>JACBWV010000506.1:5313350-5520850 GCA_013435795.1 Chlamydomonas sp. ICE-L
CCACGCCATGATACATGGATTGTGCAATGATGATGATGATGATGGTGGTGGTGGTAATGGTTCATGGAGGGGTACAGCCAAAAAGCTTACACGCTTGTAGGTCTGGTGAATGGTCTTGCCCATGGCCACCTCCATATTATGATCAATGTAAGTAGTGTGTAATGATGCTGCTACTGATGGTGGTGGTTGGATCCATCAGTGCCAGGGTGCATCCAAGGAGCATACACGCTTGGAAGCCTAGCGGATGTACTTGTCCATGGCCACCTCCCCATCATGATCAATGGCTTGCATCAGCATGAAGCTTGCATCATCATAACGCGTGCATGAATCAGTGAAGGGGTACAGCCAAGGAGCATATACTCTTGTAGGTCTGTCGGATGGTCTTGTCCACGGCCACCTCCACGCCATGGTCAATGGGACCCACAATGAAGGGGATAGCAGACAGACCCAGCGCCACGGGGATTAACTTAGTGCTTACGAGTCCACCCAGTATCTTTTCCTTCCCTGCGGCATGTACCAAGAGAAAGGGTCAGTGGGTGGCACAATAAAGGTAGGGCACAATAATGGTAGGGCAATGCAGGAGAAAGGGTCAGTGGGTTGCACCATGGAGGTGGGCACAATAAAGGTAGGGCAATGTAAGAGAAAGGGTCAGTGGGTGGCACAATAAAGGGGACAGTGTCTAGACCGAGCACCACAGGGCTGAACTTAGAGCTTACAAGCCCACCCAGTATCTTTCCCTTCCCTGCGGCATGTACCAAGAGAAAGGGTCAATGGGTGGCGCAATAAAGGGGAGAGTGTCTAGACCCAGCACAACAGGGATGGACTTAGAGCTTACGAGTCCACCCAGTATCTTTTCCTTCCCTGCAGCAGGTTACAAGATAGAGGTTCAATGGGCCAATTAGCCAGTTATGCGAACGCAAACAGCCTTTACCACTGTGTATGGATCACCAAGCCAGGCACAAAGACAGAGGCTAGGGATTGCCAGGTCCCTTCAGCCTAATTGGCTACTACCTGCAACACTAACATTTGCCTTTAAGTGTACTTGTGTGTCTGTGTGTTTGTGTACTTGCCTGGGAGTGTCTTCTGTACAGCAACAGGACAGGCTTTATGGATCACCCAGCCAGGCACAGCCAACTTTATGGATCACCCAGCCAGGCACAAAGGCAGAGGCCAGGGATTGCCAGGTCCCTTCAGCCGAATTAGCCACTGCCTACAACACTAAAACTTGCATGTAAGTGTACTCGTGTGTTTGTATACTTGCCTGGGAGCGTCTTCTGTACAGCAATAGTTGAAGCATGCCTCCACCACTTTATGGATGACCCAGCCAGGCAAAGACACCCACCCAGGTGGCCCAAGTATCAGGGCAGCCAAATAAGCGCAGCCAAGCAGCCTATGAGTCAACCAAGCTTAAGGGACTTGTCACACTCTCAAACTTGCCTGGGAGTGTCTTCTTTACAGCGACAGTACAGGCATCCACCACTTTATGGATGACCCAGCCAGGCACTAAGACAGAGGCTAGGGATTGCCAGGCCCCTTCAGCCTTGTTGGCTGCTACCTACAACACTAGCATTTTCCTGTAAGGGGACTTGTGTGTTTGTGTACTTGCCTGGGAGTGTCTTCTTTATAGCTATAGTAGAGGCATAAACCACTTTATGGATCACAAAGCCAGGCACACAGATTGAGGCTAGGGATAGAAAACCTTAATTAGGGATAGCCAATTAGGCTAAGTACACTCATACTGCCTGGGAATCATATACCATGTACCACTTTATGGATGACCAAGCCAGGCACACAGATGGAGGCTATGGATAGAAGATCTTAATAAGGGGTAGCCAATTAGGCTAAGTACACTCGTACTTGCCTGGGAATCTTTTCTTTACAGCAACAGTACAGCAACAGTATAGGTACTTGTGTGTTTGTCTACTTGTCTGGGAGTGTCTTCTTTATAGCGACAGTAGAGGCATATACCACTTTATGGATCACCAAGCCAGGAACACAGATGGAGGCTATGGATAGAAAATCTTAATAAGGGATAGCCAATTAGGCTGAATACACTCATACCTGCCTGGGAACCTTTTCTCTACAGCAACAGTACAGCAACAGTACAGGTACTTGTGTGTTTGTGTACTTGCCTGGGAGTGTCTTCTTTATAGCGACAGTAGAGGCATCCACCACTGTATGGATGACCCAGCCAGGCATAAACACCCACCCAGTTTGCCCAAATCTCCTGCGTAGCCAAATGAGCATAGCCAATCAGCCAATTAGCCAACTATGCTTAAGGGACTAGTCAAACTCTCAAACTTGCCTGGGAGTGTCTTCTTTATGGCGACAGTAGAGGCATCCACCACTTTATAGATGACCAAGCCAGGCACAAAGACGGAGGCCAGGGATAGAAAATCTTAATTAGGGGTAGCCAATGCACTCATACTTGCCTGGGAGTGTCTTCTTTATAGCGACGGTAGAGGCATCCACCACTTTGTGGATGACCAAGCCAGGCACAAAGACGGAGGCCAGGGATTGCCAGAGAAGGGTGTCAAAGGACTTCACAAGCAGGGCTGCGGTTATTTTCTGGTTGTCCTTGATGTACTGCTTTTGTCCCTTGTAAATGACGTCGCCAAAAACGTAGGCGAAGGCAAGGGCGTAGGATGGGGCCAGGAGCTTGGGGAATACATTTCTGGGGTGGGGTGGGGGAGAATGGGATAGGGTGTGGTAGGGTGAAGTGGTGTGGGGTAGGATGGGTTGGTTGGGTTGGGTTGGGGTGGGGTGGCTGCAGTTATTTTCTGGTTGTCCTTGATGTACTGCTTTTTTCCCTTGTACATGACGTCGTCGGAAACGTAGGCAAAGGCAAGGGGCGTAGGATGGGGAGTGGAGCTTCAGCAATACATTTTGGGCAATGCGTTTATAAGGTTGGGGGGGAGGTGGGGGGGGGATGTGGGGTGTGGTCTGTGTGGTAGTGTGGTGGTGGTGGGGGTTTTAGGGTGGGGTGAAGTGGGTGGGTAATGAAATTGTGGATGTGGTGTGTGGTGTGTGGTAGGGTGAAGGTGGTGTGTGGGGTGGGGTATGGGGGTAGGTGAAATGTGGTGGGATGGCGAAGGGGTGAAGTGTGGTGGGGTGCAAGGGAGGTATTTGATGGTGTGGTGGGGCAGGGCTGCGTTTTATTTTTGGTTGTCCTGATGTGACTGCATTTGTCCCTTGTAAATGACGTCGCCGAGACGGCAAAGACAGGGGCATAGAGAGGGCGAGGAGCTTGGGAATACAATTTCTGGGGTGGGGTGGGGGAGGTCAGGTGGATGGGTTAGGTGTGGGGATGGCGTTTAGAGGGTGGGTGGGGTGGGGTTGGTTGGGTTGGGTTGGGTTGGGTTGGGTTGGGTTGGGTTGGGTTGGGTTGGGTTGGGTTGGGGTGGTTAGGGTGGGTTGGAGGAAGGGGGCGAGGAGCTTGGGAATTACATATGGGGTGGGAGGGGGGCGGAGGGTCAGGATGCGATGGGTGGGGGGGGGGGGTAGGTTGTGATGGGTTGGGTTGGGCTGGGATGGGCGGGGCTGGGCTGGGTTGGGTTGGGTTGGGTTGGGGGTTGGTTGGGTTGGGTTGGGTTGGGGGGGAGTGGGGCGTTGGGCGGGCTGCAGTGTATTTTCTGTTGTAGGGGCGTAGGAGGGGCGAGGGAGCTTGGGAATACATTTTTGGGGTGGGGTGGGGTGAGGTGGGATGGGATGGGGTGGTGGGGTAGAGTGGGATGGTGGGGTAGGGTGGGTTGGGTTGGGGTGGCTGCAGTTATTTTCTGGTTCTCCTTACAGCCATTCAGGGGATGATTTGGGAAGCACACTTTGTACTGCGGACTTGGTTCTCAGAATCTCAGGCCAATTATCGAGAATTCTCGCGAGTGTACGAAGTCTGGGTTCTTCAGAAACCTTGAACCCAAATCATCCGCTGAATGGCTATAAGTACTGCTATCGCCCTTTGTAAATGACATCGTCGGAAACGTAGGCAAAGGCAAGGGCGTAGACTGGGGCGAGGAGCTTGGGGAATATATTTCTGAGGTGGGGTGGAGTGGGGTAGGGTGAAGTGGGGTGGTGGAGTAGGGTGGAGTGGGGTGGGGTGCCTGCGTGTTTTTTCTGATCGTCCTTGATGTACCTCTTGCACCCCTTGTCAATGACGTCATCGTCGGAGACATAGGCAGGGGCGTAGGATGGGGCCAGGAGCTTAAGGAATCTATTTCTGGGGTGGGGTGGGGTAGGGTGAAGTGGAATGTGGTAGGGTGGGGTAGGGTGGATATTTTCTGTTTGTCCTTGCTGCACTGATATCACCTCTTGGTGATGACGTCGCCAAAGGCAGCGATGTAGGGATTGGACAGATGTAGGGATTGGACAGATGTAAGGATTGAACTGATGTAGGGATTGAACCGATGTAGGGATTGAACCGATGTAGGGATTGAACCGATGTAGGGATTGGACAGATGTAGGGATTGAACCGATGTAGGGATTGGACAGATGTAGGGATTGAACCGATGAAGGCATTGGACAGATGTAGGGATTGAACCGATGAAGGCATTGGACAGATGTAGGGATTGAACCGATGTAGGGATTGAACCGATGTAGGGATTGAACCGATGTAGGGATTGGACAGATGTAGGGATTGAACCGATGAAGGCATTGGACAGATGTAGGGATTGAACCGATGAAGGCATTGGACAGATGTAGGGATTGAATAGATGAAGGCATTGGACAGATGTAGGGATTGATCAGAAGACAGGATTGAACAGTTGAAGGCATTGAAGAGATGTAGGGATTGAACCGATGTAGGGATTGAACCGATGTAGGGATTGAACCGATGAAGGCATTGGACAGAAGACAGGACTGAACAGTTGAAGGCATTGAAGAGATGTAGGGATTGAACCGATGTAGGGATTGAACCAATGTAGGGATTGGACAGATGTAGGCATTGAAGAGATGTAGGCATTGAACAGTAGAAGGGATCAAACAGACAATACTGATCTGAAGAATTAAGAAGTTTGATGGCTTAGATTCAGCTTTGTCGTTTTTTATATTTGTTCCCCCATGCTGTACGGGAGGGTCCCCTTAACACCACGCCCCTCTAAGAGTTATTTTTTTTACGTTCTTTCATTTTTGATCCCCCATGCTGTACGGGAGGGTCCCCTTAACACCAAGCCCCCCAGGGAGTTATCTTTTTTTCGTTATTTCATATTTGATCCCCCATGCTGTACGGGAGGGTCCCCTTAACACCACGCCCCTCAGGGAGTTATCTTTTTTTCGTTCTTTCATATTTGACCCCCCATGCTGTACGGGAGGGTCCCCTTAACACCACGCCCCTCAGGGAGTTATCCTTTTTTCGTTCTTTCATATTTGACCCCCCATGCTGTACGGGAGGGTCCCTTACACCACGCCCCTCTGGGAGTTATCTTTTTTTCGTTCTTTCATATTTGACCCCCATGCTGTACGGGAGGGTCCCCTTAACACACGCCCCTCAGGGAGTTATCTTTTTTCGTTCTTTCATATTTGATCCCCCATGCTGTAACGGGAGGGTCCCCTTAACAACCACGCCCCTCAGGGAGTTATCTTTTTTCGTTCTTTCATATTTGATCCCCATGCTGTACGGGAGGGTCCCCTTAACACCACGCCCCTCAGGGAGTTATCTTTTTTTCGTTCTTTCATATTTGACCCCCCATGCTGTACGGGAGGGTCCCCTTAAACAGCCACGCCCCTCTGGGAGTTATCTTTTTTTCGTTCTTTCATATTTGACCCCCCATGCTGTACGGGAGGGTCCCCTTAACACCACGCCCCTCAGGGAGTTATCTTTTTTTCGTTCTTTCATATTTGATCCCCCATGCTGTACGGGAGGGTCCCCTTAACACCACGCCCCTCAGGGAGTTATCATTTTTTCGTTCTTTCATATTTGATCCCCCATGCTGTACGGGAGGGTCCCCTTAACACCACGCCCCTCTGGGAGTTATCTTTTTTTCGTTCTTTCATATTTGATCCCCCATGCCGTACGGGAGGGTCTTCTTATCACCACGCCCGTGCGTTATCTTTTTCTTTCTTATTTGATCCCCCATGCCTTTTTTTTCTTCTTCCTGGCAAACCCCGACGCATTCTACCATCACCACCACCGTTCCACCATGTGCAGTATTGTTAGTTTTAGTCGCCCGTTTCAGTGATACAATTGGTCTAGTGGTACACCAAATCGCTCCCACCAGGCGTTATCATTACTTTTGAGCTTTAGTATGAACATCACTACACCCAGATATGTTTTCAAATCTGAAAGTGATTTTTTTCTAGCTTTATGGTAGCTTTTTTAGGCCTCCTCCATGGACAGCATTTTAGTGCTTTCAATTGCTTTTTATACCTTTTAGTACCTTTCTAGGGCCATTTAGGGCAAAGCAACAACTTGTTTTTACTTTTTATAATTAATTTATTTTTTATAATTATTTTTTATAATTAATTTACTTTTTATAGCAATAATTTCGCTGAAACGTTGTCGAAACTAGCGATCGCTTTATATAGCGGGGAAAAAGGTATTTTTAGTTTTTGTTTGAATATCACTACACCCAGGGATGTTTGCAAATGTAAAAGTTTTTTTTTCTAGCTTTATGCTGCTTTATGATAACTTTTTTAGGCCACCTCCAGAGACAGCGTTTTTATACCTGTTTGATAGCTTTTATAACTGTTAGGGCCATCTAGTGCATTGTTTTCTGCTAAAAGCAGCAGTTTGGGCCAAAACGGGGTTAATAGTAGATCGCTATATGTATAAAACAATCCCTGGGTGTAGACTATACCTCACTCTTGACCACAGATTGCAAACACATAATACGAACAGTAAACAGACACGCAAACCAACCACCACCACCACCACCACCACATGCACCACTAATGCAAGTGCATGAATGCGGACAGTGAACAGACACGTACACCAACTGCCGCTGCCACCACCACCGATGCTGGCACATAGGTGTGGATAGTAAACAGAAACGTACACCACCCGCCACTACCACCCCCTTCATCTCCACCACCACCACTACCACCACCTCCACCACCATCTCCACCACCTCCATCACTACTGCCACTACCAGCACCACGACCATCTCCAGCACCACCACTACCTCCAGCACCACCACCACCATCACAACCACGACCATCTCCACCACCACCACCATCTCCATCCCCACCGCTACCGCCACCATCTCCAGCACCAGCATCACCATCACAACCACTACCACCACTGGCTTCAACTCCTGTCAGCCCACCTAAAGCCCTTCCCACATTCACTGGTATAGCCCATGAACGGGAGTGGAGTACCCAGGAAGATTCCCCCCCCACCACCAACACCACACACACACATTACACCAAAACTACCTCCACCACCACCACCACCACCTCAGCACCTCTGTTTTCAACTCCTCACAGCTCACCTAAAGGCCTACCCTCATAGTATGGTACAGACACACACACACAAACACAAGGAAGACCCCCCCCAGCCCAGCCCACCCCACCCCACCACCACCACACACACACACACAGACACACTACACCAAAACTACCTCCACCACCACCACAGCACCACTGGTTTCAACTCCTTCCAGCTCACCTAAAGGCCTCCCCAATCTCGTTGGTGCAGCCCATGAATTGGAGTGGAGTATCCAGGGAGATCCCACCACCACCACCACGCACACCACACACACAATAAACCACCACTACACCAAACAAATACCTCCACCCAACACCAAACAACTAAAAATAAAATATAGAAAAAAATAAAAGAAAATAAAAACAAAGAAAGAAAAAAAAAAAAAACAAAAAAAAAAAAAAAAAAAAACGTAAAAAAAAAAGAAATAAAAAGAAAAAAAAAAAAACAAAAAAAAACAATAAATAAAAAAAAAGAAAGAAAAAGAAAATAAAAAAAAAAAAAACAACAAAACAAGACAGACAAATTAAGTCTCTCCCCTCTTCCCATTAACCACCTCTTCCCCCCCAACACCTCTGATTGCGCCTTTGTTTAATACCTTCACCTGCTCATTCCATTTTCTCTTCCCGTTTTCCTTTAATCATCCCTCCCAGTCATTATCTTATCCCTCCCTTCTAATCCACGCTTACCCTGCTTCTGCTCAGTTATCCTCTTTGGTTTCTTTATCCATCTATTCCATCCCACCCCAAGCGTTTTTCCTCCTAACTATCCATTCCCTCCATACCTTTTTGGTCTCCTTCCTCCATACCGGGTTTCAACTGTTTCCTTCAAGATCACCTAAAGGCCTCCCCCCATTTCAATGGTTATAGCCTTATGACAGGAATGGAGTTCTCCGGAAGATGTCCCCCCCCCCACACCCCCACACCCCCAAAACCACCCACCCACCCACCCACTACACCAAAACCACCTCACACCACCTCAGCACAACACTGGTTTTTTCAACTCCTTTTAAGCTCACCTAATAGGGCCTCCCCATGTAGTTCTGGTCGGGGACACCACACACACAAAAAAAAAAACCGGATAAGAGAATGACATAAAAACCAAAAAAAAAAAAACCAAAAAGACAAAACAATAAATAAAACTTTTAAAAAAACAAAAACAATAAACAAAAGAAGTCATCAAAAAAAAACAAAAAAAAGCTAAAAAAAAAAAAAAAAAAATACAAAAACAGAAAATGATAAAAAAAAAAAATCAAAAAAAAAAAAAAAGAAAAAACAACAAAACTAAAAAATAAAAAAAAAAAAATAAAAAAAAAAAAAAGAATAAAAAAAAAAGAAAAAAAAAACAAAAAAAAAATAAAGAAATAAAAGACAACCAAAAAAAAACAAAAAAAAAAAAAGAAGAAACCAAAATAAATCAAAATACGCAAACAAAAGAAAAAAAAACAATAAGGAACTAAAAGAAAAAAAAAAGAAAAAAAAAGAGAAAAAATAATGAAAAATAAAAGAAAAAAAAAAGAGAAAAAAAGTTCAACCAAAAAAAATAAAAAAAAAAAGAAAAGAAAAAAACTAAAGTACAAAAAAAAAATAGACACACAACCAACAAAACAAACAACAAACAAAACCCCCACCCCAAACCCCCACCACCCCCAACCGTCCCAAAACCCACCACCCCAACTAACAAAAACACAAACCCACCCCCACCAGCCACACACAGCGGCCCCCGCCCCCGGCCCCCCCCCCCCCCCCCCCCCACCGTGTGGGACCCCCCCACCACCCCCCCCCCCACCACCCCCCCCCCCCCCCAGAACACAAAAACCAGAGACAACACACGACACAAAAACTACACCAACCTCCACATCTAAGCACCTTGGTTTCAAACTCCTTTTCCAGCCTCACCTTAAGGATCTAGTGAAAAAAGCTAAAGGGGAATAGAAATAGGAAAGGAAAAGGGGAGTATCAGGAGCAAGAAGATTCCACACCCACCACAATACACACAGCCAGAACAAACCCCCCCACCCCCCGAACCCCCACACCCACCCCCCCCCCCCCCCCCCCCCCCCTCCCCCCCCCCCCCCCCCCCCCCCCCCCCCCCCCCCCCCCCCCAACACACACACACAAACACACTACACCAAAACTACCTCCACCATCACCTCCACCACAGCACAACTGGTTTCAACTCCTTTCAGCTCACCTAAAGGCCTCTCCACATAGTATGGTACAAACACACACACATAAATACAAGGAAGATCCCCCCCCAGCCCACCCCCACCCCCACCCCCCAAAACACACACACACACACACACACACACTCCACCAAAACTAACTCAAACACCACCTCAGCACCACTGGTTTCAACTCCTTTCAGCTCACCTAAAAGCCTCCCCAATCTCGTTGGTGTAGCCCATGAACCGGAGCGGAGTATCCCGGAAGAGGTCTTTCTCGGGTGCCGGGTTGACCTTAGCGACGGTTGCTTGAACATTCCCCATCTTCTAAACACGTTTTGCTGATTTTGATGCGCAGGCGGCGAAGGTCGATGGCAAAGGTCAATGGTGAAGGTCGGTGGGAAAGATAGAATGCAAAGGATTTCTTGATACGAGGCCAGGCTGTATGTGAAGAGGTCGTTCACACGAGACGGACAAGTTTCCCGTACGGTTTAGTTTGGCGTTTCTGTCGTACACCCAAACTTGTTTCGTTCACGTTGACGCGTTTGCGTTGGGCTAACCTCGGCAAACCTTCGGCAAACCTAAGGGTGGATTTCCATAGGCCGTGGATGGGTCTGGATGGGTCGAAAAGTACGAACAACCGACGATCCATCCAGGCCTTACATTTCCACAGAGCCCCTGGATGATTCGTATTTGTACGGATTGTACCGACGAAACACCCATCCACGAGACTTATCCAGATGGCAAAATCCATCCATGCCTTCGACCGAGGGGTGGATTGGATGAGTCTGGATGAGTCGCAAACTTTCCGGCGCATCCCGGCGCAGGCCGGCGCCGGTCGTGCTAGCGACCTGCCTCTACCCCTGTGGCCTATACCAGTTCTCTCTGCTAGTTTGACCTCCCGAAATCTGCGACCTTCCTCAGTCTGACCTCCCGAAATCTGCGGCCTCCCTCAGCTAATTTCAATTCCACCTTCTGGTTTGACCTCTCGAAATCTGTGACCTTCCTCTGCTAGTTTCAATTCCCGAGATTTCGAATTGCGTCAGATCTGGTTCGAGGAACAGAAAACCCGAGACATTCTTCTTCCTTACATTCTTCGGCATTTAAGCCACAGTGGATGGCCAGGCGATCATTCCCCTGACGACAAGTTGCCGTGCAGCAATAGCTCCAGCGCAAGTTATGGCACCCGGCCATTGCGGAACCATCCATGTCGCATTTCCACTGGCGGGAACTGGATGGTCGACTGCGTACGGATGCACGAATCATCCATGACCCATCCACGAGGTGTAACCGAAAGTAAACCGATTTAGCGACCCATCCAGTACTTCACCCATCCACGCCCTATGGAAATCCACCCTAAGGGCGTGTGATAGTTCAACTGTGGGCGCCAGCGTGGCACGAGTGTTTCCAGTGGGTACAGTTCAACTTCAACAGTTCAACTTTTCGCCGATCTGGCACGCCAGGTGCGCAGCCAGGTTAGGGTTTGTCCGTCGCCCTCCCCCCTGTTCGGGATTGCTCAACAGTTCAACAGCTTGTTTCCAACCAGTTAAGGGTCCGGTTAGGGATTGTGTTTTGGAGGGTTCAGACTCGACCTCTAACCGGACCCTTAACTGGTTGGAAACATTCCACCAGTTACGCAGCCTTTTGCATCTGACCAGGTCAGTTCAAAATGGGTCAACGTGGCAAATGCGCACTGTAGCACTTCCTCGCGATTCAAACGCTGATTTCAGAGTGTATTCCGCTTCTTGCCGCTGCTGGTTGCCTCAGAATGATCAGTCCATAATTGCGTGGCAGGGACGGTGCCCTGCTGCTGCGAATCCATTTTGGTGAAACTGTGCTATCGATGATGAGTGTCCGAGAAAGAAAGAAAGGATGCGGGACTCCAAAGCAGCGTGATTTTTAAGAGGCGCGCGCCAACTTCGTGACGTCACCAGATCTAATTCAACAACCGACTTTAACCGCCCCTTAACTTTCTTTAACGGCGGGGGGGGGGGGGGGGGGGGGGGGGGGGGGGGGCGCCGTTGCACTAACCGGGACGGTTGGTCTTTAACCGGATCTCAACTTTTTGTGTTTCCGACCAGTGATTTTTTGAAGGAATTTGGCATAAACATTAAAAATATGGCAGCCATATACCCAGGTGTAGACTTTGGTGGGGCAGAAACATTAAGTATATGGCAGCCCGATAGTCAGGTGTAGACTTTGGTGGGATGGAAACATTAAGTATATGGCAGCCCGATACTCAGGTGTACATTTTGAAAAGCACAAACATTAAGTATCTGGCACGCCCGATTTTGCTTACAAGTGGTTCCATAAAAAACTGTCTGCCAAATTTGCTGTGTAAAAGATTACTGTGTTCCTTAAATCTCATTTATAAAAAATCCATACATTAAAACGACTGGGGATCAATCTCTCCTAATTACTCTATTGATAAAACTACCAACAAGTGGTTTCACTAGAATCCTAGTCGCATATCTGGGTTACCTATGGGACAATCCATGGCAACATGTTATTATAGCATAGCCTGTGGCAAAAATCAGCAAAAAAATGTGGCTCTCTACAACACAATCCTGGTCGCAAAACTTGGTTACTAAAGGGACAACCAACATGGCACAAATCCTGGCAGCCTTCCTGGCAAATATAAGCAACAAAACTTGGTGGCCATAAAAATGTCACAAATCCTAGTAACCCCTGTGGAAAATACAAGCAACTAGCTTTGGTTATTAATATTAATATATCCGGGCAGCTCCATGTAGCTCCAAGCAGCTCCAGGCAGCTCCAGGCAGGGGGGGGGGGGGGGAGGGAGCTCTAGGCAGGGAGGGGGGGGCCGCTCCAAGCAATAGGGGCGGCTCCAAGCAGCTCCAGGCAGCTCCAATCAGCTCATTATAGTAGCGACGAACTACTGAAGCCACCATTCAGGATTCAAGCACAAGACAAGTCCAAGGATTCAGCAAGCAAGAAGCAAGTGAGAGCGCAACAAGGCGCGCTGAACGCAGGCCGCCAAAAGGTATCAGAGGTCTAACAATTCCCAGCAAAACAGGCATTCGCCTGATGGGCTGGAGGGTCGCGGGAAGATGAAGGGTTCAGCACTAACCATACATCGCGGGCGACTGACAATGATTGTAAAAGCGACAAATTACACAAACAAGCATTCAGGATTCGCTGCACACGAAGTCTAAGATGATTCTTCGCAGCCACTCAGAAAAAATAGAGGGCGATGGTCAAATCTGGGGATGCCAAGAAGCTGGAGTAAGAGCACGGGTCGTGAAAAGGGCATCGCGAAAATGATGGCTTACCTGTGCGCATTGGAGAACCAGAGGCAACGTCTAACTCAGCGGCTGTGCCTGCGTCGACTGGGAGGGAACGATGGGGGGTAGGGCTCACTAACAGAACAATAATAACGCGGAGCACGCAATCAGGCGACCGAGGCAAAAGCGAAGAGACAAAGATGCAGGGAGATACAGGCAGTTGCTTACCTTCGGTGGCCGGTTTCGATTTGCACGGCCGGCCTCGGCCAGGCGCAACAACAGTCGTTGGAGCCCCGAAGTTGGTCTCCCAGGTGCCTGGGGGTAGTCCTAAGGACTGCGCCTTGGTCGGGCGACCAGTATTTTGCCTCTTGTGCTTCGTGAGCATCTTGGATACTCGGGTTTGTGAGGTCGCAGTGAGGTTTGACTATTTAATCGCATGCAATGATGGGCTGCCAAACCCCATATTTGACAGCCCTAGGCAGTTATTATATTCAAACGTGGTCGGCCTGGCAGGCTTTTTTGAATATCGACCGTCCATCGTCGAGCGTCCATTGCCCCTGTCACCCACGTGGCCACGTCACCACGACCTGGTGGTGACCTGCGCGATGCTCCTGCCAGGTGTCTCCAATCAAAGAACATTAAGTATATGGCAGCGCGATGCTCCACTCAAGCAACCGAAATCCGTAAACATTAAGTATATGGCACGCGCGATGCTCCAGCCAGGCATCTGACAGACGTAAACATTAAGTATATGGCACGCCCGATGCTCCACCCAGAGATCTGAAATCCGAAAACATTACCCACACCTGGGGGCCCGATGGACCAAAACGGAAATAAACATTATTAATCGGGCGTGCCTGATTAATCGGACTTAAAAAAAACATTGTTTCCGACCAAACACCGGTTAGCGCCGAAAATAACGAGTTTAACCGCCGCTTAACCGGACCCATAACTGGTTGGAAACAAGCTGCAACTACGCTATTTCCGGGGGAGGACGGTGGACAATTTCGGGTGAGGGCGTTGGACAAACTCACAAAAAGTGGTACAACAGCGAGCATCTCGCAGATTCTCTTCCAAGATCTGTAAACACGCCCGAGTTGCGAGTAATGGAGAGCCAATTTCAAGTTGGATGGGCGATAACTGAAAGAAAGGCGGGAATTAACCAGTTCGAATGATGGTAGCTAGAGCCACAGATTCGACCGAAATCTCAATCTGACAACCCGATCCTTTCGACCGGACGGAGCAGAAGCAGAAGCGGCAGCGGCAGGAGGAGCAAAAGAATTAAAGAACAGATGGAAGTGAAGAGCGCAGCGAAATAATGAACTAGCTGTGGTAAGCGGTGGATGCGGTGATTTGAGGAAACTTCGAGCAAGCTTCATGCACTTGCAGCGAGGGGGGCAAGGGACCAGAGCGCGCTCGAGGGGCAGCCGTGATGAGATGGCACTTCTCGAGGTTTTAGGGCCCAGCTCAGCACTCGAACTTGAACTGTAGGGTTGAGTGGTCTACTATACAAAAGGGCGTGTTTCCAATGGCGCAACAGTTGAAATCTGAATAGTAGGCCCTCAAACCTACAGTTGAAATTTGAGGAGCCGAGCTGGCCTAACAGTGTAATGTCATTGCGCAGGTCAGCAGTGTTGTCCATCACTGGCGCTCTGGTCCATCAGAGTGTCCAGCGCTGCCCCCCTCGGTCGCTGCAAGGACATCCTGCGTTGACCCTCCCTGCTCGAAGTATCCTCCTATGCGTTGGAGGAGGTGGTAGAGCCTGGACCACAGTTTCCGGCCTCTGTCGCTTCTGCTGCTGCTCAACTTGCAGTTCTCACTCGGGGAAGTGACAATTTCGCTAAATGTAGGCGAAAGACACGATTTGCAGCGGAACTACAGATAAATGTAGGCGTACAGTGGACGAAATGTCTCGGCTCACCACAAACTAGCGATCCCGACAGACACCCAGAACTTTTCGTAGACTGAAGCGTGACCAATAACTCCTCGATCGCACGTTAACTACTGAGTTGTAATACGCGAAGGGGTATGCAGCTTTCTGTCGCTCGAGGGTTTGTTAGCAACCTTTTCGAGGGGTCAATCTTGCGAACCTGCCAAGCTCTGCCAGCGATTCCGAGATAGGGTGAACAATTAGGCAACGAAGTACTAGCGCAAACTTCTTGTTGGCGAATAGCTTTCATTCGGGAAAATGGACACCCGAAGTCACCGATGTGCTTTCGCTGCATGCTTCAAAAATGGCGCTGTTGTAGGGCGAAACCAGGACGATTTTAATCACTGTGATGAAAGCCTAAGTCACACTGAAATATTAGTGTGACGCGATGACCTGTCAGTGCTCTTACTAATTTTGATAGATGTTTTCGCAGGGTTTCCTTTCACCAGCCTTTCAAGTACATTTAGCCAAGGCGGATTGGACGCAGCATGGCGAAATGGCCGTACGATTAGAGCCCTCTGATTAGAACCTTTGCAGTATGGCTAAGGTAAGCCACGCCAACCTTCTACCTCTCGTACTCCTACCTCATATTCTTCCCTCCCTCGCCCAAAGCATGTGTTTGTTGCTACTTGATATTTCTGGCGTCCTGCTTTATTCCCTCCTTTCTTTCCAGCTTTCTTTACAGTATTACTGCGCAACGCCCTCTTCCGCCTTCCGCGTGGACAAGCGCGAAGTAGTGCGTCAGATTGTTTTTGAAATTTGACAAATGCTCTGGTCCTCTCTCCTACACAAATTCCCTTACATCGGTGCCGCTAATTCTCGCAACCGATCCGTCTATGCTAGACCTGTGTAGGTTGTCAGTGCTGGAGGCATGGTATCTTGCAGCCAGCGGCCCTTGCGTCGTCAACTCCTCAACCAGGAAGCCCGGTCGGCGCTGCTGTACTGCCACCGCATGAATAAGCTGCATACATTGCAGCATCTCGGCAGCCCACTCGACGTTGCTCTGTACACGGTCAAATATGGTGGTATGTGGAGTCTGCTGTGCCAGGAGCATGACTTCAGCTTGGGATGGCAGCATGATTAGTTGGCACTTTGCAAAGTAGGATGCTGGGACAACTTGCTCCCAACTCTTATGTGAGTCATACTTCCGCCTGTTCTCTCCTGGGCCTGAGTAGAGCTTTAAAGGACACGGGGCCTCACACTCTAGTTGGATCATGCACTGCCCTGGCTGCATGGTGCCCTTGAGCATTGTATCAGGAGATCATGCGTGGCAATTATCCCTTGAGACCCTGCATGATAGATGGTGGCAGCACTGTGTCTATTTGGCTGACGCACTAGACCCATGTCCATGGCATGCATCTTCACATTGGGTTCACTCCTAGTAGTTGTGGTAGTCTTGGCACGTTGCCTCTTGTGTTGTGGTGGAGACTGGTTCTCCTTGCTTTGCTGGGTGTTGGGTGACAGTCCAACCTTGTCTTTATGCTTGGGTCTTCCAGATCCATTCTGCATGGTAAACTCAGGCAAGTGTGGACAATGCAAGGCTGGGGTAGGACCTGAGGTTCAGGTACCTAAGCTTAAGGCAGGTTGGACTTCCAGGGGTATCTCCCTACCAATACGCAAAAACAACACAAAGGGTGTCAATAAATGTAACTATGCCCGCCCTTCTTTTTTGCAGGGACCCATGCTCTGTCTGGTAGCGGTCTGAAGCTTGCTTGTAGGTAGGGTTTCACAACAATGTGGCCTAGGGAATTCTGACTTGATCACATGCCTAAATAGTGTCCACCTGCTTGCATGCCTCCTTTTGTGCATTCATGTCTGTATGCCTGCCTTTCTGTCTTCATCCCTGGTGACTGATTGGCTGACTATCTGGATGGTGACTGCAGCTTGGAGGTGCTAGGCATAGAGTGTTCAGCCCATGGGAAAGTGGCTTGGTTGCTTGCATGCCTATCTGTTGCACGCATGAATACTTGCTTGTCAGTCTGCTTGAGCGCTTGGCCATTGTTGACACAAGAGAAGGGGGCTTTAAACTATCATCAAATAAGAAGTAAAGGGTGCTACTTAATTTAACTATGCCTGCATTCTGTATTTGCAGGGACCATTGCTCTGTCTTCCCTCCCAGTTCTGATGTTCCACTGTCACATGAGGCTTTTGGACAACAACGTAAGTAATAAGTGAAGCTTGCTTGTAGGTGCGGTTTTGCAACAATTGTGTGGCATAGCGAATTATGTCTTGATTCATATCTAGGTGGTGCGCACGTGCATCTGTCTATGTTTGTATCACTGTCTCTGCCATCGTCTCCGTAACTGCATCTGTACTATGCCTCTGTCTATTTACTGCCCTTCATTGATCTCTATCAGCTTGGATAACACTCCGGAGAGTGGACTTTGTGTGTGCAGCACGCCAATCTATAAATGCGGAGACGAGAATAAGTTACAAGCACAGGAGACCCATTAAGGGGCACCAGTGGAGGAAAGGGGGCGGTAGCCTGGAACCTGATCAGGGTACAGGCTAGACAGCGCGTGTCAGAAGAACCGATGACGCAGTCAACAGGAAGCTGACATAGTACTGTCAGGACCGATAGTTCTAAGGGAGTACACAAGGAGTCACCAAGACATAAAACAAGCGAGAGCACCGCTATTCATGCTGATACTCCACCTATGACGCAGGTGACATACAATACTAGTACTCCCCCCTATGGCACTGGGGACATAGAACCATAAACTGGTAGCAAACAAAAATTATTAAGGAACGGCGGAAAAACAGGAAACCAGAAGAAAGCCTTGTCTAAAATAAAAGGATGAGAAAGGATGAACCAAAAACCACTGTAGTACTCCGAAAATGTAGCAGCAAAAAACTTGGGTCATACCGAGCTGAGCTGAGACCAAAATGGAAATGTAACCATCCATGGTAAGCGCAAAAATACTATTCATCCAGAATAGTAGGCACCAAACCAGAAAATCACAGGGAGGCCAAACAGAAATCAATCCTAATACCAAAGGAAGGGGAACAACGGTGACTGAAAGAACCGAGAACTTAACCTAAAGAGAAGACTGAAAAAATCGTATATCAAAGTTGGGGAACAACGGTATAGAAAACCCGATCCGGGAATAGGAACCTAACGCCAATCAATGATAACCAAAGAGACGGATTGAAATATCGTGTGAGCGCAGCACACGAGAGAATCAAAGCCTAAAGGACGCAGACAAGAGGACACTAAAGACTACGATGGAAAAAAAAGTCGATGGAAAAATCCACTACCTTAAAAACTATTCTTAGCATAGAATTCATGACTAGGTTGGGATGAAAAAACCATGATGAACTGGTTTCTCACTCAAAGATGGAAGTAAGAAGATTTATGAAATTTAATTATCATAAATCCCCAGCTACGGCACTAACGAAAAACATTCTAAGAGGTGGGTATCGCACCGCAAAGAACTCATGCACTCAAGACACACCAAGCGCCTAACCACAAGCAAACCAAACCTGCAGTAACTGAAAAAATCCAAAGGATGCGAAGTTAAAATTTTCAAGAAACTTGTAACCAACAAAGGAAACACAGTTCAATGAACAATAGAAGGGTAGATGTACAACCATAGTACATAAAACCTATTGTCCACTTGAAAAATAGTAAACGCATAAAAAGGACTTGAAAGAATTTACTGCAAAGGATGGACTGAAAGGGCGCTTGAAATACACTCGGAAAACAAGAAAGAGGTGAGCGGCGGTACATCTGCAAGTACAACTGCAAGATTACCCAGCCCACCAATTCACAGTAAAATCCGAAGGGAAACAACTACTACACTCCACAAAAAGTTCCGATCACATGAGGGGCTGGTGATCTAAAAACAGTGTGGAGTAAAAAGAAATAGCTAATCTATGATGAGCTCCACCGAACGAACCATCTGCCTATGGAACTAAGAGTCAGAAACCATCAAGACGCTATAACGGTGGTCTGAATTAAGTACCACCTTCCACCAAAACCAAGAAAGACAGCTGAAAGGAAGCTGCCTAAACAAAGCGTCGTAACGCTCCACCAATCTAGACTACCCTATAAGTCAGTCTAGGAGGTGCTGAGGAATAGGCACTCACACATAGGGCCATGTTAACCTACGTATGAGAACCAGCAGCACCTAAAACAATGAATCCTGGGTTGACTGTAACACCCCAGCCATACGCAGTATCAAGCTAGACCAGTGTTCAAGATCATCACTTACCCATTCGGCAACGGCTACATCATCACATGGGCTTGACCCGAGTAATCCACCAGGGACGACAGGAGGCGTCGGAATTATTGACACCCGCGAGCCATCCGAGGTGGTCGGAGGTTGGCGACTATTAGTCAATGGACCTGATCCAGGTACCACTATGATCGAAGGCTGTCTAAATCCTAAAGCTTCACCGCTAAAACGTGGCACAGAGGAGGGCCTGGCGACCCCCTGAGATTCGGCTAAGATTATAGTTGGATATCCAACTCCCACCCGCCCTAAAACTTCACACACAATACAGCAAGATCAGGCCCTGGTCTAGAATGCAACAATGATACATCCCAGCCAGGCCAGCCAACAACAATTGGGGTTGTTAAAGGGCGTAGGGAATTACCGGTAACACATGACATATCACCGTTTGATGACATGAGGGATGCAAGCGGGCACGGGGACCCATACTAATGGGAGAACCCAGAAAGACAGTTTAGAACTGAACTGGAGATAGAGAGTACATCACTACTCACTACTAACTGGCGCAACATTGGAAACCCAAATATAATAACCCTTACTCACCAGGGAATACCCAACCAGTCTACCAAATAATGCCTTTCTAACTAGCTTGTTGCGTGACTGCCCAATACTAAGATTACATATCAAGGGCAACCAAACAAACGCAACAACGACACATCAGGTGCAACCCCAAAGAAAAGCTCCGAAGGAGTTTTGTCTCCCTAGATGAACACGCGATTGTGAAGATAACACACTAGCACCATGCTGAGCAGTGTCATCATCAACAACTCATGCATGCCCCAACTAATCGAGATCAACCATGCCTCTATACCACTTAATTAAAAATTCCTAAGCCCTATCAGAACTCAAACACTTGAACTCAAACTCACGTAGCTAGGGCATACACCTAAGGGGGGAACCAGGGGCACGGGAAGACAAAGTAGTAACCTCTGTCGAACCACGGAACGCACCCAGGGGTCACAAGGAGCCTAAGAGAGAAAAATATCCACCAAGATATCATGCCAAAGATCCTCCACGGCCGCTGGACTAGGGCCAGGACGGCGTCCACTGCGGCCTGTAGCATGGGCGAAGTCCGGCGCTGCGAGACCTGGGATCACAGAAGGTGGGGAAGCGTTAGGTCGAAGTCGAGATTTGAGGTATGGGAAAAAGGAGACGAGAATGACAGTGCAGCAAGTCACACCTGGTTCAGAAAATCGCACCAATGGCAGAAAATCGCAAATCGCAAGGGCAGAATTCGAACATTTATCGCTAGGATGCGAAGAGCAGAGCCGAGGCATGTAAAGGTCCTAATATCCCGCCGTCGATGATCAGTCAATCCCAAGTCCCCCCCTCTATCGCTCGACTCACCCGGTTGGGGGGTAGAGGGAGCAGCACCCATAGTGGTGCTGACCATACCCCCCTGCTTCCTACCACCTCCAGAATCTCCAGGTCCAGACGCGTAGGTCGTCCTCCTCTGGCGAACCCTACGGCAGTGCCGGCGATCCGCCAGTTTGATCGGAAAAAAAATTCTCCAGAAGGTAGCACAGAGCCACTAGAGCGCAAGCTCATGCCAGGAGCCGACCGTCGGCTGGGCAGAGCAAACGGGGCAAAGACGACGTAGACATCAGCAGGGAGCTTGGTCGGCTTGGCAACCTCCGGTATGCAGGCAGAGCCTCAAACACCGGAGAAAGGTCAGCGACGACAAGGACGCGAGCAGACGAAGACGGGGTATCTCCACCGATGTCCAGGCTAGTCGCCGACTTGAGTCTGCACGTCACAGTCATCTACGACAGACGGGAGGAGGCGACAGACGGCAGGGGAGGAAAAGGAAGAGAAGATGGAGGAATGACCGGGGGGGGTTACTTCCACGATGGCGGAAGGACTCTCATGACCGCTAGCAGAGGCAGCTGGTGCACAAACGTCTAGCCAATCATCAAGAGGAGCCGTTCCTCCGTTGGAAGGATTGGTCGCAGCCATCGCTGAGAATGATACTGCGCATCCCGCGCGTCCAGGAAAGACCATCCATGTCATGGAGTTTCTCAAAATGGCGGGAGGTCCTCGCGGAAGTTGCATCGCAAAGCAGTGGTAGTAAATGAAGGGCCGTATAACCTATCAGCTTGGATAACACTCCGGAGAGTGGACTTTGTGTGTGCAGCACGCCAATCTATAAATGCGGAGACGAGAATAAGTTACAAGCACAGGAGACCCATTAAGGGGCACCAGTGGAGGAAAGGGGGCGGTAGCCTGGAACCTGATCAGGGTACAGGCTAGACAGCGCGTGTCAGAAGAACCGATGACGCAGTCAACAGGAAGCTGACATAGTACTGTCGAGACCGATAGTTCTAAGGGAGTACACAAGGAGTCACCACGACATAAAACAAGCGAGAGCACCGCTATTCATGCTGATAATCTCTAACGCGTACCCTGCTCTGCGCGTCACTGTCCTGCCCCTTGCCATTCTCCCTGCCCTTCATTGCTCTGTAACGCAGGCCATGCCCTGCTAATCACCATCCTGCCCTTATCCGTGCTCCCTGCCCTTCCTGGCTCTCTAACGCCTGCCCTGCTCTGCTCATCACTGTCATCTTGCCCTTTGCCATTATCCCTGCCCCTCCTTGCTCTCTAACGCCTGGCCTGCTCTGCTCATCACTGTCGCCTTGCCCCTTTCCATTATCCCTGCCCCTCTTTGCTCTCTAACGCCTGCCCTGCCTTGTTCATCACTGTCGTCCTGCCCCTTGCCATTATCCCTGCCCCTCTTTGCTCTCTAACGCCTGCCCTGCTCTGCTCAACACTGTCCTCCTGCCCTTTGCCATTATCCCTGCCCCTCCTTGCTCTCTAACGCCTGGCCTACTCTGCTCATCACTGTCGCCTTGCCCCTTTCCATTATCCCTGCCCCTCTTTGCTCTCTAACGCCTGCCCTGCCTTGTTCATCACTGTCGTCCTGCCCCTTGCCATTATCCCTGCCCCTCTTTGCTCTCTAACGCCTGCCCTGCTCTGCTCATCACTGTCCTCCTGCCCCTTGCCATTATCCCTGCCCCTCTTTGCTCTCTAACGCCTTCCCTTCTCTGCTCATCACTGTCATCCTGCCCCTCGCCATTATCCCTGCCCCTCTTTGCTCGCTAACGCCTGCCCTGCCCTGCTCATCACTGTCGTCCTGTCCTTTGCCATTATCCCTGCCCATCTTTGCTCTCTAACGCCTGCTCTGCTCTGCTCAACACTGTCGTCCTGCCCTTGCCATTATCCCGGCCCCTCTTTGCTCTCTAACGCCTGCCCTGCTCTGCTCATCACTGTCGTCTTGCCACTCGCCATTATCCCTGCCCCTCTTTGCTCTCTTCCGCCTGCCCCGCTCTGCTTATCACTCTCGTCTTGCCCCTTGCCATTATCCCTGCCACTCTTTGCTCTCTAACGCCTGCCCCGCATTGCTCATCACTGTCGTCTTGCCCCTTGCCATTATCCCTGCCACTCTTTACTCTCGTGAGTACAAAGGGGCAAGATGGGGCAAGGCGACAGTGATGAGCAGAGCAGGCCAGGCGTTAGAGAGCAAGGAGGGGCAGGGATAATGGCAAAGGGCAAGACGACAGTGATGAGCAGAGCAGGGCAGGCGTTAGAGAGCAAAGAGGGGCAGGGATAATGGCGAGGGGCAGGACGACAGTGATGAGCAGAGCAGGGCAGGCGTTAGAGAGCAAAGAGGGGCAGGGATAATGGAAAGGGGCAAGGCGACAGTGATGAGCAGAGCAGGGCTGGCGTTAAAGAGGGGCATGGATACTGGCAATTGCCATTATCCATGCTCTTGGTATTCAAATGCATGCCTTACTATGCTCATCACTGTGGTCCTGCCCCTTGCCGTGCTCCCTTCCCTTCCTTCCTCTTGAACGCATGCCCTTCTCTGATCATCACTTTCCAGGCGTACTTTGCTCCCTTCCCTGCTTTGCTCTCTAACACATGCCCTGATCTGCTTATCGCATCCATGCCCCTCACCGTGCTCCCTGCCATTCATTGCTCTATAATGCCTGCTCTGCTCTGTTTAGCACATGCATGCCCCTTGCCATGCTCCCTGCCATTGGTTGCTATGTAACGCATGCCATGCTCTGCTCATCACCGTCCTGCCCCTTGCCATTAACCCTGCCATTGGTTGCTCTCTAACGCATGCCCTGCTTTGCATGTCTTGCAGGGCAAAAGGATGGATGGAAATGCTACGGCTGCGATGAAGATTGTTGCCACGAAGGAACTACACATGCTGAAGATGGAAATATAAAATAGAATCAGCGAGTATATATAGATGTATAGCTTTGATTGGGCGTTTCTTCTTGGTGGATATATAGGCCTATGTATTCATAAGTAGACAAATGGATAGCTGCCTGCAGGCTGCGTATATACTTGTACTTGAACTTAATTAGCTACATGGCTCCAGCCAGCAATTTGGCTGCTCGTTTTTGCTTGCTGTCTATCTATGGTTAATGGATATAGAGGAAATATATGGGCTGTAGCGGATGTACATGTGTAAGGATGCTTACATAGATATATAGGTAGATGAATAGGTTAATGGATGCATAGTTTATTATGTATGTAATCTATCTTCTCGAATCCTGATGTAATTGAGAAATGCTCCTGGAAAATATTCCTGGAAATGTGACCTCTCCGACCACCGTGCCCAAACCGCCCTGCAAGCGAAGTACAGGCAAAAAGTCTCAGAAGACCGAACATTTCGCCTCATTACCGAGCACAAGCCGCCGTGCGTGGCGAGATGCCGTCGAAATATCTCAGAAGTCTGAGACATTTCGACGACAATCCGCCTTGGCGAAATGTAGGCGAAATGTCTCAGGATTCTGAGCTACACGCGACGCGGGTATAGGGCTTACCGCTAGAGTCAGAAGTGCCAAGTCATTAAAGGACTATGACTAATCGCGGCCCCCGCGTGCGTTCCTTTGTTTTGATTCTGCTAAGCTGTGTGTGTGTTTGTGTGTGTGTGTTTGTGTGTGTGTGTTTGTGTGTGTGTGTGTTTGTGTGTGTGTGTGTATTTGTGTGTGTGTGTTTGTGTTTGTGTTTGTGTGTGTGTGTTTGTGTGTGTGTGTGTGTGTGTTTGTGTGTGTGTGTTTGTGTGTGTGTGCGTGTGTGTGTTTGTGTGTGTGGGTATGTGTGTGTGGGTGCATGCTAGTGTAAGTGTGCTTTTGTGTCGGGGGGTTAGTGGGCTGGCGGGTGGGTGGGGGGCTGTCGTGGGTAAGGGCCAGTGGCCATCTCCAAGGGCCTGTGTGTTTGTGTGTGTGTTTGTGTATGTGTGTGTGTTTGTGTGTGTGTTTGTGTGTGTGTGTTTGAGTGTGTGTGCGTCCATGCTAGTGTTAGTGTGCTTTTGTGTCGGGTGGGTAGTGGGGTGGCGGGTGGGTGGGGGGCTGTCGTGGGTAAGGGCCAGTGGCCGTCTCCAAGGCCTGTGCGTTTGTGTGTGTGTTTGTGTGTGTGGGTATGTGTGTGTGGGTGCATGCTAGTGTTAGTGTGATTTTGTGTCGGGGGGGTAGTGGGGTGGCGGGTGGGTGGGGGGCTGTCGTGGGTAAGGGCCAGTGGCCGTCTCCAAGTGCATGTCCGTGTGTGTGTTTGTGTGTGTTTGTGTTTGTGTGTGTGTGTGCGGTTGCATGTGTGTGTGAGTGTGTTTGTGCGTGTGTGTGTTTGTGTGTTTGTGTGTGTTTGTTTGTGTATGTGTGTGTGTACGAGTGGGCATGTGTGTGTGTTTGTGTGGTGTGTGTATGTGCGCGTCTGTGTGGTGTGTGCATGTGTGTGTTTGTTTGTGTATGTGTGCGTGTGTACGAGTGGGCATGTGTGTGTGTTTGTGTGGTGTGTGTGTATGTGCGCGCCTGTGTGGTGTGTGTATGTGTTTGTTTGTTTGTGTAAGTGTGCGTGTGTACAAGTGGGCATGCGGGTGTGGGTGTGTGGGTGTACATTTGGGGGTGGGTGGGGGGGCTGGTCACGTACCTACCTTGGCGAGTGCTTCTGCTAGATCGCGGCCCCCACGTGCGTTCCTTTGTTTTGATTCTGTCTATCACTCGGGGAAGTCGACAGATCGCTAAATGCGTACGAGCGCAGCGGAATGCACGCGGAACGCACGCGGGGGCCGCGATTAGTCATAGTCCTTTAATGACCTGGCACTTCTGACTCTAGCGGTAAGCCCTATACCCGCGTCGCGTGTAGCTCAGAATCCTGAGACATTTCGCCTACATTTCGCCAAGGCGGATTGTCGTCGAAATGTCTCAGACTTCTGAGATATTTTGACGGCATCTCGCCACGCACGGCGGCTTGTGCACGGTAATGAGGCGAAATGTTCGGTCGTCTGAGACTTTTCGCCTGTACTTCGCTTGCAGGGCGGTTTGGGCACGGTGGTCGGAGAGGTCACATTTCCAGGAATATTTTCCAGGAGCATTTCTCAATTACATCAGGATTCGAGAAGATAGATTACATACATAATAAACTACCGTATGCATCCATTAACTTATTGATCTACCTATATATCTATGTAAGCATCCTTACACATGTACATCCGCTACAGCCCATATATTTCCTCTATATCCATTAACCATAGATAGACAGCGAGCAAAAGACGACGGGCAGCCAAATTTCTGGCTGGAGCCATGTAGCTAATTAAGTTCAAGTACAAGTATATAGGCAGCCTGCAGGCAGCTATCCATTTGTCTACTCATGAAGACATACGCCCATATATCCACAAATTAGAAACGTCCAAGCAAAGCTATACATCTATATATATTCGCTGCTTCTATTATATATTTCCATCTTTGGCATTTATAGTTCCTTCGTGGCAGCAATCTTCATCGCAGCTGTAGCATTTCCATTTATCCTCTTGCCCTGCAAGACATGCAAAGCAAGGCAGGCGTTAAAGAGCAAAGAGGGGCAGGGATAATGGCAAGGGGCAGGACGACAGTGATGAGCAGAGCAGGGCAAGCGATAGAGAGCAGAGAGGGGCAGGGATAATGGCAAGGGCAAGACGACAGTGATGAACAAGGGAGGGCAGGGTAGGTGTTAGGGAGTAAGGAGGGACAGGGATAATGGCAAGAGGAAGGACGACGGTGATGAACAAGGGAGCGCAGGTGTTAGAGAGCGAAGAGGGGCAGGGATAATGGCAAGAGGCAGGAGGACAGTGATGAGAAGAGCTGGGCAGGCGTTAGAGAGCACAGAGGGGCAGGGACAATGGCAAGGGGAAAGACGATAGTGATGAGCAGAGCAGGGTAGGCGTTAGGGAGTAAGGAGGGGCAGGGATAATGGCAAGAGGCAAGACATCAGTGATCAACAAGGCAGGGCATGCAATAGAGAGCAAAGAGGGGCAGGGACAATGGCAAGGGGCAAGATGTAACGGTACAGAACCCTTCACGGGTACTCTGGCCTTCCAGCAAGGCATACGGGCACACCTTACCCGTAAGCCACGTGACGAACGCACATGATACAGTACCATACCCATGTACTGCCTCATCTCTCACAACGCACCCGTTGCGTACATAGACACGAGCTACTCGGGACGAACCCTTCTACTCCTTCACGAAGACGTTCTTCCCGATCAACTCTACATCCCCTACATAGGTAGTCTCATACACCCTCGCGGTGTCAAGTAGACTTTAACATGTAATGTAATGTAATGTAATGTAATAGGTAACACCCTACTGTTCTGCTAGCTTACACATATCGACTACACATAAACTTACATCACATAGACTGTTCCCCTAGATTAACCCCCCAGGCTGCTGAGTGCATCCTGAGCTGTTACACTGGTAGCGGAGCTGGTTTCGTTCCTTAGGGACCTCACGCATACACATACGCACGCATACGAATTTTTCTTCGAATTAATCGCACCCGCCAAGACATCCTGTCGGCTTTCTGGCATTTTCGGCTCGCTGTTCCTGCTCTTACCTGTAAGCTTCGAGTACACGTAGCGCCTGTTAGGCTCTCGCAGTTAACTGTCCTGTCAGGCTCGACACGCCCTAGGCCGCCTGCGACCTGTCTTGCATGGGCATCTTTTCCTAGCCTGCCGACCCCTGTATGGCCTACGCTCTCGATTCTTGCATTCACGTCCTGTCCTTTTGGTCATAGCTTCTAAAGCTCCTTTCCCGAGCATCTGGAGCGGGGTTTGATCTATTGAGCAGCATTGGCTCCATTGGCCACCTAGGCCGTACTTGCTTTAATTAGCGTACTTCACGAGCCTGTCCTGCGACTCTTCCTGCTGGCTGCATCTTCTTTTGTTGCTTTCCGCCTGCACGTTTGCTCATCCTGTCGCGCAATTTGGTTCGTCGTTGTCCTTCCTGGTTTCCCTGTGATTCGTTCCTTTGCAGTGCTTTTATCCCTCATCGTATTCTGGACGAACTCGTTATATACAGTTACGCTTGAGGAATTCTCAGCTCGTTACGCTCGCAAAAATTACTAGTCCCGGTGACAGGTGCATTTGGGCCTCTTGCAGTTGCGAGTAATTCTCCCTCCCTCGCCCACCACTCATTCTTGTCCAGCCTACTGACTTGTTCTGTTGCCTGTGCAGAATGGCATCCCACAAATCCACCAAGGTAACCGACGACGCGGCTGACAAGCCTACGATGTCAGTGGTCGACACCAATCCTGAAGGGATGGGGTCTTCTGATACTGAGCCCGACACTGAGCTCGGTGCTACGCTGGATGAGTCCGCATCCGCCGAAGCGCGGCCCTCTGTCTCAGTGGGTACGCTGCAACCGCTGGTTGACGGCCTCAATGGTCTGGCGGCACCCTCGGGTTCCCCGCCCGCTGCCCCGCCTCCGCTCGCGGGCATGGCCCCGACGACGACGCCGCCGACGACGCCGCTGGCGGAGCCTTCCCTCGAGGAGCTCAGCGCTAGCTATGACGCGGGCGCGGAGCGCAGGCGTCATCAGCACATGGGTGCCCACCTGATCGCGGCGGAGCAAATTGGACAACTCCGCGCGCAGCTCGACCAGGCCTCCATCGCCAACTCGGCCCTTACCGAGCAGTTTGTGGCGAAGATATCCGCTAAGGACGCCAAAGTCGCTGACCTCACGCAGCGCCTCGCCGTCTCCAGCGCGGCTACCGAGGCCGCATTGGCCAATGGCGATCCTACCGAGAGGCAAGAGCTGTTAAACAGCCACTACTTACTCGGCAAGGCTCTGGCTCAGAGTCGCAAGGCGATGTCCGACCTCCAGACCGCTTTCACTGAAGCCACGGCGACCGCAAGGTCCGCCATGGATTTGTTGTGCATCGAGCTGGCGACTAAGGAGTCCGAGCTCGAGGCTGCTAAGGGCGACCTTGCTCGATCTCAAGCAGGTGAGCGCAGTCTGACGCCTGACAAATATAGGACAAACCTGCCTTTCTCGATTTGCAATCCATTTGACCATATTGAGGACTCACCTTCCCGATTGGTTACACATCCCAATGTTTTGCCCGTGAATCGCACACTGTTTCACAATCTCCCGACGCCATTGTCTAACTCGCCACGTTTTCCCCCCCATGCAGCGCTCGCCCCCGCTCTCGCTGAAAACGCTCGCTTGACTGAGGTCGTCGCGCAGCTGACCCGCGAGAACGTTGCCTATGGCAAGCGCCCAGTGACTGCTCCCGCGACTGCATCTCCCGCCGCCATTACCATGGCTGATGTCATGGCCATGATCGCGGCGAGCCAAGCTACTGTGGCGCGCAACGAGACTGTGCCGATGGACACTGAGGACCCTGGCGGTTCTTCCAGCAGCGCCCGCTACGTGGGGTGTGGGAACGGCAGGACGGTGGGGCGCAAGCATGCGCTTCCTCAGGCCGCTCGCGAGGACGCCTCTGCCGCTCAGGAGGCCATCGCTGCGCCCAAGCAGGCGTTTCTGCGCGGCCGCGAGATCAAGGCGTCGCCCACCTATGCCAAAGCTGCGAAGTCGGATGGTCTTCTCCATTACCACTCCGCTGACCACCCTGTTGCGCCGTATGCCGACGCCAAGTTGGCGGTGCATATGAACGCGTACGCTGACAGCCTCCTCCTTGAATGCGATCCTGAGAACATCGTGGATGCGCTGCAAGCGGTCGATGATCTCCGCAACAGCATGACCCGTTTGTACACGGCGTCCAAGATGCGAAAGCAAAAGTGGATGGAAATGATGCCTTTGAACATCAAAGACAATGCCGACAAGGACGCCGCCCTCAAGGGCACTAAGCTGAAGGCCCACTACCCGGCGGCGGAGGCCAATGACGACAAGATGGATGAGACGCTGCCTCAGGCACCTGACAGGCAGGTGCGGGTTGCGGGGAATTCAGGGTTGTTTGATAAACTAGCTGTCGCTCAGGTAGCCCCGGCGTTTGAGCCAGAACCCTTTTGCCTCCCCGACGTCTATTCCCCTTCGGGTGGCCTTACTGGCAAAATGCAACGTGGCTCGATCCCGCGGGGGGGCGCTACCCCTTCCCCGCCGACAGCACCTGCCGCCGCTCACTCACCACCCGACGGCCCCTTTTCGGTATCCGACCACTCGTCATCGGGCCACGACTTAGCCGATTCCCCAGGTTTGCCCCTCCAGGTTCCACCTGGCGACCCGACCTCTAATCGCGCTCCTCGGGCTAAGCAGCCCGAGCACCCAACGACGCCCGCAGTTCCTACGGTGGCTTCCCCAGCCGCTGTTCGCCATCGTGCAAAGCGCGCAGCTACGCTGCCAGCAGACACACCTTCTCCGACGCGACAGATTCGCGGGGGGCGCACACCTGGCCCCGGCAGGCCCGCCAGGTGAGCCCGTCTCGCTACCGCCAATCACCCCCTCCTCCCGATAACCGCGCCACTCGTCACTCTGATCACGACACTGGTTCGCCAAGCGTGTTACCGAAATGAGAAAGGAACTACGTCTCATCGAACACAAACTGTCGGACAGATGCACTAGGGCTCAGTTGCGCCGATGGGTGTTCAACGTGGTCACGATCATGGAGCTCCAGTTCTCCGACGGTTACCTTGGTTCGTTCGAGCGCATTGTTCCACACCTGTCGGGCGCTTTTACTGGCCAACTCCGCATCACTTACGACGAGGCATGGGCTAGCGATGAGTTGGACGGGTTAGATTTCATGGGAATCGTCGCATGCGGGAGAGTCGCTCTCCTGCCCGAGCTATTAACGGAATCACACGTCGCTCTCACCAAACTACACGAAGGTGGCTTCCGCCAAGATACTCGCTCCTTGCAGGATTATTACCACGCCATCAAGTCCTGAATTTCGCAAAGTCCCCGAGCTACCGAGCGCGAAAAGTTAAACTTGTTTCGCACGGGACTCTCCGATGAACTCCGCGCCGGTGCACACTCTCCGGCGCGAGTCGGGTACTATGTTCGAAACGATGGAGGGATTTGTTCCGCTATCTGCAATTGGACGAAGCGAGGAAAGTGTCGTCGCTCGTGGCAAGTCCTTGACGGACAAGCGCGATCGCCATCAGAGGGGGAGGTTACGCTAACCAGAAGTGCGAGGGTACCCAGTTCAAGCGCCCCGCGGATACTAAATACCCGGGTAAGGACCTTGCCTTCAATCGCGTCCAGTTTACAACTCACCCCCCCCCGATTCTGACCCTGATTCTTTCTCTTCGCAGGGAGTAGCCACCGACGACGGCGGGGAGATGAACTCTCGCCCCCAGCCAAGAGCCCCAAGCTGGCGCCAAACAGTAGTCGCAACCCGGCGGTGGCCGAGTGGTGGAGGACGTAGTGCGACGCAGCCGGCGCACAACGCAAGCTGGGTGGATCGCCATGGCCGCAGGTCCTCAGTTTGCAAGGTGCTGAATCGCACCGTTCGGGAAGGCTCTATTAGCCGCTGGCGGGGCCGTGGTGGTCGCGGGAGGATACGGACAGGGTGCTGGTCGGGCCGTTCACAGCCCAGCGGGCCGCGGACCCCCGACTTTTCGGGTCAAGACCCTCACAACGCAATGCATATGACAAATCGGTCAGCGTCGGCAGACCATCTGGCTTCAGAATGGGCTCGCTGCTCTTCTGCTTCCGCTACATGAGAACATGTGTGCGGTCGCTGAATGCTGACGGACGCTGCTGCACGCGGGCTTGCCTAACTGGCCGGCCCTCAATGAGACTACGTGTCCCGACTGGGCCCTTGATGGCAACGTCACATCCCGATTTGGGAATAGGAATCGCGCCGGTCAGGTATTGACAACCTGGATCGTGTACTTAGCGCGATAAGTAGTAGTAGTCGAGCCACTTGAGCTCTTGTTACAAGTTCAAGAGGAACTGTTTTCTAACTTGGGCTTAACCCCAACCCTTGATGTAATTCTACTATGCCTGTCGTCCCCTTGTCCACTGAAGTTCTCCTACGGGGAGTTTGCATGGGGCTCCATCGCAAACGAGTCATATACGATCACCCCATTCCGGAAGACGTCTGTCGGTGTTAGAACACTATTGGGAGTGCAAAAACGATGCCACCCTTCGACACTCCGGTATGTTCATCCTCCCCAAAAACATGCAAGTAAACGATAAACATGCTCAGTCTCATCCCAAGGTATATTTGAGTTATTTAAGAGTATCATCGTCGATACCATAGAAGCACGCCCCCAGAGGGTCACCTTCGAATAAGGTCCGCAATCAAGTTGGTTTGACCTCCCGACCTCCGAAAGGCCGTCCAAAGTCAAAAAGGATTGGCACGACGATCAAGACGTGACAAGGCAGTATACTTTGGTCCAGCACCTGAGGAGGGCATCCCCCAGTCCGGTTGAAACCCGTCGAAAAAAAAAAAACACTGGTGGTCGGAGGCCCATGGATCCCAAAGTGGCGAAAAACAAATCGCTGCCAGACGCACGTAAAACTGCATCCGTCGCACACGCGCCAACGAAATACGAATACTTCCCCCGTGCTCTGCGCGAGCCAATCGGGTATACGAAGTCAACTCCGTGAGCCCCGATATGCTATTCAACGCCCGATCAGGACAAGAAATACTACATTTGGCGGACTCGGGCGCGCGACAGGTTGTCTTATGGAAAAGCAAACGTCTGAGGTTCTCGGTTTGCACATCCGCCCTTGGGAAAACGAACGCGACGAATTCACTTGCGCTAACGACGGGATCATCAAAATCCGCGGGACGGTCACGCTCCCTATCCACATACAACGATATGTGGCAAAGTGTTCGTCCATGTCGTCGACAAACTTCCTGGAGGATAAGACCTAATCCCGGATCCGACTAGATGCGCGACGAAAAGCCGTCCTAGACTACGATCGCATGACATTGTCGCTGAAACGGTACGGCTGCTGTATAACACCTATAAACAGGCAGCGGGACGAAACGGCTCATTCCTTCTTCACTATGGCACTTTCGGGCAAGTCAACCGATGACCCAGTGATTACGGGTCGCAAGGCAGCAAAGCTTTTAAAGGCTGGCGCTAACCATGTCATGGTCAATGTCCGCGAATCCCGAGGGGATTTGCCGGCGTCTAACGTCACTGCCGATGAACGAGCGAAATTGCTGACAAAATTATTGCCATCCGATGGGCCTTTACCTGGTCCGCCGGTAGCAAGCATGGATTTCGAAAATTGGATCCGCGACAACATCCTTGACCACAACGATAAAACGCTCATCTTGGCCAGCGACCTGCGCGCTCTCCTATGGAAATATCGCAAAGTCTTCAACAATTTGCCTATGGGGACTCCTAACCATCGAGTTATACCTCACGTCATCAAAACGCAAGACAATGCTTACGCGCCATATCGCAGAAATCATCGCATGAGTCCAGCCGAGACCTTACTATGTGAGGCATACGTCTCCGACCTGTTGCAGCAAGGATTCATCGCCCCGAGCTCGTCCCCGTACGGTGCGCTGATTATGATCATAGCGAAACCGGGTGGAACGGGATACCGTGTTGTTTGCGATTGGCGAGCACTCAACAACATCACGATTTTATAAAACAGGTATCCCCATTCCCGTATAGACGAGACCATTGACGTCTTAGGTGGAAGATACATGTTCAGTTCCCTAGACCTCACTCTGAGTTATTACCAAAATACGAATTTCGGACGAGGACGCGCCGAAGACGCGTTCACGACCCCGATGGGTCAGTAGAATTTAAAGTCCTTGGAGGGTTTGGTGAACGCGCCGTGCCACGTTCTAGCGGTCTGAACCAAATATTCGCGCCCTACTTGCACAAGTTCGTCGTGGTCTACTTAGACGATATCATGGTTTACGGACGCACTCCGGCGGAGCACTTGGCCAACTTGGCCACAGTTCTCCAGGTCCTCCAGGACAACGAATTCTACGCGAAACTCTCAAAGTTCCGTCAACAAACGGAAGTTAAATTCCTGGGTCATTACATGGACGCGGCTTGGACCTGCGGAGTTGAAAGTTGATGCGAGAAAGGGTGTAGCACAGTCCGTGGACTTGGCCTAGGCCCGGAGCGGCGAATGAAAAGTAAAGGGATTATGGAGAGATCGGCTCATTTCTAGGTTTGTGCAATTATTTTCGCAAATCTAACCAAGGCTATTCGTCTCTCGCTGCCCCTTCAATACCCCCTTGTCTAACATCAAGGGTGAACGGCAGGCCCGCTTGTTCGAAACAAGAACATCTAGTCTCATTCGAAGGGCCTCAAGAAGCTTTGATATTCAGCTCCGGCCTAGCGCTGCCGGATTTCAGCAAACCTTCGAAAGTCATTCAACCGCGCATCTTGCTTGGCGGGCGCGTGCTCTTCAAGATAAACACACCATCGCCTTCGACAGCAAGAGTATATCCAAGCGGAGGCGTGGAATTATACAACGACGGAACAAGAAATGTAGCGATCGTCCAAGCCATTGCCGCCAGGGGGTGGACGATGCAACCTCGAAGGGTCCAACGACATTGTCACTGACCAAAATCCGCTCACTTATTTCGAAACCAAGCGCGTCCTTACGGCGCATGGCGTTGGTGCGCACAAGGAGGACCTGCGCCCTTTTAGCTATATTGGGAGTATCGGCGGGTCGCAATAATGATGCAGACGGACGGTCTAGTGAGATGAATCCCAACCTCTCTGCCCCCGCCCAACGTCGCGGGTTGCGCACAGATGTTGGTCTTCTCTCTCTGGTCAGCGAATCGCCTCGATAGAGAAAGACAACGTCCTATTGCAATCGGTCCTGCCGTCGTGCATATCCTTCCCCGCCCCAAGCCTAAAATCCCCCAGTAAGTCAGTTTGTTGCGGGGACCGAGAGTAGCGGGAGAAACGCGGACGATTGCAGTCGGCATATGCCCGCTGGTCGACTCCCTCCTCTGTGGCGTCGCATCATGGATCGATATTTTGGCTGGTACGAAAAGGACTCGAAACTTATGCCGGGAGGGCTGGGCTGCGAGGAAGCGCCTCGTGATAAGTTTTTCGAGGAAAAAAAAACGGTTACTGGTTCAAGAGAACAAGTACGGACGGCGAATTTTTGTGTGTCCCCTGATCGACGCAGCCTTCGCTGGATATTATCCGCGAAGCTCACGACCCTATTACATGGGCCATTGCCTCGTGGTGGTGCGCGCCCAAGGAACATTGGAGCTGGTCACGACGCGCACTTTTACTTGGGATGCCAAAAGGGTCACGGGCAGCTGTTACTGCCCTTCGTCCCAACAATGCCATAGTGCTAAACGAACAAGCCCGGAAACGCAGAAGCCTAACGGGGTACCATGGTTCCGTGAGAAATTGCGCTGAGAAAATTGGTGAGTCGTCTCCACGGACCTTATTACGCGCTTCCGCCCAAATTCTTCTGGACATGATGCCATCGCCAGTGTGCGTCGACAAACTGTCAAAAATGGTTCAGTCGAACCTTGTCATACTACGATAAAACAGAAGGAATCGCTTCCCTATACCTGACTCGTGTCATCCGTATCATGGTCTATCCCAAAGAAACATTCCTCACGTGATCGCGGTACGATGGCGATTCACAGGCCAGTTTCGGCGTGCTCTCCACGCTTGGATGGGCACGCGAAAGCGTTTTCGGAGGACCTACGTCGATTTCGGTATCTCGAACTGAACGGTCGACGGACGCATGAACCGAGTCATCGACTGACGAGCGACATGATTCGCCACGACGTGGGTGGTGGCGTACCACGGCTTTGATTGGGATCAAGTCATTGCGCTTGTGGAATTTTGCAATCCAACATTCATACCAGCGACATTCAAAACACACATTTCGGGCGTCCTTGGTTACGACCCTAAGCCGCCGCTAAGGCTGAGGTCGAGAGTCGAATAGAATGCCGGCTGCCAACAATTGGTGGTCCGCCGGATCACATGGGACGAGACAAGATCCATGCGAAAGGCATGCATGCAAGGCTGCTCGGCACTGGCAGAAGCCTCATTACGATTAAAGACGAAACGGAGCGTTTTCTTCAACCTTGTGATAAAGTCTCTTGTCACCCGCCAATATGAAGTTTCAAGGGCAACGGGTAAACCAAAAACTGACGCCTCGTTTTGTTGGCCCCTATACGATTACGGGAATGCATTGGTCCACGCAAGAGCGGCGTCACCGGAGGTCGTCCGGCAAGTCACGGGCGTGACGCTTGGCTTTGCCCAAGATGATTAGTCCCAGACCCGTGTTTCAGTGGGTTGATGTCAAGCATTGGCGGCTCCCGATGGCGTTATCCATGTGGGGACAACTCGCCTTTGAGTTCGACATCCGACGGTGCTCCAATTTGGAATATACAGCCATCATGCGCGAGACAAGCGCGTGTTCATGGCACATCCAGCAAAGAAGCGTCTCGAATACTGGGTCCGATGGCAAGACTCGTATTGAGACAAGACCTTGGGAATGCCAAAGCGGGTCAAGAAAAGGTGGCCCTCACAACGTCGATGCATGGAAATCCCGGTTATCGCCGTTATATACGACGTACGTCGAAAAAAAAAAAACGCGGGCCCATACATCACCAACCCATCGCACTGCGATTACGACATGGACGTGGTCAGATTGCTTCAATTCATAAACTAGTCTTTCCAGAGTACTCAAAAGGGATGTTAAATGGGTTCCTCGGAAAACAAAAACCCCAACTTGATCATCAAAGTATCATTTTGAGCACGGCAAATAGCGACTAAGACTGGTATTCACATCCCACCTTTCTTACGATCAGATGAGGGGGGGGTCTGCATCTTTCGGGAGGGGGGGGAGCGGTAGCGGTTACAGAACCCTTCCCGGGTACTCTGGCCTTCCAGCAAGGCATACGGGTTACACCTTACCCGTAAGCCACGTGAACGAACGAAGCATGATACAGTACATACCCATGCTACTGCCTCATCTCTCAACGCACACGTTGCGGAGAAGACAGACACGAGATTATCGACACGAACCGTCTACCCGTTCACGAAGACGTCCTTCGCCGAGCAAATCTACATCCCGTGCGGGGGATGTGACCGCTACCTAGGTAACCACCCTTACGTTCTGCTAGCTTACGCAATCGACTTATACTTTACACCATACAATCACGTAGACTGTTACACTAGAATAACCCCCAGGCTGCTGGTGCAGCGCTGAGCTGTTAGACCTGTGGGTGTGGTTGCAGACTGTTTTGTGTTCTTTGTGTGCATGGCCCATTGGTTGGGTGTGGTTCAGGAGCTTGCATGGGAGATCATATGTGGGCGGGGACAGTTGGGGGGTGCAGGGACTTGTTCGTACGTGTGGGGTAGGGGCATGTGGGGTTGGTGGGTGTTTTGGTTTAGGAGCTTGAAGGGGGATCATTTGTGGCAGTGTGGCGCTTGTGGATGTGGGGGGATGTATGTGGTGGTGGGAATGTGTGTGTTGGGTGGGTAGGGACGTGGGGGGTTTGTATGCCCCCCCCCCCCCCCCCGCCGGGACCCCCCCCCCCACCCCCACCCCCCCCCCGCCCCGCACCCACCCCCCCCCCCCCACTCCCCCCAACCCCCCCCCCCCCCCCCCCCCCTTCCACCCCCCCTCCCCCCCCCCCCCCCCCCCCCCCCCCCCATCATAAGTTTGGCGGGGGCGGGAGAAGGGAATTCTGACCTGAGTGTCAATTTTGACCGGTTTAGGAGTAGGTCACCACTGCTCTTGGTCCGGACGATTTTTGGTCCGATTTTGGTCCGATTTGGGTCGATTTTGCCTATCACCAAAATCGTTAGTAGTGTCGCACTACAACATTGACCAGAATCGATTTTGGTAGGGCCAAAATCGGACCAAAAGCAAAGCTAAATCGACCAAAAGCAAAAGCAGGGGGGGGGGGGGGGGGGGGGCATTTGCCTCGATTTTGCTTTTGGTCCGGATTTTTTTTTCTGGAACTTTATATCGTTTTCTGTTGTTATCTTTTCCGAATCTTCGTTGTTTCACTCATACCTTTTCTTATCCAATTCTTAATTATTGTTGCTTCTAGTCTTTAAATTTTTCAGAGGGAGCGGCACAGTCGCAAGCTGATATTGTGTTCAGATATGGCCCAAATAGCTGCAAATGAGAAGGAACATGTTACATTAATTGTATAAAAAATACGAATCATCCAACTCTCTCTCGCTATTGGGGATGTCTCTTCAGCCTATTGGGCTTGCACATGATCATTACTTCATTAGGGTGTGTGCTGTTCAAGCAACTGCCTACTAAGCTTTTTCAATGCTTTTTCTTTCAGCACTTCTTGTCACGGTTGGGCACGTCTGTCAGCCTATTTGGCTTACACTAGGCTGTCACACATACACTGACCTAGACATGTCATAGGCTGACCCCTGGGCTGGCACTAACTAACCTAGAAACCGGTGCCTGGGCAGCCTAGGTTTCTAGGTGAGTTTCTAGGTAAGTTTCTAGGTCAGAACGAGGATGGTGCCTGCTATCCCTCAAATCCGAGTGGGCCATGAAGAAGGTTTCCAACTGTGAGTGTGTACACATGTGTAGGTTACGGGCTGAACCCCGAGCACCCTCTCCATGTAGGAAGCTAGCAAGTTCCTCTTGTGACCAGATGCACCCATGGTACCTGGTTCCCAATTGGACTGTGTTGATATCAGAGGGAACAACAGGTTCCATTCTGCATGTCTTTAGGATAAGGATGCCTGCGCTCCAAGAAGTTGTGCAAGGCACAGCATATCCGAGAAACCTTGACCGCAATGACAGGGTCTCGAAGACGTGTACTGTACAGTAGCCTAAATCGACCCTTCAGTCTACCGAATGCACACTCAACAACCCGCCTTGCTCTAATCAAAGCATAGTTGAAGTTGAACTGGGCAGGTGTAGGGTTGCCCACCTCATAAACACTTCATGAGGTGCTCTGTCAACTTAAAGGCACCATCGCTAACTAAATACGGCATTACTTCCATCCATCAATATGTCGAGGCTGTGACCCGTGGGGCATTGCCAAGTACTCTTGGATTCCCAGGCCTAGACCACTCCTATTAAGGTTAGCAGCATCCCCTGCACTCCCTGCCTCACCCAGTCGCAAGTACGCGAATAGTCCAGCTGCATCAACACATGCAAACAGAAGGATGGCGTGATATTTTTTGTAGCAATAGTATGCATCACCAAATTCTGTAGGACTTTCTATCCTAACAAAGGTCCCATCTATGGGGCCCGCACACATGGGCAGGCCACACAGTTTCTCAAAACCGTCCATACATTCAATGAAAGCATCCCCGTTAGGGAAGCTCGCGTTGTCTGAAAAAATACACCTGATAAGACGCTAATAGCGTCATGGATGATACAAGTCACAATTGTTTTGCTTACATCGTACAAGCGAGCTAGCGAGTGATGTGGTTGAGCATTGCAGATCCAATCCAAGAAGATGCAAAGTCTTTTCCGGGCTGGGATTTTGTCCTCAAGTGTGTGGTAGCTCTGCCCAAGTTGTGCCCCATGTCCTGCACACGAAGATCATTACATAAGGTCAGTACACGAGGTTCATTACATCAGGTCTTTACAGCAGATTCATTGCATCAGGTCATTAAATTTACTCACTCAAATAGAAGCTCGAAAGTTCCCTTGTTCATCCTGAAAGCCTGCTTGTAGCGTGTATCAACATACTGATCACCCCTCATAGTTGACTCGGCCACATCAGCCCAGTCTGTATCCATCTGCTTCTCAAAAATGCCACAATCGTCCCTGCTGCGGGCAGCTCCCAGCTCCCTGCTCCCAGCTCCCTGCACTCAGGTCCTCCAGGTCCCAGCACCTTGCAGGTCCTACAGGTCCTGCAAAAAAAACAAAAGCGCACCAAATAAAAAAACTGGTGCGAGCGCACTTTTTCAAAGGCAAGTGCACTTTTTTGACAGCGCACATTTTTTGAAGGCATCGGCACTTTGGGGGCTGTCAAAAAATTGTCATCAGTTCAAAACGTTACAGCTTTTAGACTTGAAAACAATCAGCTATACTACACGAAGGCATCGTAAGCATGATGAGGAAGCCTGTGGCCATCATGTAGTTGCTAAGTGGCTGACCATGGCTCGCAACTCGTACAGACTAAGTGCGAGCGCTGAAGATGTGTTAATTGATACCCGCATCACGAAGGATGCAAAAGAGAGGCGTATCAATTGCAAACAGCACTTGGTATGCCAGAGATAGCGAAACAATTTTATGTAGGAGCTTGTAACTCGCTATGGCTCAAAACTCGAACCGGCGAATTCCGACTGCTTCTTCCGCTTTGTTGACCAAACACCAGCTGATTGATGCGTATTCGCCTTCTTTTTTCTGCCGCTTTCCAGGCGCAGAAGCGCGCAGGAACGCTGAGCAGGAGGAGGAGGAGACCAATCAGGCCTGCCAGGATTGGTTTCGGAGGTCACTCAGAGGCCAATGCCACTCGGGGAAGGTCGACAGATCGCTAAATGCGTACGAGCGCAGCGAATGCACGCGGAACGCACGCGGAACGCAAGTGGGGCCGGTACGTGATTAGTCATAGCTAGTAATGACTAATAACTTCTAAGCCCTATACCCGCATCGCCTGTAGCTCGGGAATCCTGAGACATTTCGCCTACATTTAGCCAAGGCGGATTGTCGTCGAAATGTCTCAGACTTCTGAGACATTCGCCTACATTTCGCCAAGGCGGATTGTGGTCGAAAAGTCTCAGACTTCTGAGACTTTTCGCCTGCACCTCGCCACGCACGGCAGCTTGTGCACGTAAATGAGGCAAAAAGTACGTTATTTTGAGACATTTCGCCTGTACTTCGCCTGCAGGGCGGTTTGGGCACGGTGGTCGGAGAGGTCGCATTTCAGGAATATTTTTCAGGAGCATTTCTCAATTACACCAGGATTCGAGAAGATAGATTACATACATAATAAACTATGCATCCATTAACCTATTGATCAACCTATTTATCTATGTAAGCATCCTTACACATGTATATCCACTACAGCCCATATATTCCCTATATATCCATTAACCATAGATAGACAGCGAGCAAAAGACGACGAGCAGCCAAATTGCTGGCTGGAACCATGTAGCTAATTAAGTTCAAGTACAAGTATATACGCAGCCTGCAGGCAGCTATCTATTTGTCTACTTATGAAAACATAGGCCTATATATCCACAAGAAGAAACGTCCAATCAAAGATATACATCTATATATCTTCACTGATTATATTTCATATTTCCATCTTCAGCATGTGTAGTTCCTTCGTGGCAACAATCTTCATCGCAGCCGCTAGCATTTCCATCCACCATTTTGCCCTTTAAGACAAGCAGAGCAGGGCATGCGTTAGAGAGCAACCAAGGGCAGGGTTAATGGCAAGGGGCCAGAACGGTGCGGTGATGAGCAGAGCATGGCATGTGTTACATAGCAACCAATGGCAGGGAGCATGGCAAGGGGCAGGCATGTGCTAAAGAGAGCAGAGCAGGCATTATAAGAGCAATGAATGGCAGGGAGCACGGTAAGGGCATGGATGCGATAAGGCAGATCAGGGCATGTGTTAGAGAGCAAAGCAGGGAAGGGAGCAAAGTACGCCTGGAAAGTGATGATCAGAGAAGGGCATGCGTTCAAGAGGAATGAAGGGAAGGGAGCAAGGCAAGGGCAGGACCTCAGTGATGAGCATAGTAATGCATGCATTTGAGAACCAAGAGCATGGATAATGGCAATTGCCAGTATCCCTGCCCCTCTTTGCTCTCTATCGCCTGCCATGCTCGGCTCATCAGGGAAGGGATAATGGCAAAGGGCTAGATGACAGTGATGAGCAGAGCAGGGCAGGCGTTAGAGAGCAAGGAAGGGCAGAGAGCACGGATAGGGGTAGGATGGTGATTAGCTGGGCATGGCCTGCGTTACAGAGCAATGAAGGGCAGGGAGGATGGCAAGGGGCAGAAACAGTGACGTGCCAGAGCAGGGTATGCGTTAGAGATCAATGAAGGGCATTACATAGACAGAGGCACAGTACAGATGCAGTTACAAAGACGATGGCAGAGACAGTGACACAAACATAGACAGATGCACGTGGGAACCACCTAGGCATGAATCAAGCCATAATTCGCTATGCCTCACAATTGTTGCGAAACCGCACCTACAAGCAAGCTTCACTTATCACTTACGTTGTTGTCCAAAAGCCTCATGTGACAGTGGAACATCAGAATTGGGAGGGAAGACAAAGCAATGGTCCCTGCAAATACAGAATGCAGGCATAGTTAAATTAAGTAGCACCCTTTACTTCTTATTTGATGATAGTTTAAATCCCCCTTCTCTTGTGTCAACAATGGCTAAGTGCTCAAGCAGACTGACAAGCAAGTATTCATGCGTGCAACAGATAGGCATGCAAGCAACCAAGCCACTTTTCCATGGGCTGAACACTCTATGCCTAGCACCTCCAAGCTGCAGTCACCATCCAGATTAGTCAGCCAATCAGTCACCAGGGAGTAAGACAGAAAGGCAGGCATATAGACATGAATGCACAAAAGGAGGCATGCAAGCAGGTGGACACTATTTAGGCATGTGATCAAGTCAGAATTCCCTAGGCCAAATTGTTGTGAAACCCAACCTACAAGCAACCTTCAGACCGCTACCAGACAGAGCATGGGTCCCTGCAAAATGAAGGGCGGGCATAGTTACACTTATTGACACCCTTTGTGTTGTTTTTGCGCATTGGTAGGAGATCCCCCTGGAAGTCCAACCTACCCTAAGCTTAGGTACCTGAACCTCAGGTCCTACCCCAGACTTGCATTGTCCACACTTGCCTGAGTTTACCATGCAGAATGGATCTGGAAGACCGAGGCGTAAAGACAAGGTTGGACTGTCACCCAACACCCAGCAAAGCAAGGAGAACCAGTATCCACCACACACAAGAGGCAACATGCCAAGACTGCCACAACCACTAGGAGTGAACCCAATGTGAAGATGCATGCCATAGACATGAGTCTAGTGCGTCAGCCAAATAGACACAGTGCTGCCACCATCTATCATGCAGGGTCTCAAGGGATAATTGCCACGCATGATCTCCTGATACAATGCTCAAGGGCACCATGAAGCCAGGGCAGTGCATGATCCAACTAGAGTGTAAGGCCCCGTGTCCTTTAAGCTCTACTCAGGCCCAGGAGAGAACAGGTGGAAGTATGACTCACATAAGAGTTGGGAGCAAGTTGTCCCAGCATCCTACTTTGCACAGTGCCAACTAATCATGCTGCCATCCCAAGCTGAAGTCATGCTCCTGGTACAGCAGGACTCACATACCACCATATTTGACCGCTGTACAGAGCAACGTCGAGTGGACTGCCGAGATGCTGCAATGTATGCAGCTTATTCATGCGGTGGCAGTACAGCAGCGCCGACCGGGCTTCCTGGTTAAGGAGTTGACGACGCAAGGGCCGCTGGCTGCAAGGTACCATGCCTCCAGCACTGAAACCCTACACAGGTCTAGCATAGACGGATCGGTTGCGAGAATTAGCGGCACCGATGTAAGGAATTTGTGTAGGAGAGAGGACCAGAGCATTTGTCAAATTTCAAAAACAATCTGACGCACTACTTTGCGCTTGTCCACGCGGAAGGCGGAAGAGGGCGTTGCGCATTATACTGAAAAGAAAGTTGGAAAGAAAGGAGGGAATAAAGCAGGAAGCCAGAAATATCAAGTAGCAACAAAACACATGCTTTGGGCGAGGGAGGGAAGAATATGAGGTAGGAGGTACGAGAGGTAGAAGGTTGGCGTGGCTAACCTTAGCCATATTGCAAAGGCTCTAATCGAACGGCCATTTCGCCATGCCGCGTTACAATCCGCCTTGGCTAAATGCACGTGAAAGGCTGGTGAAAGGTCCCCGACGAAGACATCTATGGCAAAAATTAGTGGAGGCACAGACGCGACGTAATCGCTAAGTCACTCACTAATAGTTTATGTGTGCCTTAGGCTTCATTCACAGCGGAGTGGAGTAACAATCGTCATGGTTTCGCCCTACATAGCAGCGCCATTTTCGCCGCAGTTGCCGGCTGTGAGAACGGAAACGCGACATCGGTGGACTTGAAGGTGTCCATTTCCCAGAAATTGAAAGCATTTCACAACGAGTATTCGCGCTAGTACTAGACGTTGTTGACCTAATTGTTCATTTCTATCTCGGAATGATGGCAGAGTTCGCAGGGTTCGCAAGAATCCCCTCGAAAAGGTTTGCCTAACAGACCCAGGGTGAAGCGTACCAGAAAAAGTTGCGAAAGTGCCTGTAGGGTATTAAACTCAGTAGTTAACGTGAGATCGAGAGTTATTGTAACGCTTCAGTCTGTACAAAAAGTTCGGGGTGTCTGTTCGGGGATCGCTGGGTTTGAGGTGAGAGCCGAGACATTTCGGTTGCTACAGCGTACCGCCTACATTCTCTGTATTCCGCTTGCAAAGATCGTGTTTTCGCCTACATTTGTAGCGGAAATTGTCACTTTCCCCGAGTGTGCAGGAGGCCATGCAGAGCGACTCTGTGAGGAGTCGACAGATCGCTAATATGCGTGGTCAGGAGCGCGCGGAATGCACGCGGAAGAAGCCACGCGGGGTCAGCGATTTAGTATAGCCTTTAATGACCTGGGCACTTTGAACGCTAGCAGTAAGCCCTTTTATACAGCGTGTGGTGCTCAAAATCCCGAGAAATGTAGCCTACATTCGCCAAGGAGGGAATTGTCGTCGAAATGTCTCAGACTTGAGTATTTCGACGCATCTTCGCCCACGCACGCGGCTGGCACGGTAATGAGGCGAAATGTTCGGTTCCATTCCTGAGGACATTTCGCCCGTACTCGCTTGCAGGGCCAGAGTGTTTGCAACTCGGGGAATTGAAGATTCCGCTAAAGTGTAGGAGAAGGACACGATTTACAGCGGAGACTACAGAGAAATGTAGGCGTACAGTGGACGAATTCTAGGCTCACCGAAAAACAGTGATCCGAACAGACACCAGAACTTATGTAGACTTGAAGCTTGACCAATAACCTTCCGCGCAATCGCACGTTAACTCCTGAGTTCTATATACGCAAGCCGATAGGGGTATGCAGCTTTCTGTCGCTTCGAGGGTCTGTGTTAGCAACATTTCGAGGGGGTGATGTTGTGGTGGAGATAATTCTTGCGAAAACCTTTGTTGCGATAGCGTCTTGCGTCAGCGATTCCGGGATAGGGTGAACAATTAGGCAACGAATACCTAGAGATGGATGTGCATGCTATCAAGCGCCGAAACTCACTTGTTTGCCACGCGAATAGCTTTCATTCGGGAAAATGGACACGCGAAGTCGACCGCTTTGTGCTTGCGACTGCAATTGCGTCGAAAATGCGCTGTTCTGTTGGGTAGGGGGTAACCAGGACGATTTAGTCATGTGATGATAAGTAATAAGTCACAACTGAAATATTAGGTGGTGTGACTTGCGGAACCTGTCAGTGCTCTTACTATTTTTGATAGATGTGTTCTGCAGGGTGTCTTCACCAGCCTTTGTTCACGCGTACATGTAGCAAATGAGGATTGTGACGCGGGCCAGGCGAAATGGCCGTGCGAATAGAGCCTTGCATATGGCCAGGTAAGCTCAGTCGGCAAACTTCATTCTACCTCTCGTACTCCATAATAATATTCTTCCCACTCGCCAACGCATGTGTTCGTTGCTACCTGATATTTGTGGCAGTACTGCTTGTACTCCTTTCTTTCCCAGCTTTCTTTCCAGATTACTGATTATATCGCAACGTCTCTGCCGCCTTCCGCAATGGACAGGCGGGGTGGGGGGGGGGGAGGTAGTGCGTCAGATTTGTTTTTGAGAAATTTGACAATGCTCTCGTCCTATCTTCCTACAACAAATTCCCGTACACTGGTTCGCTAGTGTCTCGCAAAACACGTCCGTCTATGCCAGACCTGTGTAGGTTGTCAGTGCATCTGATGCGATGACTGGTATCTGCAGCATGCGGGCCCTTCGTCGTCCAACTCCTAAAACCCAGGAAGCCCTGGTCGGAGCTGCTAGTACCTGCCACCGCATGAATAACTCGCTGACATAAATTTGCAAGCGTGTTGGGCAGTCCAACTCCGACGTTGCTGCTGGACGAGCGGTCCAAATATGGTGGTTAGGTGGGTGTGGACGTGTCCCTGGGGCATGGCGTTCAAGACTTGAGATGGTGGCTGTTGTTTGGTTGATTTAGTGGCTCTGTGCAAAGAGATGCTGGGACAACTTGCTCACAACTCTTATGTGTGAGTTCATACTTCCACTGTTCTCTCATGGGCCTGAGTAGAGCTTGAAAGGAAATGGGGCTTCTGATCTTCCCTCCCGCACTCCCACACGTCTTACACTCTAGCTAGTATCTTTGTCAATCTGCCCCTCCGCGCTGCATGGTTGCCCCCCGAGAATTGTATCACACGAGAGATCAGGAGGGGTGAATATGCACGCTGAGATCCCTTGACGGCACCCCGGACATGATCCTGATGTGGCAGCATGTGTATATTGGTGACGCTACTACGCACACCCCATGTACTCATGGCCTGCATTTCAATGGGTGTCACTCGTAGGGTTGTGTAGTCTTGCGAACGTTTGCCTCTTGCGTTTGTGGTGGTAGAACTGGTTTCCTTGCTTTGCTGGTGTAGAGGGTGACAGTCCAAACTGTTGTATTTAGCTTGGTCTTCGGAGCCATTCTGCATGGTAAACTCGGGCAAGGGTGTACCAATGCAAGGCGGGGTAGGACCTAGGTTAGGTACCTAACTGAGGGCGTTGTACTTCCAGGGTGATCTCCATACCAATACTCGAACAAACAAGGGTGTCAATATATGTAACTATGCCCCCCTACTTTTTGTGCAGGGACCCATGCGACTGTGTTAAGCGGTCTGAAATTTTTGCTTGTAGGTAGGGTTTTCACAACAATAGTTGCCTAGGGAATTCTGACTTGAATCACCCATGCCTAACTAGTGTCCACCTGCTTGCATGCCTCCTTCTGCAAGCCTGTTCTATTGCCTGCCTTTCTATCTTCCTCCCTTAGTGACTGATTGGCGACAACTGGAATGGTTTACTGCGGCTTGGAGGTGCTAGGCATAGAGTGTTCAGCCCATGGAAAAGTGGCTTGGTTGCCTGCCTGCGTGCCTTCTGTTACACTCATGTTTCTTGCTTGTCTGTCCTGCTTGAGCGCTTTGTCCTTGTTGACCCGAGAAGATGGTTTACCTATCAGTCACAAAATGAAGTAAAGGTGCTTACATAATTTAACTTGCCTGCATTCTGTATTTTGCAGGGACATTGCTGTCTTCTCCCAGTTTGATGTTCCACGTCACATGAGGTCGACAACAACGGTGATAACTTGAAGCTTGCTTGTAGGCGTTTATGCAACAGTAGTTGGGCCTAGGGATTTGTTCTTGATTCATGCAGAGGTAATGCCCACGTGCCTCTGTCTATGTTTTGTTTCATTGTCTTTGTCATCGCTCCTGTCACTGCATCCTTTATATGCTTCTGTCTATGTCCGCCCTCCATGATCTCTAGGGCATAATTAATTGACCCGCTCTGCTCATCACGTAACTGTCCCTGCCCCTGCCGTCCCTCCCTGCCTTCATTGCTCTGTAACGCAGGCCATGCTCTGCTAATCACCATCCTGCCCCTAACCGTGCTCCATGCCCTTCATTGCTCTCTTACGCCTGCCCTGCTCTGCCCATTACTGTCGTCCTGTCCTTTCCCATTATCCCTGCCCCTCTTTGCTCTCAAACTCCTGCCCTGCTCTGCTCATCACTGTCTTCCTGCCCTTTGCCATTATCCCTGCCCCTCTTGGCTCTCTAACACCTGCCCTGCTCTGCTCATCACTGTCATCCTGCCCCTTGCCATTATCCCTGCCCCTCTTCGCTCTCTATCGCATGCCCTGCCTAGTTCGTCACTGTCGTCCTGCTCCTTGCCATTATCCCTGGCCCTCTTTGATCTCTATCGCATGCCCTGCCTTGTTCATCACTGCCGTCTTGCCTCTTGCCATTATCCCTGCCCCTCCTTATTCCCTAACACCTACCCTGCTCTGCTCATCACTGTCGTCTTACCCCTTGCCATTATCCCTGCCTCTCTTTGCTCTCTAAGCCTGCCCTCCCTCATTCATCACTGTCGTCCTGCCCCTTGCCATTATCCCCTCCCTTTTTTCACACTGTCTCCCTTGCAACCTTGCTCATAATCCCTCCCCTCTTTGCTCTCTATCGCATCGCCTGCCTTGGTGATCACTGATGTCTTTGCCTCTGCCATTATCCCTGCCCCTCCTTACTCCCTAACACTTACCCTGCTCTGCTCATCACTGTCGTCTTTTGCCCCTTGCCATTATCCCTGCCCCTCTTTGCTGTCTAACACCTGCCCTCCCTTGTTCATCAATGTTGCCTGGGCCTTGCCATTATCCCTGCCTCTCTTTGCTCTCTATCGCATGCCCTGCCTTGTTCATCACTGCCGTCTGGCCTCTTGCCATTATCCTTGCCCCTCCTTACTCCCTAACACCTACCCTGCTCTGCTCATCACTGTAATCTTGCCCCTTGCCCCTTGTCCCCTTCCTCTCTTTGCTCTCTAGAACAAGAAAAAAAAAAGAAAAAAAAAATAAAAAAAAAAAAAAAAACCACAACAAACAAAAAACAAAAAAAAAAAAAAACGCCTGCCCTGCCTATTCATCACTGTCGTCCTCCCCTTGCCATTATCCCTGCCCCTCCTTACTCCCTAACACCTACCCTGCTCTGCTCATCACTGTCGTCTTTTGCCCCTTGCCATTATTCCTGCCCCTCTGTGCTCTCTAACGCCTGCCCTCCCTTGTTCTCACTGTCTCTTCTCTTTGTGTCCTACTTTCTTTGCCCCTTAGCCATTATCCCTGCTCTCTTTGCTCTCTATTGCATGCCCTTCTGTTGTCATCACTGCCGTCTTGCCTCTTGCCATTATCCCTGTCCCTCCTTACTCCCTAACGCCTACCCTGCTCTGCTCATCACTGTCGTCTTTTGCCCCTTGCCATTGTCCCTGCCCCTCTGTGCTCTCTAACGCTTACCCTGCTCTGCTCATCACTGTCGTCTTTTGCCCCTTGCCATTATCCCTGCCCCTCTTCGCTCTCTAACGCCTGCGCTGCCTTGTTCATCACCATCATCCTGCCCTTGCCATTATCCCTGACCCTCCTTACTCCCTAACACTAACCTTGCTCTGCTCATCACTGTCGTCTTTTGCCCCTTGCCATTATCCCGGCCCCTCTTAGCTCTCTAACGCCTGCCCTCCCTTGTTTCATCATTTTTGCCTGGGCCTTGCATTATCCCTTCCTCTCTTTGCCCGGGTGTTCTACTACGCGTCCTCTTATGCATGCCCTGCTTCTTGTTTTCCTCACTGCGTCTTGGCCTCTTGCCATTTTCGATAAATCCCTGTCCCTCCTTGACTCCTAACGCCTTCCCTGTCTGCTTCATCACTGTCATCTTGCCCCTTTGCCATTGTCCCTGACCCCTCTTTGCTGCGCTTAACGCCTGCCCGCCTATTCAGTCACTGTCCTCCTGGAGCGTTACATTGCCCTTGCCATTTGCATCCCTGCCCTCTCGCTTTCTAACGCCTGCCCTGCCTTGTTCATCACCATCGTCCTGCCCCTGCCATTATCCCTGCCCCTCCTTACTCCCTAACACCTACCCTGCTCTGCTCATCACTGTTCGTCGTTTCTTTTTCTTTTTTTTGCCCCCTTGCCTTATCCCGGCCCCCTCTTTGCTCTCTAACGCCTGCCTCCTGTTCAATCAAGTTCGTCCTGCCCCTTGCCATTATCCCCTGCCCCGCTTTGGCTTCTCTATTCAGGCCCTGCCTTGTTTCTCACTGCCCACTTGCCTCTTGCTTATCCCTGTCCTCCTTACTCCTTAACACCTACTGCTCTGCCTCTCACGTCGTCTTTGCCCCTTGCCATTATCCCAGCCCCTCCTTACTCCCTAACACCTACCCTGCTCTGCTTCATCCTGTCGTCCTTTTTTTTTTTTTTTTTTTTTTTTTTGTTTTTTTTTTTTTTTTTGTTTGCCCCTTGCCATTTTCCGGCTCCCTTGCCCCCTCTTTTGTCTCTGCTATTGGTCCATGCCCATGCCTTGTTGATTCACTGTATGTCTTATTTGCCCCTTTGCCCTTATCCCTGCCCCCTCCTTACTCCCTAACACCTACCCTGCTCTGCTCATCACTGTCGTCTTTCCCCTTGCCATTGTCCCTGCCCCTCTTGCTCTCTAACGCCTGCCCTGCTCTGCTCATCACTGTCCTCCTGCCCCTTGCCATTATCCCTGCCCCTCTTCGCTCTCTAACGCCTGAAGCTCCCTTGTTCGATCACCCTCCTAGGACGAACTCCTTCCCCTTTCCCTTAACCCCACCCACCCGCCCTCCCCCCCCCCCCCCCCCCCCCGCCCCCCCCCCCCCACCTCCCAGCCCCCTCCCCACCCCCGCCTTCACCTAAGGGCTAATTGAAGATATTCCCCTCCTTACTCCCTAACACTTACCCTGCTCTGCTCATCACTGTCGTCTTTTGCCCCTTGCCATTATCCCTGCCCCTCTTTGCTCTCTAACACCTGCCCTCCCTTGTTCATCAAATGTTGACTGGGCTTGCCATTATCCCTTCCTCTCTTTTGCTTCTCTATTGCATGCCCTGCCTTGTTCATCACTGCCGTCTTGCCTCTTGCCATTATCCCTGTCCCTCCTTACTCCCTAACGCCTACCCTGCTCTGCTCATCACTGTCGTCTTGCCCCTTGCCATTGTCCCTGCCCCTCTTTGCTCTCTAACGCCTGCCCTGCCTTATTCATCACTGTCCTCCTGCCCCTTGCCATTATCCCTGCCCCTCTTCGCTTTCTAACGCCTGCCCTGCCTTGTTCATCACCATCGTCCTGCCCATGCCATTATCCCTGCCCCTCCTTACTCCCTAACACCTACCCTGCTCTGCTCATCACTGTTGTCTTGCCCCTTGCCATTATCCCGGCCCCTCTTTGCTCTCTAACGCCTGCCCTCCCTTGTTCATCAATGTCGTCCTGCCCCTTGCCATTATCCCTGCCCCTCTTTGCTCTCTATTGCATGCCCTGCCTTGTTCATCACTGCCGTCTTGCCTCTTGCCATTATCCCTGTCCCTCCTTACTCCTTAACACCTACCTGCTCTGCTCATCACTGTCGTCTTGCCCCTTGCCATTATCCCAGCCCCTCCTTACTCCCTAACACCTACCCTGCTCTGCTCATCACTGTCGTCTTGCCCCTTGCCATTGTCCCTGCCCCTCTTAGCTCTCTATTGCATGCCCTGCCTTGTTGATCACTGATGTCTTGCCTCTTGCCAGTATCCCTGCCCCTCCTTACTCCCTAACGCCTACCCTGCTCTGCTCATCACTGTCATCTTTCCCCTTGCCATTGTCCCTGCCCCTCTGTGCTCTCTAACGCCTGCCCTGCTCTTCTCATCACTGTCCGCCTGCCCCTTGCCATTATCCCTGCCCCTCTTCGCTCTCTAACGCCTGCGCTCCCTTGTTCATCACCGTCGTCCTTCCTCTTGCCATTATCCCTGTCCCTCCTTACTCCCTAACACCTACCCTGCCCTCCCTTGTTCATCCCTGTCGTCTTTTGCCCCTTGCCATTATCCCTGCCCTTCTCTGCTCTCTATCGCTTGCCCTGCTCTGCTCATCACTGTCGTCCTGCCCCTTGCCATTATCCCTGCCCCTCTTTGTTCTTCAACGCCTGCCTTTGCCGCATGTCTTGCAGGGCAAGAGGATGGATGGAAATGCTACAGCTGCGATGAAGATTGCTGCCACGAAGGAACTATAAATGCCGAAGATGGAAATATATAATAGAAGCAGCGAAGATATATGTAGATTTATAGCTTTGCTTGGACGTTTCTACTTAGTGGATATATGGGCGTATGTCTTCATGAGTAGACAAATGGATAGCTGCTTGCAGGCTGCCTATATACTTGTACTTGAACTTAATTAGCTACGTGGCTCCAGCCAGCAATTTGGCTGCTCGTCGTCTTTTGCTCGCTGTCTATCTATGGTTAATGGATATAGAGGAAATATATGGGATGTAGCGGATGTACATGTGTAAGGATGCTTACATAGATATATAGGTAGATCAATAAGTTAATGGATGCATACGGTAGTTACATTACATTACATTACATTACATTACATTACATGTTAAAGTCTACTTGACACCGCGAGGGTGTATGAGACTCTGTGCTTTAAACAAAAAGAAAAAGCACCCACAAAGCAAAAAACCCCATTACATCAGGGGTGTGTCGAGGACAAACAAACCAAACTCCCAACCACCGTTTTGGTGGCGTAGGTATTAAACCCCTTAGAGCAGGACCCAGATCTCAACCACTTACAGTGGCGGAGGTAAGAAGCTAACAAATGAGAAGTCTCAAGAAGAAAAAAAAGGGATAATAAATTACGGTGCCACTAAGCAGTCCAGGGCTTCCTGTCTTGCTCTTCTACAAGTAGAAAGATAGTCGGCTAGGTTGCTCCAAAAAGACTTAGTGCCATTTCCATTCATAAAGGTTCTGAATGTGGAATCGCAGAATTCCACATTCCATACGGTTAAGTCGGTATCCTCATAGTTATTATGTATGTAATCTATCTTCTCGAATCCTGATGTAATTGAGAAATGCTCCTAGAAAATATTCCTGAAAATGTGACCTCTCCGACCACCGTGCCCAAACCGCCCTGCAAGCGAAGTACAGGCGAAAAGTCTCAGAAGACCGAACATTTCGCCTCATTACCGTGCACAAGCCGCCGTGCGTGGCGAGATGCCGCCGAAATATCTCAGAAGTCTGAGACATTTCGACAACAATCCGCCTAGGCTAAATGTAGGCGAAATGTCTCAGGATTCTGAGCTACACGCGACGCGGGTATAGGGCTTACCGCTAGAGTCAGAAGTGCCAGGTCATTAAAGGACTACGACTAATCGCAGACCCCGCGTGCGTTCCGCGTGCATTCCGCTGCGCTCGTACGCATTTAGCGATCTGTCGACTTCCCCGAGTGCATGAGAGGCCGAAGTTCCAGCAGCAGGAGCAGGGGTCAGGGGTGCCAAAGACTTACGAATCCCCAGAAAATACTCAGCCGCAAGACCAGCGTCATACGCGCGCTGGTCATCTATGTTCCTAACATCAGGCAGGGACCCGCGCAAAACTTACTAACAGCTCGAAATCAGGCCCAACAGGACAGAGAGGGCGGGGAATCCTCACCCACTGGTAACCTCGCCTATCAGCATCCCTACGCCTCACACCACCAAAGGTAAACCCATGAGCAGGAGGATAGCTAATCCCAAACGGAACAGGCCCTAGAAAAGACCGGCACTTGAGATCTAGCTCAGTGAATGCCATCACACACCGAGGGCGACCCTTGCTATCAACATTGGCCTGAGTGGCCTGCATATCCAGCCTACCGTACAGGATGCCATCCAAAGATCCAGCATCTGATTGAGCTCGGCGGACAAGGCGGAAGTCCCGCAACTGCAGGTCTGGAGGATCTCCTCCAGTGAGCAGATGCTCCCAGGACTCGCAAGATAGCGAAGTCAGCACTGGAGGGGGAGGGGCAGGGGCAGGAGGCAACTCCACCGGCGGAGGCGGAGGGGGCTCCTGCGAACAGCCAGCAGCAGATGTGCGGACAGCTGCAGCAGCAGCCTCTCGAGCACGAGTATTGTAGCCAAGGAGACCTCGCTCCATAGGGTTGGAAACAGTGGTAAAAGACGCAGAACTCCTCAGCAAAGATGGCTTGGCCACATCCGGGTGGACCGGTGGAAGAGGCGCAAGCAAAGGCGCAGACAGAGGCGCAGGCAGAGGCGCCGACGGAGGCGCAAGCTCATAAACAGGCGAAACTGTAGAAGTCTCAAATACTCGAGTAGCATTGGCAGACGGAGTCACTCCACCGTAGTCAGCACTCGTAGCACTCTTCAAATCATCAGAATCAGAACGTTGGAAATCCTCCTCATCCTCAGTCAGGCGATCATCAGTCTGGCATCCACCCCAGAACTGGGCCGTCAGAGGCACGACACCCGAAGAATATTGAATAATCTGAGTCTGGACACAACACAAGGTCATCAGAACGTCCTCAACCTCAGGAGAGAGGCGTTGAACAGTAGGAGAAGGAACCGCAAAGTTGGAGTCATGCCTGGGGGGGGGTGGCTTCCACGATGGCGGAAGGAGACTCCGTCCTCTCCGGCAGCAGAGGCCGCTGGCGCGCAAACATCAAGCCAATCAAAAGGAACCTTGACCTCCGGAGGAAGGACATGGTCGCAGCCATTGCTAATGATGACATTGCGAATCCCGCGCGACCAAGAAACACAATTTTGATCAGCGAGTTTCTCAAAGCCGGCGGGAGGCCCTCGCGGAAGTTGCATTGAATAAGCAGTGGTAGTAAATGAGGAACCCGTAACCTGTTATAGACCGGTTCTCCCGGTCCAGCTAGAGTGTCTTGGGGCGCCAGGCCTTCTGCCTGGAAGCTTCCATAGTAGTGCCTCCACCCGTTAGGGCCGGCACCTACCGGCGGCAGTACCCTGAGGTACTGTCGCCTTTCCCTTCTTATCCTTTCCTTGTCGCTTGACAAGCTATCACGATTGTAAGCACGCACCCTAGTCCCTTCCCTGTGTCAGTGCTAAAGACATAACGCTCCGGAAAGCTAAATAAACTATCAGCTTTAATACACTCCTGAGAGTGGACAGAGATGCTTGCAGCGGAACAGACGCGCCAATCTATACACGGAGACGAGAATAACTTTACAAGGACTGGGGATCTCCCAAAGGGGCACCAGTGGAGGAAAGGAGGGCGGCAGCCTGAAACCTAAGGGTACAGGCTAGACAGCGTGTGTCAGTGGAACCAGTGACGCAGCCAACAGGAAGCTGTCACCGTGTCATGGGGAATGACACAATCTACGGGAAGCTGACACAGGGCTGTCTGGACCGATAGTTCTAAGGAAGTACATAAGTAGTCACCAAGTCATAAAACGCGTGAGAGCACCGCAATTCATGCTGATATTCTCTTCCTAGGCAACTGGACAACCTGACCGTGCAACAAGCCAGAGCAGAGATGGAACTCCTCAGCGACCAGATCAGGACCAACTATGAATAGTATGATGGCCCCATAGATGGGGATGGACCACTCAAGCCATCTGATCTGGACACAGCAACCCCCTGGGACCAGTGCATATTACACAACAGCTCACCAGACATAGGAATTTCATTGGGAGAAGTCAACCAGAATGTCAACCACATCCACTTCTCCAACAACTCCAGACTCAGCCTGACAAGATTTGGATGCACCCTACACCAACTGAACAACAAACCTGCCTCACCGTCCTTCTCTATCAAGCCCAGGCCTCCACTTTCACAACTCATCACTGCCTTCACCAGCAGGTTACAAATTCTGCTGACCTCTGAGAAAGAACAATTCCCACACAGACCAATGCACAGGCAGCCATCTGACGCCTATGCCCCTATATATCCTCAAGCACACTGGCAGACTCCAGCAGATGGTGCAAGCTTACCCTACTGTCTCTACCACAGCCAGACCCACCTTACAGTGGGCCATCTGTCTCCAAGCTTCCATGCATGACCAGTGCATATGCTTATGCACTCTCATTTCGACCAAAAATGATCATGGACCCCAGGAGCTGTGCCTACCCTGGAGGAAAAGTGCTGCGTGTCGATCACCTCAGCATGGACTGGAGTCCCATGGACTTCACTTTCGTCAACATCCTTGCTCCACCCAGTCTGGCCCCCAAATCGTTTGATGATTTCCTTGCACAGATCTGCCACCAGCTTGCCCTTGACGGTTTCCCCAGCATGCTAGGCACCTAGTAGTTAACAACATTGCTCCCCATCTGTTGTATTTGACTTGAACACTCTAGAATTTATTAGATTGCCTGCCACGCACCTGTACTGTACTTTCCCATGTACTTTCCCATGTACTTTCCCATGTACTTTCACAGGCAGTCAAATTTTGAATTTATGATTATTCTAGTCTATACCAGATGTCTGTGTTTTAATTGATTTGGGTTGCAAGCTATGCAGCTACAAACACCCAAATTATGGGGGGACTAGTCCAGACATCCTGCCTAGAACAGATTCTCTAGCCTCAAATCATGCATCCCCTATTCCCCTTCTCGTAACCAAGGTTATCTCCACAAGATTTAACCAAGCCTGGAAGTTTCCTTCCAGCTTCCCAGCAGCCTATCTGCAGTTCCAGCTTCCCAGCAGCCTATCTGCAACCTAGCCTGCAGCCTATCTGCAGTTCCCTTTAGTTTCCTAGCAGCTTCCCTGCAATCTAGCCTGCTGAAACTTTGCAGTTTCCTATCAGGGCCAGCTACTTCAAGTAGACTGATGACATTTCTTTCAAGACATTTGCTAATGTGCTATACCCCCTTCAATTCTGTTCCAAATAATTCATTATTCACAGTTTTCATATTAGCCTTTAGCAACCCTCTCAAAGTCCTACCTGACATTATATTATTATTATTTCCTTATGCCCCTCAGCTTATTCCAGGAATTCTTGAGTTCAAGAATACCTTGAATTGGGGGGGATGTTATTTACTGATTTATATATCAGTCTCTGAGTTGGCATAGTGCACACAGGTACCTACTTCCTCCAGGATCCCGTGTTGCCTGCCGCCAGGCCACAGGCTAGCTGTGGCCTGCACGTGACTGCAGTACCTTGCAGTACGCATCCCTATTATATATGATTGCGCCTGTTGCGCTTAATAGGAACTTCTCCGCTATCGAGCCTATACCGTTGTAAAGAACTTACATTACCCCCCCCTCCCCCTCCCCCATTCACCCCCCTAAAGCTAATCTCCCTCGGCAGGCTGTCTTATATTACCATAAGCACATAACTTATGGTAATATAAGATTTGGGCCAATCTAGCAACCGATTTGGGCCAATCTAACAACCGGCGTTTAAATTAAAAACAGCTCGTTCAATACTGCAATCATTTGATAGGATGCAAGTCTCAGCATTCATGTTGTTGTTGTTGCTGCTGCTTCTCGTAGACGATGGGGCAGATACACATTAGATGCCACTCAGTATGTTTACATGAGATAACATGGATGCAAGCTAAGCTTGCCATCAGTCCGTGGGCACCGAGGAGGAGGCCTTAGGGCCCGCCAGTGCTACTATATAATACCGGTGGCCATAGCTGGCTGATGGTATCAACCACTAGATGGCCTGCGGTCCAGGGTCACAGACATGGCCTGACCTTTCGTAAACAAGGTCAGTATGGTATGACCAGAGACGTATATATATATACAGGTATACAGGTATACAGGTATACAGGTATATATACAGGTATACAGGTATATACTCGTATATATATATATATATATATATATATATATATATATATATATATATATATATATATATATATATATATATAAAGAAATCATGGTCGTGGTCGCGGTGGTCGTGGTGGTCGTGGTGGTCGTGGTGGTGTCATCATCGCGTGCCCACGTGCCATGGGCGTGCGAAGTGTAACTGACTTGCAACAGACTTTTCGTTCACTCAACAAGCAACTCCCCGCCTAGCGGAATTTTCAAATACCAAAACTGTAGATTCGCTAAGCGAAGCGCACGCGCTCATAGCATGTCCACAACTGCCTCCGATACTATGACGGCAAGACATTTAGAATAAGAAGATCCTCTCCTCGGAGGTCACCAGCCGACCCTCATATGGCTTCGCATGGCGCTCGGAATAATAGCTTTCAGTTCTTCACGGATAATGCGACCATGATGCATGGCAACGGTCCTAATGGATAGGAGGGCCCGCAACACCGCCAGCCAGCGCTCAAAGCCTGCCAGAGCAAGGAAGACAGGGAAATAGCCAACAAGCGTCGACGTGATGCCCGCGCTGCCCGATCCGAGGAGCTACGTCATGCTGGTAATCTCGCAAGGAGTCAGGAACGAGCTACCGTGCCTGAGGAGGAACACGAAGCTGCTAACCAATCCAGGCGCGAAGATTATGCTGCCCAGCCTGAGGAGTTATGCCAGGATCATAATCAAGCCAGACCTTCATATCGTGATGCTTTTTTTCTCCGTCTGCGAGCAGTGCCACCATCTCACGCATGCAAAATTTTACCATGCCATCGCATCACATTCGTAGTGATTGGCATCCAGTTGCGATTAATTACCTTTGTTCAGATCGCCATGGCCATTCCGTCCCCCTGGACACTCTCGCGCTTGCCACGCCCATCCCATCTTTGCAAGCTCTTTTCGTTGTATAGAATATGAAGTACGTTGCTGCGATTTTTGCTGTTCTGAGTTGACCGAGTCTCGACTGGGGCACTGTACGAGAGGACGAAGCTGCAGGTTTGTAGCCATGCAATTGCACTGGTCCGGTGTTCTCGATGCGATCGGAATCTGAGCGTTTGCAATGTTGGTAGGTTCGAAGCACAGCGAGTCCCTCTTTCTGCACGATTAAATCCCACATGGTGAAGTGAAGGGTACGAGGTAGGGAGAAGAAGATTGTGTGCGTGTTGGTGGTTGGGGGAAGGGAGGGTGGGGTGTGTGTGGGGGGGGTAAGGTGAGAGAAAGAGAGTGCGTGTGGATGGGGTGGGTGAGGGGTAGGGAGAGGTCAGGATGGGGGGGAGGGGGGGATGGTATGTGTGTATGACAGGGTGGGAGGCCACACCTGAAGCAGAAGGGGAATAGGTAGGGAGAAGAAGTGTGTGTGTGTGGGTGGGTTTGGGGGGAGAGGCAGGTGAGCGTCGAGCAAGGGCTGAGATGGCTGATTTATTGACTGTGTAAGGGAGGAGGGGGGGGGGGGGGGGGGGGGGGGGGCAGACAAGGGCGTTACCCGTTATGTAACCCAGACCAGACTAGGACCCATGGCCTGGGTGGGGGGGTGGCCACCGACCACACGGGCTACTGTACTAGTTATATATATATATAAACTACTGTACTAGTTATATATATATATAAATATATATACTAGTACGGTAGCCGGTGGCCACACCTAATCTCACCTACTCTCACACCTACTCACACCTACTCTCACTCTCAAGACCCCCCCCCCCCACACCCACACACACCCACACACACACACACACACACACACACACACACACACACAATCATAGTGCGGTGCCCGTTTGGCCTTTGGCCACACCTATTTGGGGCTGGTTACATAAAGGTTTACACTTGAAGCCCCCCCTCATCCACACACCACCACCACCAAACCATTAACCGCCCCTTCCCCCCTCCCCTCCCGTTGGCCACACCTGTTTTGGGCTGGGTTGCAAAGAGGTTTTCTCTGCAGTGCATGCAACTTAAAACATTAACGGACGCATATCCCTTTTATCCCCCCCCACCCACTCACCCGCCCACCCATGTACCCCCACCTACAAACATACTCCCTAACTCTTCCTGACATATTCCCTGACTCCATCCCTTATTCCCTTCCTGTTATTGTCCGTTGCGTCGGACACTGAGTTGGCATAGCGCACACGTGGTCCTACCTGCGGCTCCAGGACCCGGGTTGCCTGCCGCCAGGCCATAGGCTAGCTAAGGCCTGCACGTGTCTTCAGAATCTTCCTGGAGACTTCCTTTTCTATATAGCCGCACGAGTTGCGATGATAAGCTATCTGCTCTTCAGACTTCACTGTGTAACTACTCTATCGATTGAAAGGTTATCGGCCCGACCGCTACCCGCAGACAGCGCTCCTGCGCCCGTGCCAAGTGGATCTTCAGCCCTGCACAAGGTGACAGTTTTCCCTCAGACTAGCTCGACGGCTTGAGTACTGCTTTTGGCCCTGGATTGTCTACGTATTCACGTGAGAAATCTAACCTGCGCTGCCTCGCCTACTGCCCACACAACTCTCCCGTTGTCTCTACCATCTGTCACAGACGAAACGTAGACGCAGTCCAGGAGTCTGAGTAGATCTTCGACGTGAGTTGCACACTCATCAGATCACACACAGCGTTGCGCAATCCCTTAAAGATTGCTTGTGCCACGGAGTATCAACCCTGCACACCATCGACGACCCCCCCCCCCCCCCCCCCCCCCCCCTCCTGCTCCTACCTCCACCATTACAGACCAACAAGACCCATTTGGTTCCCCTTTTGTTGCCAACACTCCCTCACCACTACCTCCGAACCGCACACCCAAGACTGAAGCCCGACAAGCTTCACACCCGGATTACCCACAGGCCGGTTTATTAACCCGGTGTGAAGACCAAGACCCCAAGACCCCAGCGCCGCGACAGACAACATGGCGACCCCAGCCAAGCCCCCTGCACTCATCTTCGACGGCAGAGCAAGCCTGCTGTCCCATGGCACAAGTTTGGACCCTTCCTCATCCGTCACCTCAGGTCCCACCCTGGGTGCATCTCCGTTGCCATTGAGGCAGCGAAGGCCGTTGCCCCCGCCGATGAGCCAGCAGCAGATGCCGACGGATACCCGTTGGAAGAGTCTCATTATCCGAATGTGGACCACGCTAACGCAGTTATTGCGGCTCTTGCTGTTTCCTACCCCATCAACATGGTAAAGAATGCTGTTGCCCTGAATGAGATCCTCAAACACTGCTCCGAACCTATCCAACAGGCCGTCCTTGCTAACACTAACGTTGCTGCTAAAGCCTACAGGTTCCTGAAACTCACATATGGGGAACGGAACTCTGACCTGGAAACAGGGGCAGTGAGATCCATGTATAACCTCAGCATGACCGCCACTGAGCCACTACAAATGTACCTCTCTCGCAGCTATGAGCTCTATACCTTGCTTCCCCAAGTGAATGGGGACAGCAACACTTCCATCCCTGCATTCCTCAGCATAATTGTCCAAGGACTTGCACCTCGTCCAGAATACAATGGATTCAGGTTCTCCTTCCACAACTCTGTCTGCCCTGACTTTGCCTCCTTCCAGACTCAAATCACCAGGTACCAAGTCTCAAACCAAATCTCTGACTCTACTATATCCCCAGAAGAGACTGAGCACATGGCAGCTGCTGCTTTCCATGGCCGCCCAAGGAAGGACCGTCTCCCATCTACCGACCCAGATGACCTGCTGGAACTGCAATGGTTTTGGGCACAACTCAATAACTTGCACCAGTCCCTCCACGCACAGAACTGAAGTACAGGCCCCCTCCGTTCTCATCCACATCTGCACGTCGGGGATCCCCATCACCCCCCAAGGATGCAGCCAGTAGGTCCTCCAGCAAATCCAAGTCACCTAGGAGAGACAGCAGAGCATCTGCCAGAGACCCCAAGAGCCGCCGTGATAGACGTGGGCATACCCATGTTGCAGATGATGACTGTTCCACCTCCCAGTCCAACACAGACAATGAGGATGAGCACAACTTCGTGGCCTTTACTACTGATGAACCACAGCCCCTCCAGTTTGCTGACTCAAGAGGCAAGTCCACACCCCTGTCTGACACACATGCTCCCATGGATGACACTGCTTTCTCTGGACCCACACCTGATTCTGATGCCTATCATATAAAAAGAGATGAGTCTATGCCAGATCTAGTTTCAACTGATGGCACTTCTGATGATGATGGTTATAAGGATGCCAATGTGGATCAGGCTGTCAGTACACCTCATGCTCAGTTCCAGACAGCCCTCCTGACAGAATGGATTTTAGACTGTGCAGCCCACTCCCACTGCACCATTAACCCGTCCATCTTGCATGAAATTCAGGATCTCCCCCAGCCTATTAGTCTCCACCTGGCTGACCTTGGAGCATCACCACTACTCTGCCTCCAGAAAAGGAAAGCCACCATCAGGGGTCACCTTGGATCTTTGATCACACTCCACGACGTGCTCCTTTACTCCTTCCAAACCCCTGTAACCCCCTTCCCTTTGTCATCATGATGGTCACCCAACCAGAACTGATCAAGCAAATCCACTACAATGATGACTCTGCTGCCAGTTGCACCATCCCACAAGACAGTGCCAGCAGCTCCAGCAGCCTACCAGACCTGGTTCCAGCAATTGGTGACATGCCTGACCTTGTTCAATCCACCATACCCTCCTTGCTCCAGTCAGACAATGGGGGGGGATTCTCACCACACCAAGATGACTTGCTGGAAGATGATTTGTACACCACATCCTCCCATGACTTCATCCCAGACCCTGATTACTCCACAGCCCCTACCCAGCAGCTCCCCACTGTTCCCCATGATGAGCTCTGTAACCTGACAGAAGCACAAGCCAGAAGAGAGATGGACCTCCTGCTAGACCAAGCCAGAACCACATATGAGAATCCATTTCCTGTTGATGGACAGGGTTCCTGCACCCAGCATGAGCTCTCCCAAGCCCTTAGATTTGACCAGTGGATTCCCTCAGCTACTTCCCCCTCCCCTGATCAGCCCCTAACTCATGTCAACATGAACACCTACCCAGTCCATTTCCTGAACAACTCTGGCCTCTCCAGAAACAAGTTTGGAACCCTGCTGACTACCCTCAACAATTTCCCTTCTTCCCTTAGAGCCTTCAGCATCAGACCTAGACAGCCTGTCCCCACCCTCATTGCCCAGCTAGCCATCAAGTTCCCTGCCCTTTTAGCTGCTGAAATGTTCAAGTTCCCCAGCAGACAGATGCACAACAGCTCCTTCTCAGTCTGTGGACCCCTCCTCAAGCATGTCAACAGATTGCAGCACATGGTCCACATATACCCCACTGTCTCCACAGCTGACAGGCCCACCATTCAGTGGGCCATTTGCCTACAAGCAGCCATGGTCCAAGCACATGCAAGGGTACTGATTTCCTGGCCCAAGATGCTCATGCACCCCATCAGCTGTGTGAATCCTGGAGGCAGAGTCATATGTGTCAACAACCTCAGCATGCACTGGAGCACAATGGATTTCACATTCATCAACATGCTGGACACCCCAAGGATGTCTAGAAAATCTTTCTCCACCCTCCTGCAGAAACTCCACACCCAGCTGGACCTTGATGGATACCCAGCATCTGGTACCTAACTATGCCATAGTCTATTCTTGTTTTAGCCATGAACACTCTTAGATTAATGTGATGCTCTGTACTGCCCCCTGTACTGCTGTCCCTTTGTTCTAGTGTCCCTCTCTTAGCTTCTACAGTATGTCTGCAAATTCTCTAATTTAGGGTAATCCCAAATTATGGGGGAAATCATCCCTGTCTGACAGCCATCCTGGCTAGCAGCCCCACTGCATTCACTGGCAGCTACCTGGCAGCTTCTCTTTTGCTTTAGCCTGTCTCCTATGCAGCCCTGACTCATCAGTATAGCCCATAGTTTTCCCATAAGTATTAGTCTGCAGATTCTGAATTAATGCTACCTTATAGATGACATTGGAAGTACCTCAGCATATCTCTCCATCTGGATTGATTACATGAGCCAGCGGGGGACGTCTACCTTAAAGAAGTTGTTTACAGCCAGTCAGTCCTTTATGCCATCTAGTTCCCTCTTATGCTTTTACACTGTAGCCTTCCTGCCCTCTGCTACCCTAGCAGACTGACATTGATCTAAAGATCCCTGCTCTTACTGTGCCGTGCCCCCTTGGACCCTGCCCAAATAATTTATTATTTACAGCTTCTCCTGCCAGCCGTTAGCATATCTAAATGGCCCTGTCAGCCTTTATACTCCTATATTTTCTTTATGCCCCTCAGCTAATTCCAGGAATTCTTGTATCCAAGAATACCTTGAATTGGGGGGGATGTTATTGTCCGTTGCGTCGGACACTGAGTTAGCATAGCGCACGCGTGGTCCTGTGGCTCCAGGACCCGGGTTGCCTGCCGCCAGGCCATAGGCTAGCTATGGCCTGCACGTGTCTTCAGAATCTTCCTGGAGACTTCCTTTTCTATATAGCCGCACGAGTTGCGATGATAAGCTATCTGCTCTTCAGTCTTCAATGTGTAACTACTCTATCGATTGAAACTTCCCCCACCACAGCCATCCCACCAGCCCCCACCCTCTCCTCACTCTCATCCCTCCCCACTCTCATCCCTCCCCTCTCTCATTGATTGCGACTGCCCATCTTATTGCGACTACCCATCCTATTGAAAGACCTAGACAGCCTCAAGACATCTCTAAGGGGCCCACTTGCGGGTACCGGCCCTCTGCTAGTGGGACTTTGTTGGTGTCTTTCATGTTAATCTAAGATTGTTACAACGGCATAGGCTCGATAGAGGAGAAGATGCTATTAAGCGCAACAGGCGCAATCATATAGAATAGAGATGTGTACTGCAGGGTACTGCTGTCACGTGCAGGCCACAGCTAGCCTGTGGCCTGGCGGCAGGCAACGCGGTACCAGGAGGGAAAGGTACCGGTGTGCATTATGCCGACTCAGAGACTGATATATAAATCAGTCAATAACATCCCTCCCAATTCAAGGTATTCTTGAGCTCAAGAATTCCTGGAATTAACTGAGGGGCATAAGAAAATTAAAATATAAAAGCTAGGGAGACTTTGGGGAATTTCTAGTAGCTGAAAGGGAGAAATCACTTTAGCAGGGGTCTTCAAAGAAATGTCAGTCTTCTGGGGTAGCTGGCTAGGGTAGGAAAACTGCAGGTAGGCTGCAGGCTAAGTAGCAGAGAGGCTGCTGAGAAGCTGCTAGGAAACTGCAGATAGGCTGCAGGCTAGAGCAGATAGGCTGCTATGGGGCTGGACTAAATACTGCAAAAGGGCTGCAGATAGGCTGCAGGCTAGGTAGCAGGGAGGCTGCTGGGAAGCTTGTTAAGGAAATTCCAGGCTTGGTTAAGGCTTGTGGAGATATCCTTGGTTACGAGAGTTGCATGATTCGAGACTAGAGGATTTGTCTTTAGACAGGATGTCTGGACTAGTCCCCCCATAATTTGGGTGAGCTACATTAGGTTGATCCTAAATTAAAGCACAGACATCATGAAGAGACTAGAATAATCCTAAATTTAGAAGGGGGGGGCCTGTGGAAGTACATGGGGCAGTACAGGTGGCAGGTAATCTAATAAATTCTAGAGTGTTCAAGTCTAATTCAACAGATGAAGAGCAATGTTTGTAACTGAATTAAGTGCCTGGCTTGCTGGGGAAGCCATCAAGGTCAAGCTGCTGGCAGATCTGGGCAAAGAACTGGTCAAACGACTTGGGGGCCAGGCTTGGGGGGGTAAGGATGTTGATAAAGGTGAAGTTCATGGGGCTCCAGTTCATGCTAAGGTGGTTGACACACAGCACTTTTCCTCCAGGATGGGCACAGCTCTTGGGGTCCATGATCATCTTTGGTCGGAATGATAGTGCATGAGCATGTGCATTGGTCATGGCAGCTTGAAGGCAAATGGCCCACTGTAGAGTAGGTCTGGCTGTGGTGGAAACAGTGGGGTAGGCTTGCACCATTTGCTGGAGCCTGCTATTGTGCTTGATGATGGGGCTATAGGCATCAGATGGCACCTTGTGCATTGACCTGTGTGGGAACTGTTCCTTTTCAGAAGTCAGCAGGGTAGGGAACCTGCTGGTGAAGGCTGTGATGAGTTGGAGCAGTGGAGGCCTGGGCTTGATGTTGAAAGCTGGTGAAGCAGGCCTGCTGTTCAGGTGGTGTAGGGTGCATCCAAATCTTGTGAGGCTAAGCCTGGAGTTGTTGGAGAAGTGGATGTGGTTGACATTCTGGTTGACTTCTCCCAGTGGTAGTCCAATGTCTGGTGACCTGTTGTTCAGTATCCACTGGTCCCAGGTAGTTGCTGTGTCCAGATCAGATGGCTTGAGTGGTCCGTCCCCATCTATGGGGCCATCATATTCTTCATAGTTGGTCCTGATCTGATCACTGAGGAGTTCCATCTCTGCTCTGGCTTGTTGTAGGGTTAGGTTGTCCAGCTGTTGTGGAAGAGATGGAGTTGTGTCTGGAGGGGCGTCTACTCCTAGTCCAGGGTCATCCTGCTGTTTGTGAACCTCCTGATGGATGAGCTCTGGCATGTCATCACTGTCAGTACCACTGGCAGATTCTTCAAAGTTGCCTGCAGTGGGAGGGGTATGGTACTGGCAGAAAGGAGGGGGATGGTCCTGGAGGTCTTGGTCTGCCTCCACATGAGTGGGTGGGAACTGCCCTATCTCAAAGTCAGTGTGGGGTGCAGATGTTGAATTACATTACATTACATTACATGTTCAATTCTACTTGACACCGCGAGGGTGTATGAGACTCTGTGCTTTAAACAAAAAGAAAAAGTACCCACAAAGCAAAAAAACCCATTACATCAGGGGTGTGTCGAGGACAAACAAACCAAGCTCCCAACCACCATTTTGGTGGCGGAGGTATTAAACCCCCTAGATCCGGACCCAGATCTCAACCACTTACAGTGGCGGAGGTAAGAAGCTAACAAATGAGAAGTCACAAGAAGAAAAGAAAAAAAAGGGATAATAAATTACGGTGCCACTAAGCAGTCCAGGGCTTCCTGTCTTTCTCTTCTACAAGTAGAAAGATAGTCGGCTAGGTTGCTCCAGAAAGTCTTAGTGCCATTTCCATTCATAAAGGTTCTGAATGTGGAATCGCAGAATTCCACATTCCATACGGTTAAGTCTGTATCCTCATGGACATGCCTATAGATATCTGTAAACAGCTTCTGGTAGCGGAGGCGAATATCATTATAAAAAGGGCACTCAAACATATGCATTTCATCATCAGGTTTTTGGAACCCACTTATTTGACAGTGTCTCATTGAACGAGAGATGTGTGCTCTATCCACCGCCCTCATTCTTTCTGTGTTCAGCCAATGGGAACCCATTCTAAACTGTGCTATAGAACGAATCTGATCCTGCTTATGTAAGGCAGATGTAAAGGGAATCAAGCCATTCTCATCATTGCTGTTGGCTGCGAACCATTTCTGGTATCGGAGGCGTTTAAAGCCAACCCTTCTCTCATCAGGGATGTCTCTGACTGCATTGGTGTCACTTGGGTACTTAAACCTCCATGACTCAAAAACTTCAGACATAATACCTTCGACATCGACAGCCTCCAAAATGTTGAGGTTTTTACTGGATCCTAGCTTGTGGAGAGCACAACGTAAGTCATGAACCCAGCCAGTGTTGGAATCAAAAGATTCCTCAAGAGCTATTATAATGAGATCCTCAGGTTCTTTATCTATGGTCTTGTTCCAGAAGCGCAAAGCTTGTTTAAGCCAAGCAAAACACAACGGGGTTCTACCCAGCTCTTCCATGATAATATTAGATGTAGTAGATTGGCAAACACACAACATTTGTTTAAGTATACCTCTATGCCATTTCTCACAAGAATGGTCATTTGAGATAAGTGTGTTGCTCAGAATAGAAGGAGCCCACACCTCACATCCAAAATTCAGGATAGGTTGTACAAGAGAATCGAACAGGTGGGTGAGAATATCAATATTGTATATCTCCATAGTATGGCATCGCCTACGGAGCATGTGGTGAGCCTTTTGGGCCTTAGCGAGCATCCTAGAAAAAGCAGCTTTTGCACGATTGCTTGAGTCACCATCCACAAAGAGGGATCCCAGGTAGATAAAATATAACTTTGTAGAAAGCTGTGCTCCATCATAGACAAATTTGTAATCAGGATCCATACGGGCCTCATCACAGAATTGCTTGTTGAAAACGACAATCTCAGTTTTCTTTATATTCACAGCCATCTTAGTAGCCTCGCAGAAATCTCTCAGGCAGTCAAGCATCGCTTGCATATCTGCCGGGGAATCTGCCATTATAGCTAGGTCATCAGCATAAAGTAACAATTGCAGAATCTTTCCCCTAAGCTCAGCCCCTGAATTTGGGAGCTTGGATTTGAGGAACGATTCAATTCTATCAATGAACAGACCGAATAGGAGTGGGGATAGGGGGTCTCCTTGTTTAACTCCTACAAGGGATGGAAAGGAGGATCCAATGTCCCCACGTAGGCGAACTTGGAAAACGACATGATTATACATGGACTTCAGAATACTAAGATAGGGGTCTTTTACTCCTAGCCTTGCTAAGCAATACCATAGCAAGTCTCTGTTTACCCAATCATAAGCCTTCTTGAAATCGACAAAAGCCACAAAGAGTGGTTTTTTCTTCTCTCTATATTTATCTACAATATGGTTAAGAATGAATGATGCATCCGCAGTACCCCTACCACTTCTAAATCCATATTGGCCAGCGGCTCTGAGGTTGAATTCTTCTGACCAATCATCTAGTCTACGTAGCATGCAAAGGGAGAAGATCTTTCCTATGGAGTTGCTCACCTCAAGACCTCGATAGTTGTCCTTGTCATAAACACTGCCTTTGGATTTGGGTACGGGTACCAAGGCAGCTGCAGCCCATTGGCTAGGGTAAGAGGTCTTCCAGATGAGATTAAACAGGTTAGTCATAGTATCAGCTTGAAATCACTCCGGTAGAGTGGACAGTAGATTAAAGCAGCGGAACAGACGCACCAATCTATACACGGAGACAAGGATAACGTTACAGACACAGGAGACCCATAAAGGGGCACCTGTGGTGAAAGGAGGCGGTAGACAGGAACCTAACAGGGTACAGATCAGACCGGAGACGTAGGTGACAGGAAGCTGCCACTGAGTCATCTCAAGATGACTCAGTCCCACGGGAAGCTGGCTCAGGAGAGCCGATAGTTCTAAGGGAGTACATAAGTAGTCACCAAGTCATAAAACGCGTGAGAGCACCGCTATACATGCTGATACTCCACCTATGACACAGGTGACATACAATAGTACTACTCCACCTATGGCACTGGTGACATAGAACTATATGTAACAAATTAAAAAAAAAAAAAAAAAAAATCAAAGAACTCCGAAAAATAAAAATCGAGAGAAACTTCAAATGAAACCCGAAGGGTGTAAGGGAAGGTATGAAGCAAGGCAAAGGACCAAAATTTGCCAAGTGGATATAAGAGGACAACTAAATATCAAAGTCGGGTAACAACGGTATAGAAAACCCGATCCGGGAATAGGAACCTAATGCCAATCAATGATAACTTAAAGAAACTCTAAATGTAACCAAAAATTCCAGAATACATGTAACCAAAATTCTAGAATACATGTAACCAAAAAATTGGTTTAAGGAGAAGCAGTCATTCCAAACATGCGAATGAAACGCCAGAACACCATAGGATCAAGGGGCTTGGTGAAGGGGTCAGCACAGTTGTCCTTAGTGTTAACATAGGCAACATCCACCTGGCCATCCTCCACCAGCTCCTGGATATAGTGATGGATGACATCAATGTGCTTGTTGCGAGGGAGCAGCTGACAGTCATTGGCCCAGCTCAAGGACCCCAAGTTGTCACCCTGAATGGTGACCAGGTCACAAGGCAGCCCTAGATCAATTCTCAACTTTTTCAACCATTGCACCTCCCTGGCAGTCTGAGACAGGGCCTGATACTCAGCCTCACTGGAGCTAACAGCAACAGTGGGTTGCCTTTTGCTCATCCAGTTCACAAGGCAGCCTCCAGCGAGCACAGCATAGCCAGTCTGAGATCTCCTGTCAGACCCATCATCAGCAAAGGATGAGTCACTAAAGACAGTAAAAGAGAAACCAGGGCTGTGAGTGTAAGTGAGGCCCAGATGGGAATGTTCTCTCAAATACAAAAGCAAGCGCTTGGCTGCAGCCCACAGGGGGGCAGTGGGTTGAGCAGAAAACCTGGACAGGTAGCTAACAGCAAAAGAAATATCAGGCCTTGTGCAGGTAGCCAGGTACAGCAGAGCCCCCACAAGAGAGAGGTACTGGCTATTAGAGGCCAGAGGTTCTCCAGGAGGATCAGTGACAGTGCACTTGGACATGGGAACTGAAAACTTGGGCTTGGTAGCAGCAGTGAGACCAAACTGCTCCACCAGCTCAACAATGTAGGAGTGCTGGGAGAGGTCGATCTTAACACACCTGCCGTCAGAATCAAGTGTACAAGTCATGTCCAATGAAAGGAACTGGACAGGTACACCCATTTCCTTGACTTCCCACCCAGCTGCTTCCATAGCCTTGATCAGCAAGGCATACCTATGCAGCTCACTAAAAGCACAGATAAAGTCATCCACATAGGTCAGGACATAGCTCCACCCACCAGTAGAATCCCTCCTGAAATACAGAGCAGGTTCAGCTTTGCACATGGTAAAACCGTGGGCAACCAAAACCTGCTTTACATCTTTGCTCCAAGCCCTGGGTGCCTGCTTCAAACCATAAAGAGATTTAATCAGCTTACACACAAGGGGAACATTGTCAGGACCAAGTTCATGAAAGCCCTCAGGCTGGTAACAGAACAGGTCTAGACCAGGTTCCAGCTTGGCATTCAAGAATGCAGTCTTGATGTCCAGCTGCCTCACAAACATCTTCCTATGAGTGATGGCAGCAAGGAGCACACGAAGACCTGCTTTAGAGGAGACGGGGGCATATACATCATGGTAGTCCAGCCCAGGACGTTGCAGAAAACCACAAACTACAAAACGAGCTTTAAAACGCAAAGAACCATCAGCCTCATGTTTCTTGACAAATAACCATCTGCCAGATAGAATCCTCTGCCTAGGAGGCTGTGGAGTGAGGACCCAAGTGCCATGAGCATGGAGGGAGGCCATCTCATCCTTCATAGCCTGCAGCCAGAGATCTCTGTCAGGGTTGGTAGGTAACATTGCAGCTTTAGAAGAGAGTTCAGTAGAGGTAGAAATAAAAGCCCCCACGTACAAGCAGTGTACTTGTACATGGGCAGCGGGGATATCAGCAGTATCAGCAGTAACCGGTAATAAAGCCCCCAGCGCAGCACTCATGCGTGGTTGAACAAGGCCGGCCTCCTTTGCCTCTAAATCGTCGAAGCCTGGGTACACTGGAACACCCCAGCCATACGCAGTATCTGACCCGGACCAGTGTTCGAGGTCATCACTCACATCATCTGTGACGGCCACATCGTCGCAATGCCTGGTCCGGTATAAACCACCAGGTATAGCAGGGGGTGAAGTGATCAACAACTCCCGCGAGCTATCCGAATAGGTGGACGGGGGGTGGCGACTAGTGGGCAGTGGACCTGTACTAGGTTCCACTATGACCCGAGGCTGTCCTAATCCTACGACTTCACCGACGAAACGTGGCGCAGAGGAAGGCCCGGCGACCCCCTGAGATTCGAATAAATTAGAGCTTGAAGGAACATCAGACTCCCCCTGGCCCAATGCCGCCGCACGCGATACAGCACCATCATTACTTGGCCCGGGACGCATCGTCATCCCATGACCAGTAAAGCGGTCAACAATCGGGGTTGGTAAAGGGCCCAGGACATTGTCAGTAGTATCAAGCCCTTTACCGATGATAGCGGCAGGGGTGCGAGAAAAATACTGAGATCCATCATAGGGAAAGAGCCCAGGGATATAGTTATAGCTAAACTGTTCATAGAAGAGCACATCACGACTCTCTACCACCTGGCGCAACTTCGGAACCCAAACAAAATAACCCTTACTCACCAGAGAATACCCAACCAGTCTACCAGATAACGCCCTTTCGTCAAGCTTATTGCGCTTCTTCCCATTCACTAAGGTAACATAGCATGGGCACCCAAACACGCGCAATAACGATACATCAGGTAGAACCCCAAAGAACAACTCATAAGGAGTCTTGTCACCCTGATTAGGCAGCCGGTTGCGTAGGTAACACGCGGCGAGGAAGGCATAGGGCCAGAAGGACTTAGTGAGCTTAGACTCCAAGTGAATGCTCCTAGCTACGTTCTGAAGGACCCCATTGTACCGTTCCACAGTCGCATTCTGCTGAGCAGTGTAAGCCATGGACAATTCATGCACAGCACCAACCGATTCTAACCAATCCTCGAACCACTTCACTATAAATTCCTTAGCCCTGTCAGACCTAAGACACTTGAAAACAAATCCATGCAGCTGAGTCATCCATATGAGGATGGTAGTTTGAACTGCTAAGGGAGCTTCATCCCTGGTTCTCAAGCACAATACCTCAGCATAGCCAGAGTATTGGTCAGTGAGACACAGAACATAAAACTCCCCACGCAAGCCCCTAATATTAAATGGCCCCATGATGTCCAAGTGAAGGCGTTGTAATGGGGCACGGATCCTAGTTTTGCTTTCTTTAGGAAAAGGGATACGTTTTCCCTTTGCCTTCTGACAAGCATCACATGGGATCTTAGACAGTCTTTGCACCTGTTGGAGAGTGAGGGGTAAGTTCTGAACCAAACCCTTCCTTACAAGGTTGTGCATGGCATCATAGCCAGGGTGACCCAGCCGCCTATGCCACAACCATTCAGGAGTGGTAGGGATCACAACTCCACCATCCTCATCAACATCAAGAGCAAAAGCTGGATAATCTTCAGCACCATACAAACGGCCACGAGGGTTGTGACAAGGCCTACATGCAAACTTGTACACACCATCACTGGAGGCAGGGAAAGACCACAGAACAGAAGAGCCCTGTGTGGCAGTACAACTAAGACTATCAAAAGAAATCTTGCAGTTGTGAGCATGGGCAACAGCATTTACTGACATGAGGTTCACCGGACAGTGTGGGATGTAGAGAACATTGGTTAAAGTGATTGGTGTTGGTAACCAATCACTACATAACACAATAGAACCCTGACCCACAGACCGTTGAACCACACCATCACCAAATTTAACTGCTGGCCCAGTCTCAGAAGCATGAAACACAGTGAACAAAGACATATCACCTGTGATTGACATCCCAGCTCCAGAATCAACATGCCAGACACCCTCAGACAGGCTCGGGCTGCAGACATTTGAAAATTTCGCAGTGCAAGAGAAAAGGACAGAGCGTACCTCCTATTTCGTGTCCAAAGCATACCCATCAATCTGAGCCTGCAAGGAGGCCAGCTGCCGCGGAGTAAGCACACCTGGAAGGGCCAAGGCCATGGGCACCGGATTGGTAACCGGTGCACCAGGCTTGGTCTTACGCAGGTGCGGATGCTTCGTGAAACAGCGATCCTCCGAGTGGGTCGTCTTGCTGAGGCATGGGCCCCAAGTGCAATCCAGACGTCGCTTGTTGGAACCAGAACCCTGAGAACCAGATCCCTGCCCACGCTGAAACGCAGCATTGGCAGGAACCTGGGGAGCGTCCCGGGACCAACCAGGATGCCTGGAGTCGGACCTGGGGAGAGCAATGTTCAAAATGTCGAGAGACCGATATGCCTCCAGACAAGACCAGTAATCTACAGTCTGTCTGTTAGCCAACATCATACCGTACTGGATCCGCAGCGATTCAAATCGGATCAAACGGATCCCATTCACAATGGTTTCCATGGCGTGGCGCTGAGTGACAGGATGTCCAGCACTGCGGAGGTCAGTGCACAGACTGCGAACCATGCGAAAGAAATCATCGACACGGTCAGAAGGGCCCATGTGCGCATTATGAAGTTCGATACGCATGAGAGGGACTCTAGAGGCAAGGGCATCAGACTGCGTCTTCCGGATATCCAAAAGGATATCCCGAGGGGTGGCAAAGTCCTGGTATACCTTGACCATATCGTCCTCCATGTTCGCGAGCATCATAGTTAAACACATGAACTCCTGACGTTCGAGAGGCAGTGCACTGAACCCGAACAGTGCAGGATCAAACCGAGACTCACCATGAATGAGGGTATTAGACCCAGCTCCAATCGCAGAAGGGACAGGAGCCAAGGACCTACGAATGTCCATGAAATACTCCGCAGCAAGACCAGCGTCAAGAGCGCGCTGGTCGTCTATGTTCCTAATCACAGGAATGGACCTCGCAACACTCATAAGCAGCTCGAAATCTGGGCTAACAGGACACAGAGGGACAGGCACTCGCACAAACTGATAACCAAGCTTCTCGTGATCACTACGCCTCGTACCACCAAAGGAAACACCATGATCTGGGGGATACAGAATCCCAGAAGTGACTGGACCAAGAAAAGAACGACACCTGGTACCAAGCTCAGAGAAAGCCATCACTCGGCGATGCCTCAGCTTCACACTAACATTTGCCATTGTAGCCTGCATATCCATCCGACCGTACAAAGAGCGGTTCAAGGACTCACCATCCCGTCGATCCTGGTTGATCAGGCGGTAGTCCCGCAAGTTCAAAGTCGGAGGAGATCCACCAGTGAGCAGATGCTCCCAAGATTCGCATGACCGCGTATATAGCATAGGAGGAGGGCCAGGGGCAGGAGGCAGCTCCACCGGCGGAGGCGGAGGGGGTTCCAGGGAGGCACCAGCAGCAGAGGTGCGTGCAGAGGAAACAGCAGCCTCGCGAGAGCGAGTGTGGTAGCCAGGGAGGCCACGCTCCATGGGGGCAGATGCAGAGGAAAAAGAAGCAAAGCCCTTCAAGAAAGTGGGCTTAGCCACCTCCGGGTAAGCCGGGGGAACAGGCTCAAAGGGAGGCGCCGACGAAGGCTGAGGCTGATACACAGGCGAAAGCTCTCGATTAGGCATCTGCTGATCAGCAGGCTCATACACCGGCGAAACAGCGGAAGTCTCAAAGACACGAGTGGCAGCAGCAGATGGGGTCACGCCACCGAAGTCAGCACTCGTAGCACTCTTCAAGTCCTCCTCATCATCAGTAGTAGTAGAGTAGTCTTCATCATAATTGAAAGGGACGAAAGGAGGCTGCGGGTCTGATGCACAACGGATGATCTGTGTCTGTACACAACACAGCTTCATCAGGACATCCTCAACATCAGAGGAAAGGCGTCGAACATTGAGAGAAGGAACCGTAAAGTTGGAGGATTGACCGGGGGGGGTTACTTCCTTGATGGCGGAAGGATCCTCCTCTCCGGCAGCAGAGGCCGCTGGCGCACAGTCGTCTAGCCAATCCAGAGGAACATTCACCCCCGTTGGGAGGATTCGGTCGCATCCATTGCTCACAATGACACTGCGGATCCCACGAGCCCATGAAACACCATTAAGTTTGGTAAGTTTCACAAAGCCGGCAGGAGGCCCTCGCGGAAGTTGCATTATCAAAGCAGTGGTAGTGATGAGGAGCCCAGTAACCTATCAGCTTGAAATCACTCCGGTAGAGTGGACAGTAGATTAAAGCAGCGGAACAGACGCACCAATCTATACACGGAGACAAGGATAACGTTACAGACACAGGAGACCCATAAAGGGGCACCTGTGGTGAAAGGAGGCGGTAGACAGGAACCTAACAGGGTACAGATCAGACCGGAGACGTAGGTGACAGGAAGCTGCCACTGAGTCATCTCAAGATGACTCAGTCCCACGGGAAGCTGGCTCAGGAGAGCCGATAGTTCTAAGGGAGTACATAAGTAGTCACCAAGTCATAAAACGCGTGAGAGCACCGCTATACATGCTGATACATAGCTTGTAAAAATCGGGAGTTGGCCTCATGGGAAGCAAATCTGTACCATTCTGCAGGGATACCATCTACCCCGGGGGAGGAGTTTTTCCGTAGGGATTGGAGAACAGAAAACACCTCTTGGGTGGTAAAGTCTTGACATAACCACGTTGGTGCGGCCTCTATCTGAGGTCCATCAGCTTGAGGGACAAAGTCCCTAGCATCCAGACTTGGATCAATACCTACTTGCACATCAAAGAGGTCTGCAAAATAATCAGTCCAATCATGAATTGTGATATCTGCCGTAGTGGCCTTGTTAGGCTCACGCACGTCTTTCCAAAAACTTTTCGGATTATGCCGAAGATTCGTATGAAGGTTCTCCATGCGTGTTTCTAGCCACTTCCTCTTCTTTCTTCTGAGAATCCTCTTGTACTCCTTGTGCATAGAACCAGCCGAGTCAGAGCTAGAGCCATGTTGATGTTCTGCTTGGCTTGCTGCCTGTCTAGCACGATTGCAGAGGTAGGGGGGGGATCCTGGAGGTCTTGGTCTGCCTCCACATGAGTGGGTGGGAACTGCCCTATCTCAAAATCAGTGTGGGGTGCAGATGTTGCAGAGGTAGAGGGGGGGGGATCCTGGAGGTCTTGGTCTGCCTCCACATGAGTGGGTGGGAACTGCCCTATCTCAAAATCAGTGTGGGGTGCAGATGTTGCAGAAGTAGAGGGAGGATCCTGGCAGTCTTGATCAGCTCTACTGGGGGAGGTCTCATGAGTGGGTGGGTACTGCCCTGTCTCAGAGCCAGTGTGAGTTGATGGAGTCTTGGTAACCATCATGATGTAGGCCATGGGAGGACCCACAGGGATAGAGGGATTACTGGTAGTGACTGGGGAAGTTTGGGTGAGGTAGAGTCCATGCCTTTTGGGGCATGAGAGGAGCAGTTTGGTACCAGATGGTCTTGGGATGGAGAGGATGGCTTGAGTCTTGGACAGGTGTACTTGGAGGTCTGGACACGCACAGGCTGGTGGCTGCATTAACGCTAATGATGTTGGGCATGTTGCAGTCAGCAAGGAGTACATTGTTCAGGATGATCAGAGTCCTTCCATGGCCCTGGATCTTTGCCTTCCCTATCTGCTTGCGGAAGATAGGTGGAGAGTCTTGATCTGCCAGCTGCAGCCTAATAGGCTGTGGAAGGTCCTGAATGTCATGCACATAGGAGATGTTACTGGTTGCATGAAAGTGTGCTGCAGTATCTATGATCCATTATGTCTGCAGTGCTGCCTGGAAAACTTGTCCATCATCTTCTATAGTGCATTCATCATCAGCACTTATTTGTCCAAAGAATGCTGTATCAGCCAGGGTGTCAGGTGGCAAGGAAAATGAAACAGACTTGCCTCTGGATGGTGTAGCAAATCTCATGGGCTGGAGGTTGTCTTCATCCAGTGCCAGGGACAGGAAGTTGTGTTCTTCACCCTCACTGTCAGAGTTGGAGGTTGAGGTGGACTCATCACCATCAGCAACATGGGCATGACGTCCCCTGCTTTGGTATCTCCTGGGGCGTTGCCTCCTGTCACTGATCTTCTTGGGAGTCTTCTTGTCGTCAGAGTCCTTTTCATCTCCTGATCTCTGCTTGGGAGGTGACTTAGATCCGTGGTCAGCTTCATCTGAGTCAGCTGGCTTGAAGGCCAGGTCAGTGTCCTCACTAGTGCAATCTCTGGAGCTATGGCCTATTCCTCCACAGTTCCAGCAGGTCATCTTCTTGTAGGAGATACTCCTGTCTCTGAAAGGGAGGTTCCTACTGTTGAATGGTCTTCTGGCTCTGTATGCTGCAGCAGCCATTTCAGCCTCTTCAGGGGATGGTGCAGGGTCAACTTGTTTCACTAAACACCAGTTGAAGATGCTAGTTTGGAGTGCAGCAAATGTGGTGATTGCTGTGGGGTTGAATTGGTTGATATACCCATCATACTCAGGACGGGAGTTAAGTCCCTTGACAATAAGGTTGAGAAAGGTGCTGGTAGAGACGATGTGGGTACCTTGAATCTTGGGAATTAGGGAATACATATCAGCTGCCCTAGAGAGGTATGTTTGCAGGGATTCAGAGGAAGTCATACGTACTCCAAGTAGGGCAGTCAAGGTGGTGTGCTCTAGCCTGATGCCTTCCTCAGAGTATAGAGAGTCCAGAAATCTGAAGGCTCTAGTGGCCATATCTGTGTTAGCATGAATGGCCGCCTGGATTGCTCTATATTTATCTATGATCATCTTGAAGGTGTTGTTGTTCTTCCAGGTGGAGATCCTGGTGGGGACACCACGAGCCGGAACAGCTGGATCAGCACCCGCAACAACAGGGTAAGTAATGTCATCAGCAGGGTAACCATCAGAGTCGGCAGGCTCGCCAACGACCACCTCCTGTTGGCAGTCGAAAGCGATGGCAATGGTGTCCCTATCAGACTTGAGGGCGAGGAGTATATGCACCCTGGCGCAGCGCCAGGTGTAGAGGTTGTTACCAGTGAATATGCGGGGAGGTTGCATGGTGAGGTCTTATGTGTGGGAGTCTTGGCGTTGTAGGTCGGAGTGTTGGGATAGGGGGAGTTACGAGGGCGGGGCAGGGGAAGGGGGGATGGAGTGCTTGTGGGAATCGGCGATCCAAAGGGATCCAGCGGATTACCGGGGGAAATTGAAATTGAAATTGAAATTGTTACATCCGTGTAGAACCGTTACTCACAGGACGTGAAGTTAAGGACACCATAGCGTTCTTTAAAAATGCAACGTGGGAAGCCCACAACTAGACACTCGGAGATTCCCCACTAGTGCTCAAGCATGCGATCGCGTGACCGAGAGCCGCGGAGGGTTGTCGCTGCTCGGTTTCCCGTCTCACGCATTACCCCTCTCATTACACACCACGAATTCCAGCGTCAGCCAGAACACGTTAAGTACGGTCCACTTCACAACGGCACGCTCTCAACACACTAGCGGGGGCCAGATGATATAGCGTAGAATGCCACGTCACTACCCCTTGCGGTTGTAGCCTTGCGGACGGTTACCGGGGGATGAACTTTGCCAAGCGGCAATGTTCGACGACAGGAGCTTCTCTTAAGCTGGGGTCGTAAACAAATTGATCGTCTGAGATCAATACAGCGCTGTGTGGGTCTCGGTGAGGGCGTCGTCCTATACTCACTTCATACATTTTGGTGACTTGTGGTCGCTCTTGCTTGCTCCAGTCGTAGGACGCAGTGGCAGATCCAAGGATTCTTGGTAGGAAGCGGCAGGCGGAGCAGCGGGAAGTTGGATCCGCACAGGGAGTCCAGGTGCTTAGTTAAAACTCGGGCCTTCGACTAGTCATAGGGGAACTGATTCCGAACGCGGAAATAAGCGGCTGTTCTTCGTTAGCGTCTAAAGATGGCGCACATAACCCGTTAATGTAAGATTGTTACAACGGCATAGGCTCGATAGAGGAGAAGATGCTATTAAGCGCAACAGGCGCAATCATATAAAATAGAGATGTGTACTGCAGGGTACTGCAGTCACGTGCAGGCCACAGCTAGCCTGTGGCCTGGCAGCAGGCAACGCGGTACCAGGAGGGAAAAGTACCGGTGTGCATTAGGCCGACTCAGAGACTGATATATAAATCAGTCAATAACATTTCAAGTACCGGCCTATGACTCTGTATTTGGGCGGTACTCGCAAGTTGGACCCCTTACCGAAGGGGAGGGGGCCACTTTCCAAGTATGAATGAGAATGAGGCAGCTTCAATTCTAGAGACCCAAGCCAGTGGGGTCGAACCTATTGTGGCAGCAGACTCCCCTACTGGATAGAATCTCTTATAAGAAACTGCCTTAGATCTTCTATTTCTATTTTGATTTCTATTTCTATTATTATTAAAAATCTGGTATAAAATAAATGTCTTTTTAACTTCTTTATATACGCACCCACCAGCACACACATACTCCATATCTGCCTCCCTCCACTTCAGCTGTGGGCTTTGCCATAGCTGAAAGGCATACGGGACGAAGAGCATCGACAACGTTTGCGAATCATCCGACTCCGCTAAAAGCATCGGACCTGCTTCCCTGCCACCTCAGCTGTGATCGATAGTCGACCCCACTGAAAAAGCTGAACCTGCGCAATCGCAATTGTACATAACTAAAGCTTCTTCTTAGGGAGCATGTATTCAGTTCGGCCGAAGAACAATCCTGTTCACCGCAACTGCTCCCGAAGTCAACTAGATCTGAGACTTGGAAACATCGCTAACTTGCCGCGTGCTCGCTATAGCACAATTCACAGCGACGACATATTTATCGTTGCAGTGGGAAGAAGTTGCAGTCAAGTTGCTGTTTTTAAATGTTCAGTCAAGTTAGGGCGAGAATGCTCAGCGAGATTTTTCGTTCTGTCAACTTTGATGCGTAATTGCTATGGCACAATGCGGAGCGACATGTTTCTCAATGCAGTGGGAAGAATTTGCAGTCAAGTTTGTGACATGGGATGGATGCGATTCGGACATTTCTGACAGGTCGGCTGACTCACCACGTCACCTCCCGTTGTGCGCAGCGACAGGTCTCTTGGCGCAAGGGAAAGGTCTTGCAGAGAAGCAGGGGGAAAAGCTTGTAGGAAGACGAACTGCAGCGCTACCGAATTCAGGTGGATGAACTCAGGCGGGAAAAGGAGAAACCGGGCCAACTTTATTTCCCCCCTCTTTTTGTATGAAACGTCCACAATTCCAAATCCCATCTGAATCGGACACCATATCGAAGGTGCGGTCCAAAATCTGTCTTTCTGCCCCCCCCCTGTATATATATATATGGGTATATATGGGTACGACCATAACAATTCACACTACCCCGGTCTCAATTCAGCGGTCAACACTTAGAAGCCTCCCCTGACTCCCTACGGCAGCCTGCACTTGTGCAAGCTGGTAAACAGGTGTTCAGGGCGTTAAACACCTGTTCAACAACTACATGTTTAACCAATGATGTACATAAACAGGTGTTTAAATTTCGTATAACAATCCGCTGGAAAGCTCAATTATGTCGATACATGGCGTCCCAGTTTTTATTGGTACGCCCTAGTTGGCCCTGGTCCGACAGGGAGGTCGTTCCAGACGTCCCAGACGCTGGCGTCCCAGATAGGTGTGCCAAGCGTGACGTAGTACAAAACACAGAGAGAAACTGATGCGCCTTCTTTCTCACGCAAGCTCGAATGTCCAGCTTACTTCCTTACGAATCCTCTGCCCCGCCCTCCAGCCCATCCCCCGACCGGATAGAACAAGGACAGGTGAGGGGCCTCTAACTAATGTGTCTTTAAGTCCCGAAGGTGCCTTACGTGGCTTTACAACAGTTTGCGTGCAGATGGAGAAGAGAAGAGCAAAGAAAGACGATAAGGAAAAGCGGTCCTCCAAGTAGGTGAAAGCATTCCTAGCGTTCATGGATGTCGTACTAGGTGTTCCACATGAAGGATACCACCCTGGACACCCATTTAACAACCTAAATGGTACAAGCTGCCCTGGGGAACAATCCCTTTTCCCTCATGCACCTTCCTGTGTTCCATCTTCCGGAACCTACTAAACTCAACTGTAGACCAGCTAAACTCTGTACTACTGCAGTGGACCAGCTAAACTCTGTAGTACTACAGTGGACCAGCTAACCTCTGTAGTACTACAGTGGACCAGCTAACCTCTGTAGTACTACAGTGGACCAGCTAAAGTCTGTACTACTGCAGTGGACCATCTAAACTCTGTAGTACTACAGTGGACCAGCTAACCTATGTAATACTGCAGTGGACCATCTAAACTCTGTAGTACTACAGTGGACCAGCTGAACTCTGTACTACTGCAGTGGAACAGCTAAACTCTGTAGTACTACAGTGGACCAGCTAAACTCAGCAGTTGCCCTACTAAAGATTACAGATTGAAAGAAAAACTATGTCGACCCTCTTCATTCGCAATCTCAAACTGGGGCTGACGTCTTAACTCTAGGGGACGGCAACTAATATAAGTGTTTGAAAAACTAATATTATTAGTGTCACAATAATATAAGTATTTTTTAGTGTCACAATGTATAAGTTTTCGAAATAAATTCGAATTTCTGGTGAGACGGCTCGTCCGACTTATATTAAAATATTATATACTATTACCGCAGTGGAGCTTAGGGTTCGGAGACTGTAATTTATTTTTTACTTCCCGGGGGGGGTCCAAGAGTTTTTATATTGTTCCCGGGGGGGGATTTTGAATTTAAAACTACATCCCGGGGCAAACATTGGGAATAATGGAGGCATGTATTAAATGACAGAAGAACTGCCAAGTCATTGTATTCCTTTACATATGGTACCGTTCCCTAAAGATTCTGCCTTGTGGTAACCTGACTGCCTCTTGAGTGATTCAACAGTAGACCCCTTCAACTTTGGAACTCTGCAAATATTTCACAGCAGGCAAGAAGCCTTTCAGAGCTTTCACGGCACGCAGAATCATGGCCACCAGCTTTGGGGCTGCAAACCAATTCCTCCTGATCTTCTTAGGAGTTGCCTGATCTGCCGGTTGAGCCTGTGATGGATCTGGGGACGTGACGGGCGAGACAGAAGGGACTAGGAAACGCAATTTCCTAGGGCGTCCTCGTGTGTTCTTGCTGGCAAGGGCTGCCTGGTCACGAGCAAGCTTTGCATGGGCAGCCGCTGTTGCTTCCTCCTTGCGCTTCGCCTCTTTGGCTTTCTTCTTCTCCACCTCTTCAGCCGTAAGCGTCGCCTTGAAAAACATGTCCAGCTTTGTCTGCTTCTTCTGATTGCCATCCGACTCCTTCAACACATTCACGATCTTCACTACTCGAACATCGGGGATTTTCTCACCGGCTATTTCGAGATCAGGAGTGTCAGATTCGACTATTACAAGATCAGGCGTCTCAACTTCGGCCTCCATGTTGAAGGCGGAGCAGGAGCAACAATTTCAGACGATGGGAGCGAAGAGTTGCGAAGCGGGAGGAGGAACCCCTTGAAATATGTATTGGCAATCAGGCAGTACTGCCCCAATTCTAGTTCCTGGGTGCTGGTGCTGATCTGAGGCCGACCCTATCTTTTAATCGTACCGCGGGGCGGTAAAAAATATTATGTTCGCATCGCGAATGCAGGTTCGCGGGGGGGGGCAAAAACGATCATTACTCGGGAACCCTAACATCTTCTACGGTATTTATTCACTAATATTATATAACATAGGATTTCTGCCCTCGTGGTGGTTCTCTAGTTATGTCTCCTTGATTCCGCCTCTAACGACCATGGCAGGGAGCTTGTCTGCCGTGGTCAACAGGGGTAGTGGTGAATGTTCGTTTGGTCGTGGGTTGGTATCTCTCACCAACCCTAAGTGCGCCTACTTTGCATATTGTAGGAGTGGCACCACCATTCGAACTGAATCCTCCGTGTCGCTGGTTTGTGTCGGGAGACCCACCTCCTGGGGTGAAAGTCCTTTCACAACTAAAAAAAAAAAAAAAAAAAATAGCCGACCGAAACTTAACCCTGCTTATCAGATGCATATCATAAGCAAACAAACATGCAACCCCCCAAACTGTCCAGTGCACTACATGCTGTCACAGTTTTAGTCATGTGTGCCGGGAAAATATCATCATCATCATCATCATCATCATCACGAGACTGCCTTTGTGCAAGCCCCTCGCACATTCTGACAAAAATAAGTCAGCCCTGTGGTGTCCCATTATCCCATCTCGACGAATGGTTGGGCATTAATCAAAACGACTTAGGTGCGTGCTTCAAATCCCTATGGATGCGCTTCACCGCTTGCGGACGCTGTCAACAGCCATGGTAGCTATGTCCAGGTCAGGTAGCAGCCCGTACTCTACCTCCGAACTACAGGTTCCCTTAATACCATGGCCCATAATCACTTACCTACCGCTTTGGGCCAATCTAACTACCGCCGTTGAAATTTAAACCTGCTCGTTTGATACTGCACTTATTCGATAGGGATGCAAGCCTCAGCATTCATACTACCCTGGTCTCAATTCAGCGGTAAACAATTAGCAGCCTCACCTGACTCCCTACAGCAGCCTGCACCTGCTCAGGCTGTTAAACATGTGTGCACCTGTTCAACAACTACATGTTTAACCAATGATGTACATGAACAGGTGTTTAATACCCGGGACACTTATTTAACAACCTTAATAGGGTGCAGGCTGCCCTAGGGACCAGTCCCCCTTCCTCCAGGCACCTTACCGTGTTCCGTCTTCCATAACCTGCCAAACACAACTGTGGACCTGCTAAACTCTATAGGAGTGCAGTGGACCAACTAAACTCTACAGTAGTACGGTGGACTAGCTAAACTCTGCAGTTGTCCTGCTAAAGAACAAAGATTGAAAGATAAACTATGTTGACCCTCTTCATTCGCAGTCTTAAACCAAAGCCGACACCTTAACCCTGCTTATCAGATGCAGATCATATGCAAACAAACATGCAGCCCTTATACTCCCAAGTGCCCTACTTGCTGTCACAGTTTTAGTCATACGCACTAGGAAAATATCATCATCATCGTCACGACGCACATTCTGACAAAAACGAGTCAGCAGTATCCCATTTCGATGAATGGTTGAACATTTATCATAACGACGTAGATGCGGGCTTCAAATCCCTATGGATGCGCTTCAGCAATTGCGGTCGCTGTCAACAGCCATGGTAGCTATGTCCAGGTCAGGAAGCAACCCGTACTCTGCCTGTGAACGACAGGTCCCCTTAATACCACGCGCAAAAAGGCGTTCTCATTACTTAAGTAACCCTGTATTTCAGCACTTCTGAAGCGAAAAACGCCATCATGCCACTAAGGCACAAATCGTTTTATAGCTGGGAAAACTTAAGTGTGAAGGGCTCCTCCCAACCCCTCCCCGCTTCCCCCCACTCCCGCGCCACCCTCCCACCCACCCATGTATCTAATTCGTCATAACAATTGCTTTTGACACAAGCATTGGACATATTGACGAGACTTCCAACACACTTTTTGGTGTGTGCGACGCGTCGCCATTCCGTCGCTGCATGGCGACGCATGGGTTCGGCTGAACAAGTCACAAATGCCCCCCTGACCCCCCTGGGCAGTGCGCTTAGCAAGGTTTGGGGGGCAGCGTGGTGCACAGGGTAGCACCGAAAAAAACTGTGTTTCCTAACCCCTATTCTTGTGCTGATGAGACTTCCTCATAAGCCAACGTATTGTTGATAAATAGGCGTTGTACAAACTTCTTCACGAGGACACATATTGATGACTAAGAGGCTCAGTAAGAACTTCTTCATCAGAAAACTTATAGGTGACTAAATGGCATAGTAAGAACTTCTTCAGCAGGAAACAGTTTGATGACTAAGAAGCTTAGTAAGAACTTCTTCATCGGGAAACAGTTTGATGACTAAGAGGCTTAGTAAGAACTTCTTCATCAGGAAACAGTTTGATGACTAAGAGGCTTAGTAAGAACTTCTTCATCCAGAAACACTTTGATAACTAATAGGCATGGTGAGAACTTCTTCATCAGGAAAGAGTTTGATGACTGAGAGGCATGGTGAGAACTTCTTCATCAGGAAACAGTTTGTTGACTAATAGGCACAGTAAAAAGCAAAGCAATTGGAGGTAGTCATTCCCATGCACACCCCCAACCACCCACCCCACTGAACCCCATCCGCACACACCACCCCATCCATCCACCCACCCCACCCATCGACCCACCATGGCAGTGCTTTTATTTTCAGCTACCAAGCAGCAGCTCCCCTGACTGGCCATTCAGCCCAACCTCCCGCAACCTAGTGAAGCTTGAAGCAGACACAAGCAGCATCCCATGGTAGGAGGTATTTGCTGAACCACTGGATGCTGAACCAGAAGGACAAGTACTGGCGCACTTTGAGGCAAATGCTAACACAGATGAGAGCTTACTTGGGTGCAAAGGAAGCTGGCTCGGGTGCAAAACAAATCGTATCTGCATGATTATCAGCAGATACCATAATGCTGATCTGTATGATTATAAGCATCATCATACGCCGAGCATATTATCATCTGCTTTGTATGCAAGATGGACACCAAAGGCAAGGCCCATGGTATGGGGAGGGGGAAGCTACCCTCCAGTGAGCTACCCTCCACAAGCCAGATCTCCTATACCCTAAACCTTATATCCTAAACCCTAGGAGATCTGGCTTGTGGAGGGTAGCTCACTGGAGGGCAGCTTCCCCCCACCCCATGGTATGGGACACCTAAGGTAATGCTGAGGCAGTTTGATGCAGTTGAGGCAGTTTGATACAGTTTGATGCAGCCCAGTGGCTGGTAGCCCCTTCTAGTGATATACAATGGTCCAGTGGTTGACCAGATCGCTCGAGGAAGAAGAGTCGGGGGTTCGACTCCCCCTTCGGTCGCTCTTGGCGTTGCAGGTCGTTGTCAACCGCAATGGTAGCTTGTCCAGTTGAGGTAGGAGACCGCTCCCCACCCGCGTACGACGGGCTCCCTTAACACCACGCCCCACTTGGCGTTATCATTACCCAGTGGCTGGTTCAAAGAGCTGCAAAGCAGGGTAATACAAAGCGCGCGCGGCAGCGCGATTTTGCACACGCTTTTTGAGCACCACTGCGCGGTGCACGCAGTTTTTCACCCCCCCTGTGGGCGCATCGCGCAGTTTTTACGCTTTTTGCACTACAAAGCGCTGACCAAGTTGACATTGGTGCGCTTCAAACGCTGTCCAATCGACAAAATGTAGTACCCTGCTGCCAAGAGGCTGCCAAGAAAAGCCCTGCCAGATTGTACCGCGCCGATTGAAACAAGAAATCGCTCCGCGGATGCGGTAGGGGGTGGCAGCGGATAGTCTTCGAAAGGACACCTGTTTCACAAGTATTCAATGACACATAATCGATGACACATATACGATGACACATATCCGATGACGTAAAAACTAAGCGTGAGCCGGTTACCGTGGCATGCTTATCTATAAATAAGAAGAAAAACTGCCCAAGCCAACGTAATATACTTGATCAGAGCAGCTCAACGAATGTATCAGTGGCAGGGCTCCTAGAACGACGCAGATGCCGGGTTCGAATCCCCACGGATGCCCTTAAGTGTTCGCGGTCGCTGTCAACCGCCATGGTAGCTAAGTCCAGGTAAAGGTCCAGCCCGTTCCCTACCGCCGTAAGACGGGGCTCCCTTAATACCAAGCCCCACCAGGCGTTATCATTACTGTTTTATACTTGATTATAGCAACTCGCGGCAGTTAGCTGCTTCTTTCCAGGACGCAGCACTACCACTGCCCTTGGGCTTCAGAAATCAGATTTTTTGCAGTCTACCAAAGCGGCTACTGGGATAAGGGCTTTGGTAGTTCTCCTGTTGCACCAGAAGAAGGGTTCTCCATACTCATTTTGAGCTGCAGGCATCGGGCTTTAGAAAGCAGATTTTAAACAGTTTGCCAAAGTGGCTGCTGGGCTCAGACCTTCGGTAGTTCTCCTGTCGCACCGGGAGAAGGGTTCTCCGCAATGGTTTCAAGCTGCAGGCAGCGGGAACAGATGGGCGTGGGTGAGGCAAAGTAATGGATTTCATAAACAAATATTAAAATATAATTAAATCAAAACCAGCCAGAATCACCTTGTGTACATTGCAATATGGTACATCATTTTGTTTTCGAAAATATCCATTTGGCATGGCAGAAATGGGATTGTCAGGCCAAATTGGGCCTTCAATCGGCGTGGGTGAGACAAGATTCTTGGATTGCATGCCTTCCATCTACACAAACATACATTTAGGTGTCAAGTTGCAAGCAAGATAAGGCAGTACAACAAGCAGAATGAACAAAGTAGTCTGCAGGCGTAGGGTACCGGCTCACCAACAGACAACAGCATCAAGGATAAAGCCCCACACATCCTTGGGGCATCTACACATCTAGACATCTACAGAAACATACATACTAACACACACCACACCATGTGATGCACACTTCAACGCATGATATATTGACATCTACGCCTAGACATACGTACATACATTTAGATGATCAAACAGCCGGAAGACAGGAAAAGGCAACAAAAACAGACAGGATGCAAATACAAAAGAATAGGCCTATGCGAAGATGCAACCCCAGATGCAAAACAAAGACACATAACAGCACATGATGTACACATCTATATGTACGTACATCACATCTGCACAAACAAAGCTCAAAAATTTAAACTCAGTTTTTAATACTTTTTGCACAAAAAAGCGCAGACCAATTTGACGTTTGTGCGCTTCAAGCGCTGACCAATTTGGCAAGAATTAGTACCCTGAGTATGATATCATGAGATATCAGCAGTCCAGTTAGGCCAAAGTAACCACTCATTGATGATATCATATGACAAGTCATACGATTCAATTTGTATGACATCATGAAACCTGTTAATGTACATCATCGGTTGAACATGTAGGTGTTAAATAGTGTTTCACATCCTGAAAACCTGTTTAACAACCTGGTCAGGGTACAGGCTGCCATAGGGTGGTACCCCATATGTTCAAATGCCTGACAGCTCTTACCTCAGACTTCAGACCAATATTTGTTACGCATGTTGCGCCCACGCCCACTACCATGCCTGTCATTCCACCGTAACTCCCGTTTCCCACAAAGATGCCGCATCCACTATCAGAGGCTATGAGAGACCCATCAGGACTCGCAACAGGCTTTGGTCCAGACAGGAGAACTGGTAGCTTGATTCCCCCTCCCGATTGCTCAGAGGTCCTTCTGGCTTGTGCCGCCATATCCACATTAATGGGGGGGGTGGGGCCTTCCTGCTCAGATCGCATTTCCTGGAGCTCCGCGAGAATGTCCACAAACACCGGCCAGACACTGGGTTCACGAGCCCAGCAATTCTCAGCCAGTTGGCGGTAGCGGAGGGGGCAGGCGAGGGGGAACTTTGGTCGCACATTCTCACGAGTGATCTGGTGACCCAACAACGCTCTGGGGGTGCCCTTGTACGCGTAGCCTGCTGTGAAGACTTCCCACATAGTGACTCCAAACGCATACACGTCAGCAGCCTTGCTGATATGGCCGTCAAGCATGATCTCAGGCGCCCTGTGAGTGAGCGTGCCGTTGTATACATTCGACAGATGCGTCTCCATGTGATCCATTCGCACCGAGAGGCCGAAGTCAGCCACCTTGGCAAAGACTAGTCGCTTCTCGCCTGAAGACTTGAGCATGACATTTGAGGACTTAAGGTCAGCATGCAGCACCTGGGCAGAGTGCAGGTGCAGCATGGCCTTGGCGATATCGGCCATCACGTCCAGCATGCCCTTGTAGTTCAGCCCTTCCACGTTAAAGAACGCCCCATCATCCAGGGCATCGCGAAGAGAGCCCTTGTCACAGTACTCAAGCACCATGCTGATCTCATAGCTATGGATAGTCTTCGCAGAGTCACCCACAAAGGTGCTGGCTGCGGAGGCATTCTCAGCATTCTGGGCGTCCTTGCTGACAGGCGCACTGATGCCTTGAGGGGCCGAATCGGACGCGCCTGACACAGCCTTGACGGTTCCCTGGTCCTTCGTTTCTGTGATAGGCTTGATGTTGTAGGTGTACGTCTGAACGATGTTGGGGTGAGCGAGCGATGAACTGATGGCAGCTTCCATGACCGCCATCTTCTCCCGCTTCTCCGCACCAGACATGTTTGCAGGGAGCACCATGGTCTTGACAGCCACCTCAGTGCCTCGCCACAGGCCCTTGTACACCTTACCAAACATGCCCTGGCCGAGCATCTCCAGAGTAACGATGTTCTCCATCTGGGCCAGAGACTTAATATTGTCCTTGTTTAACTGACGGCGGACAGCCTCGATTCGGTCCATAGTGCCACCATTGCCCAACAAGTCCGAGGCCGCTTCATTCTTCTCTTTCCCAAAGCATTCAATCAGATTGAATTGGCGCACCAGCAGCGCGTCAGTGCGGACCTTTTCATCCGCCAGCTTGCGGGTGGTTTGGGCCAGTTGGGCATTGGCGTCTACAACCTCCTGCAGCATCCACTCTTGCTGTTTCTTTGCAATCATGGCGAAAGCCACGAGCATGGCAAGGATGAAGGAAATGATCACCACAGCTGCGATCACAGGGCTAATCCAGCTGGGGGACCAATGGTCAGGGGACACATAGAGCATCCATATGGCGTTAGAGACATTGAGCGTCACAGACACCGAGTCTTCGGGCAGGTGCACACTACTGGCGATCAGATACTCGCCATCCTTAGTGATGCGCTCTGAGTCCCCTAAAGTGGCAGGACGTGTCAGCCTGCATGGGGCGGGCATGGACATGTCAATAGGGAACGGCAAATCATACGATGTTGACCAAAGACGAGTATGATATCATATGATATCATACACAAATCATATGATATGATGCCCCAAGCCAAATTTACCCAGTCAGACCGCCGGCATCATATGATATCATGTCATTCATATGATGACATGATATCATATTGCCGATCCCTACATGTCAATGGCTAATAAAGAAGAATAAAATAAGAAAAAGATTAAACAGACAATAACAAATGGTAGGGGGGGGGGGGGGGGGGGGGGGGGTGGTACTAGCCAAAGTCTTCGTGCGATCATGAAAGTGTTAGGACTTGTGATTCACACCGACCTCAGGCCATGCCTTCGATCGTATTATATCATGATTTCAGTCATCTAATCTGACACAACACACAGGGCGTATTAAAGGTACTGGGTTAACAGAAACAGGGATGCTGCGCAATGCTCGTGGCTGGCAGTTTGAATTTGTCTTCGCACCAACCGAAGTTGGCTCAACCCACCCACTTGCTCCCTCTGTCACAGTGGGGGGAAAATGCAAGTTCCTGGGACAGGTTAGCCTGTGTCTGCATGGATAATGAACGATTTCACTGCTGTTGAGAAGTTTACCTCAGGGTAGCTGACCAGGGTACTACATTTTGTCAAATTGGTCAGCGCTTAAAGCGCACAAACGTCAATTCGGCCAGCGCTTTTTAGTGCAAAAAGGGCAAACACTGCGAGCTGCGCCCACAGGGGGTTGAAACAACTGCGTGAAATGGGGCTCAAAAATTGTGCGCAAAATCGCGCTGCCGCGCGCGCTATGTAGTACCCTGTAGCTGACAGATATCCAACATTAAGAAAGAGATAGTGGATGAAGAGCATCTGCCGATCTTTAACCAGAGTGCTTACCCCCCTAACACACACACCACCACAACTATGCATATAAGTTGAAGGTAGGGAGTCAGTTACTGTGTCCTAGCGAGTTTCTTGCCGGTAGCGTGGGTCGTGCTGGCACAATCAGCCATCTCTCACACTGATGGAATCTGGAGCCTAATCGGTGGCTTGGCCTAATTGTTGACAGTTGCAGCATACGGGAACTCAATAAATACGACTTACATGTAATTGTATCCATTGCTCTTCAGGCTGTCGAGGCCTTAAGTGAGAGTTTTGATGTTCTGCGATAAGAAATGGGAGTAAAAGGTGAGATGGTGGAGGTGGAGTGGTTAAGCAGATGGGTTGCTGGGACAGGGTGAGCTGTAGGGGCAGGCTGGAGGTAGGCGGGATTGTAATGCCCATGCACAGAGGAGCTACTAGTTATCACGTTTAACAGTTATGATGACATCCTGCGAAACGCATAGCACTCAGAACTAGGGCTTGGGTAAACCTCCGGCATGCAAGAACATGCCGGCCAGGAGGTAGTTCCGGCATGTTTGCGCATGTTCGTGCATGTCAGAAGTTTACCCAATCCCAGGTTCCGAGTGCTTAGCGTTTTGCAGGATGTCATCATAACTGTTCAACTAGTTAAGGCTAGGGCAATGTGCCTATTATTGGCTTATATAGGCTACTTTATGGGCAATTATATTACTTCTTATATCATTACCGGTATATGGGCTATTACATAAGCTGCTACATGGGCTGCTATATGGGCTATTATGTTGCCCATTACATCATTATATGGGCTATTATATTGCCTATTATTGCCTATCATTACCTTTTATATGGGTTATTATATGTGCTGTTATATGGGCTACTATATGGACTGTTATATGGGCTATTATATCATTATATGGCTACTATATTGCCTATTATATGGGCTATTATGTTGCCCATTATTGCCGACCATTGCCTATCATTATATGGACTATTATATGGGCCACTGTATGGGCTATTATATTGCCTATAATTGCCGACCATTGCCTATCATTATATGAGCTACTAGATAGACTATTATAGGGGCTATTATATCATTATATGGCTACTATATTGCCTTTTATGGGCTTTTATATGGGCTATTATATTGCTTCTAATTGCCGGCCATTGCCTATCATTATATGGGCTACCATATGGGCTTTTATATGGGCTATTATATCATCATATGGCTACTATATCGGCTGCTATATTGCCTATTATGGGCGACTATATGGTCTATTAAATTGCCTGTTCAATCATTATATGGACTATTATATTGCCTATTATGGGCTATCATGTTGCCAATTATTGCCTATTATGGGCTTGTATATTGCCTATTATGGGCTACCCCAAGCATAATAAAGGCAGGTCATGTTCCTCATTTCTATGCCCGCACAAGAAGCGGGACCCCCCTGCCATATATATCGTGTCCACAGGATACTATCATATTATCCACTTTTGCTAGATATCCCTGAAAAATCAATCAATCAATGAACCAACCAAAATACAGATATCACACAACCCTCATATTATTACTCAAGACAAGGGTTTAAACATCTCCTTGTGACCAGGGCTTTTCTTTTCAGCTTTTATCAGCAGCTTCCTGAGCCAGCCACTGTGCTTCACCATGTGTGAGATCCTGTACTTACGATGATTGCACTGATGAAACCCTGGAGAACAAAGGGGGGGAGGAGAGGAGAGAGTGGAAAGGGGAGGTTAGTCAAGAAGAGAAAGGGACATTAGGTGTATGGAACTGGGTTTGCTGGAACCCGTCAAATACAACCATGGAATCCGTCATATACTCATATGCCACTATGAAGTAGGTCAAATACCACCATGAAGTAGGTCAAATACCACCATGAAGTACGTCAAATACCACCATGAAATAAATCAAATACCACCACGAACTACATCAAATATCACCATGAAATACGTCAAATATCACCGCGGAATACGTCAAATATCACCACCAAGCCATCAACCATGCTGGGGAACCACATAAATATCCCTAACCAACCAGGGTACTACAAAACATACTTTTACATTGATATCACGTAAGCTTTTTGAGCCCATTTACATGAACCACGTACAATAAAGAAACCCACTAGGCCTGGAGACCCGAAGTTAAGTGCCTGTTCCTGCAAAACTGAAAAATTGCTTCAGCAGTCACGGGTAGGGGAGGGGGCGAAAGGGGGGAGGGCTGAGAGATCTAAAGAAGCGCAAAGTAATTATCTAGCTGTCACACAAGCATTCTGTAGTTGAATAGCTACAAAACATTGAACACATTTTGGTAAGGATCTTCGCCGCTGTGATGCTGACAACTCTAGTCATGCGCACACCAACTATGAGCCAAATGTTTGGGAGCAGAGGTGGCCGGAATCATTCAAACAGCAACAGACAGGCAAACAGGCAAACTGGCAGATAGACACTGGGGGAACTATAAGCTTCAGCCCCTGGGGGGTCCTACAGGGGCTCAAGCCAAACCAATCCGAGGTGAAACTCACAAGATATGTTCAAGCCTCAATCCTCATCGAAGTCAGTATCTATCAGAACAATTGGTTGACGAGCGATTCCTGCAGAAGCAGGGGAAGGGTGGGTTGGGTCAGACAGAGCTGGCTTCTAGTGTCCGTTTTTTTTTTCCGGCTACGGGCAGCAGCATCTAGGCAGCTCCCCTGGCTGTCTCATCAGCCACACCTAAAGAAACCTAGTGCACCTTGAAGTTGACGTGATCAGCTTTATAGAGCTGCTGGATTGTTAAGGCTTAGCCCAGTGCCTGGCTCAGGGAGCTGTCTAGAAGCTGCCTAGAAGCTACTGCTAGTACTCCAAAAGGAAAGCAGAAAATAGAGACAACGGGCGCCGCCTGAGCAATAATTTGTACTGTTTATTTTATTAGCTACAGCGGCTGTCTTTCCCCGTACTTGGGCCAAACCTCAAGCTAGCTGGTGTGTCTTAAAGCTGACATGACAGGCATCACAATGCAGATGAAAGCTTTGGGCTTACCTCAGTGGCTAGCTAATGGAGCTGGATGGAAGCTGCTACGCATAGCCACAAATGAAACAGTGCCGATTCTTCCCAGACCTTCATCTCAACACACTGCCGTAGCTTAGCATTTTCTCTTCCTGATTCTAAACAGCGTTCATAAGGCAAGCATAGGGTTTCACTCCTAAGGTAACCCACAGTCCAATGAATGCTTCATGCATGGACATGTTGGATGTTCATGTCCACAGAAAGATATTTGTTCAGGTCACTGTTTTCATCTTATAGCTGAAGCTTCTTGGCAGCTCCCCTGAATGGCTATTCAGCCAAAGCTGAAGCAACGTACTGTGGCTAGAAGCTGACAGAATCCACTGTCAGGAACTGTCGAAATCTTGGGGCTTAGCCCAGTCGCTGGCTGAGGGAGCTGCTTAGAAGCTGCTGCTTGTAGATGAAAATAAAACATATGGTCGAGGTGCCCTATTCTTCAATGCAACCAGTCAACCTCCGTGAGGGGGATGCTACATACATGATGTGATACTCAGCGCAACAAGAGCAGCGCTTCAAAAGACTTGCTGTCCCAGAACGTGGCGTGCCAGGCTGGACTGCTGCATCACCACACTCCAAGCACTGGTTTGACCTAAGATCATGACACATGAGGCTGTAGGGGTACATGTTACTGCATGGTATGCTTGTCATGCCACCAGTAGCTCCCCCTACCACCACCCTGTCAGACGGCAGTGCTCCACAGGTTGATACAAACCACCCTAATGCCTGAACACACCTGCGAATGTGGGATTAGAGGCATCCATCACCACCAGGTTGAGAGGTCCAGAGAGCACCAACTCGTTGAGTTCCATGGTGGTAATAGCGCCAAGGCGCAACCGCGAAACGTTGAAAATATCGAGCCCATCGTGTCCTGGGTTAGAAGGGTAGGTGGACATGACAATACCCATGGGGGAGACCTGGAGCTCCGTGATGGTGTCAGGAGGCAGCTCACTAACCAGCGACTGGGCGAAGGTAGGGAAGCTTCTCACAAACTCGTAGTAGTTGGGCTGCTCGGTGATGCGAGCTTGCAAGGCGATAAGTGGCGTGAAGGCTTTCTCCACCTGCGAGCCGCGGGTAGGAGGGTCAGGAATGGCGATGAACTGAGGTGGTTCGGTGTTTGGAGTTGAAGCTCCAACGACATCGTAGATAATACGCTTACCCGCTCACCCCCGCCCCAACCTACGCCCCTGCACGGAATAAAATAGGGACTTGTGCGCAAGAATGAAAAGGCAAAATTGGAGAATCCCCAAAGAGGACTTCGAGAGGCTCCACGCGCGCGGGAAATCGCAAATCTCTCTCTCGATCATTTAGGCGCGGCTGGCGCTCTCCTGATAAATCTGTAAAGCCATTAGTGGGAACGAGACATGAACAGAGAAAGTTGGGAATGAAAATGATTCGGACCTGGAGGGTGAAAATAGTCCCCGCATCAACGGCCGACGAGACGGCCAAGGACTTGTTTGTGTTCTCGACAGATTTAGCTCCCGCCAAGCAGCCGAAAATTCCTAGAGCAGTTAGCGCGCAGAAGAGCAGCAGAGGCACGACAGCGGCGCTTGGGTAGCGTTGAACAACGATGGCAATTACCTGCAGTATGAGGAGAGACGCCGTCACTGAAAGCTCAATAGAGCACCAGGATAATGCAACTAGCATCATCATCATCCTTATCAATGCGCAATCCGTAGCCCAGGTAGAAAAGAAAACATCAAACGGCAGCAATTACTCACATTCATCGTGTTCTTGCACTTTCCCCAGAACGACAACTTCTCTGTTTCACCATCTGACACAATGGGCCCTTCCAAAGTAGAAACGGTGGTGCCGTTTTCTGTTTGAAGTGGCTTTGGGGAGAAAAATGTTCCTTTAGTGGAGACATACGTTTGGAAGGCAATCCTTCTCTCGGCAACACCACTGGAGCTCTCTGCAGAGGTAGTAGATCCAGCCCGTGCAGTGGACTCGAAATCCTTACGGTCGGCTTCCAAGGCCGACGCTAAATCCACTAACTCTCCCTTGCTGCCGATCATAGTTGAGCAAGCGCTCTGAACTGCTGTCTATACTGAAAATGCGATACTGGAGAGGCACTGCGTATTCGCCTCTTCCTACGCCAGCACCGCGGGCCAGCGAACCAGATTTACAGAGGTCGGGCGCAGGGAGAAAAATGCAACAATTAAGGAAGAACTCGGATTTGCGACAAGGCTATATGAGGTAGTCTAGGCAAAGAAAGGTTACGCACTGAACATTTTAGTCGATGAGAGAAATGGAGAAATACGAACCAACCAGAGACCTGATACCAACCACCACCAGGTGCACCAGCCGTAGTATTGGCCAACGAAGCAGTAAGTAGTAAGCAGTAAGCAGTAAGCAGTAAGCAGTAAATAGTAAGCAGTAAGCAGTAAGCAGTAAGCAGTAAGTAGTAAGCAGTAAGCAGTAAGCAGTAAATAAGTATAGTAGTATGAAGAAAGAGAAGCGAGGGTAAAGTGAACCGTGTATTGTGTATCGTGTAGGAAGGCACCAGCACTGCATCGTGCACAGTGTACAGTGCATCATGCACAGCGCATGCATGCGCAGGTGTATATAACTGATTTGATGGAGAGTAAAAGAGTAATGCTGTGGAATACGGGCCGTGCTGGGTGGATGGACTAGTATCGCATATTGCATATATTGCAAATCGCATACGAACAGGAGCTACAACAAGTTCTATGCAGCGTCGCATGCGACGCTACAAAAAACCTACATACGAAGTGTTGGCAACAGAACGATGGAGCTGACCGAAGCCAGTTAGTTACGACAGGTCGCTGACGTGTCAGGCTTCAATTTTTGGCGAAGCCCCCTCTTCAAGGGGGCACGCACGCGCGCGCGGGGCGGGAGCCCCCAGGGTTACCTGTCTGTGTGTACGACACCTTTCCGGGGTCTGAACGGACTTACAGCTTGTTTCTATTATAGGACTTGGGGGTCCGGTTAAGGATTGTGTTTCGGAGGGTTTAGACTCGACCTCTAACCGGGCCTTAACTTTCGGGAAGATGGTTGGAAACGTTCCACCAGTTAAGCAGTCTTTTGCACCTGACCAGGTCAGTTCAAAATGGGTCAACGTGGCAAATGCGCTCTGCAGCACTCCCTCGCGATTCAGACGCTGATTTCAGCGGTTATTTAACTTCTGGCCGCTGCTGGTTGCCTCAGAAAGATCAGTCGAAAATTGCGTGGCAGGGACGGTGCCCTGCTGCTTAGAGAAACTGTGCGATCAATGATGAGTGTCCGAGAAAGAAAGAAGGATGCGGGACTCAAAAGCAGCGTGATTTTTAAGAGGCGCGCTCCAACTTCGTGACGTCACCATATCTCATTCATCAACCGAACTCAACCGCCCCTTAACTTTCTTTAATGGCGAGGGGGGGTGGGCCATTGCACTAAGGGTGTGTTTCTACTATAGTAACTGACTGTTAAAGGTCCGGGGCTGGTTTCTCGCGGACGTCAAATTGTCCATGTTCTGAAAGCCTCAAACCTCATCGAGAGAATCCTGGAGAGAATACTTGGTGCTCGCCGGTGCTCGCCGGGCTGGACTTCAGCGGATCCTACGTGCACTTGAGCGGAATTGAAAAACTTCAGCGGGAGGGTCAGGGCTCCCGCTGAAGTTTTGCATTCCGCTGAAGTCCACGTAGGATCCGCTGAAGTCCACGTCGGCCTTCAGCGGTCAAAAAAGCCAGCGTGGACTTCAGCGGGACATAGCAAAATGTCAGCGGAACCCCACCCACTGGAAACACTTCGTGCCAGCGTGGACTTCAGCGGAACTTCAACGGTGACCGAAAACCCCACTAGAAACACACCCTAACCGGGACGGTTGGTCTTTAACCGGACCTTAACTTTTTGTGTTTCCGACCAAACACCGGTTAGCGCCGAAAATAACGAATTTAAACGCCGCTTAACCGGACCTTTAACAGTCAGTTACTATGGCCACCTGCCTGTGTTCTATAGTAGAAACAAGGTGTTAATTACAATTAACAATTGTACTGCAGTAATTAAGTCCGGTACAATTGTTAATTAAGAAAGTACGTCACGTGCGGCACAGCGCTCTCTCTTGCGACACCCTTGTGCTCCCGTTGTGCGATAATTAAAGCCACGCAGACGTTCGCTTGTTTCTTCTTCCTTTCGTCCTTTCTTAAGCTCTGAAAGTCACCAAAGCCGAGCTTGCTGGCTATTTTCTTTCTCATGTCTGGAGGTGCAGCAAAAAGAGGAACGCGTCCGTTGCGCGTTCCTTTCTTTTCTTTTGGCTGCTGCGTGCTTGATCGGGCATCACAGGAGCGTCTTGTCGTCCCTCATCGCGTCTGGTCGTGTCTCATATCATCTTGTTTCGCTCGACCCTGCTTTTTCACGCGCGCTTGCATGACCACATCGTTCGCTCGATTGCGCCCATGCCTGCAGAGGTTCTTCCACGACCACATCGTGGGTGAGGACAGCAAGGTAATATTTCCCCTCCGGCCTGCATGTCTTGGAGTCAGGCATGGAATGTAAGGCGGTTGGTTGTGACTATTTGTTGGCACTGCTAAAGGAGACAAAGCAGAGAAATAACTAGGGCTGGAATCCCCTAAGTATGTTGCTGGTGATCTGCTAGTGCTTAGGACTGAAACAAACGAACTTTGGCTGGTCCTTGACTGTCCTGGAGCTAGCAAGGGGGTTGTATGTAGGGCATGAGCTTTCAGACACAGGCTGGTATGCTCCACCATCTTCAGGTGGGTAGGACTTTTCACGTGCCCTGATGTTGTACATGCACATGCACACACACCACATAAACTCTACACATGGCGCGCACACACATGCACCATACAAACATGACACACACACACATGCACACATACCACACACCATACAAACACCACACACCTCTCTTACACACACACATGCATCACACAAATACGGCTCACACACACACACACAAACATACACCACACAAAAACGACACACGCACACACATACACGCACACATAAACACCACGCAACTCACTCACAAGTACACACACCGACACAGTTGCACACAACACACAGATTTGCGCACACATGCACACCATATAAACACCACACACAAAACACACACATATACCGGTAATATTATTTGTTCAAATTACTGTTTGACTCATGCCTTCACTGGTGCACATGCATTTGAATAGGTATGACCAATGCATGGAGCAGTGCAAGAGCCACCTAACAAAACAGAGAACAATGTGGACATACATGCACATGCACTCCCTCCCCCCCCCCCCCCCCCCCCCCCCCCCCCCTCTCCCCTTACTTCTCTGATCCGCGTCAGTGGAGCGATTTTTTGTGGACATCAGGACATGCTGTCACATACTGATCGAAGCTACTTTTCTGGGCTTCCACATTATGCATGTCCTCAATGTGACGCCCAGTGTTTTGCATTACAGATTTGTGCAGGCCAGTTTGAGTAGGTACCTGGGCTACTCAAGCCTGATTTCAGGATTGTTGCGTAGCCATCGCATGCCGTAGCATGAAGCGCCCCCGTTATACGGGGGGGGGTACGGAGGGCAGAGCCCCCCGGGATTTTTTTGTTAGGAGTCCTTGAGGAAACATGCATTTTGCACAAGAATGACAAGTGTTACACATATTTGTAACAACTGTGCCAAGCCTGTGAATTGTAAATAAAATGAACCCCTAGGAATTAGTCAACTACCCGCGTGCACATATGGAGTCCAGTAGGGCATCATGAAAAATGTAATCACCAACATCATCACATCATCATTAACCATCACTGCAGGCAGGCAGCTGAACCTCGCATTCAATGCATGCCGGTCCATGGGTCACAGCCTTCCACCAGCAGTATGCAGGACCACAACACCACATGAAGACAACACTTTGGGTTGCAACAACTCAACTTTTTCCTGGTTTTCCTGTCGTTGCCCAAGGCAGGGTAGGGAAGGGCCAATTTGGGGAAGGGGTGCATTGTGTACTAGAGGGGACTTGAAGCATTCCCCCCAAAACCATGTAAATTGACTAGCACAATGAAAAAAGTCACCAGCTGGTTTAAACCTGCCTTGTCAACGCTTCTTAAAATATGATGGATCATGCATACAAAAGATTATCACATGTTCACTCATACTGAATAGTACCTGTGTGGGTTAAGAATGATACTGGCCTGATTTGTTTTTTAGAAGAATCCAAAGACTTTTGAACAAGCCTACTGATAGCCGAAGGAGGATATGGGAATGCGCTGAGCACTAGACGTGTTGGGAATGCCATGCAGTAAAGTCCCTTGATCTCAGGTGCTTTTATTGATGGGCAATAGACGTTCTTGACGTGCTTCAATTGCTGGGCACTACACGTTTTTGTACTGCTCAGCATTGCAATTGATTGTATTCCTGGCCAATATATGTGTGCACCAGCACTTTGCATGACCACAACACTTTCCGGATGTTTTCTATGGTTGCCCAAGGTAAAGGTGGGAAGGGCCAAGGCAGAGGTGGGAAGGACCAAGGCAGAGGAGGGATAAAAAACATCTTAGTCTGTGGAGTCCACTTTGGTCTGATGAGCGGTATGCACTGCAAGGGGAAGTGCCCATATTGCAGGCCGTGTTGGGATAATTCTGGTAGCCTGAGGAAGAAAGGGGGATGCACTAAGCACTAGACGTGCTGGTAATGCCAAGCAATAAAGTACCTTCATCTCAGGTGCTTTTCTTGTTGAGCACTAGACGTACTCAAGGTGCTTCTTTTGATGGGCACTACATGTGCTTGTACTGCCAAGCACTGTAATTGCTGCTTGGTTGTACTGCTGATCACTGCAAGTGCTTATTTTTCTGGCCACTATATTTCATTTTACTTCTGAGCACTATAATCTTGAATAGAGTTTGAATTCAATTGAATTGTGAGCACTACGGGTCTAACACGCACTTGGAATGATGACCTCGAGAGGTACCTGAATTGCAGAGCAGTTGAGGTGCTTGTACTGCTGAGAACTAGAAGTGCTTGAACTGCTAAGCACTAGAAGTTGTTTCCTTTACAAGCTGCCAGCAATACAGTGTTTGGAGGCAGATTATTTTGTTGATATAATGGTGATATGAGAGCAGGGTACTTCAGGAGGACCCCCAGCTATGCTGCCTAAGACGCAACCAAGTGTATAGCATGCGTCTTGCGACGCTACGGACCCTTCCTTCTGGCCAACAGACCATCCCAATGTTGCATCCTACGACGCAACGGACCCTTCGACGTTGCGTCTGCGACGGAGGGCGCAGCGTCCTGAACAATCCTGTATGAGAATAAACCCCAATATTTTGAAGATGTGTATTGCCAAGTAACCATCTGGATTTCTTTGCATCATGTTTCTCTGGGTCCTGCCTCCCTGTCTCCTGTATCTTTGTCTCATAATTTTCTGCCTCCTGTTTCTCTGTCTCCTCTTTCTCTCTCTCATGTTTCTCTGTCTCCTGTTTCTCTGTCTCCTCATTCTCTGTTTCCTTTTTCTCTGTCACCTCTTTCCCTGCCTCATATATCTCTGTCTCCTCTATTTCTGTCTCAAGTTTCTCTGTCTCATGTTTCTCAGTCCCATGTTTCTCTGTCTCAGGTTTCTCTGTCTCCTCTTTCTCTGCCTATGTTTCACTGTCTCTTGTTTCTCTGTTTCCTCTTTCTCTGTCCCATGTTTCTCTGTCTCTTGTTTCTCTGTCTCATGTTTCTCTGTCTCATGTATGCAGTCTATGCTTCTCTGTCTCTTGTTTCTCTGTCTCCTCTTTCTCTGTCTGATGTTTCTCTGCCTCATGTTTCTCTGTCCAATGTTTCTCTGTCTCATGTTTCTCAGTCTATGTTTCTATGTCTCATGTTTCTCTGACTCTTGTTTCTCTGTCTCTTGTTTCTCTGTCTCATGTTTTCTGCCTATGTTTCTCTGTCTCATGTTTCTCTGTCTCGTGTTTCTTTGTCTCATGTTTTCTGCCTATTTTTCTTTGTCTCATGTTTCTCTGCCTCATGTTTCTCTGTCTCATGTTTCTCTGTCTTATATTTCTCTCTCTCATGTTTCTTTGTCTCATGGTTCTCTGTCTCATGTTTCTCTGTCTTAAATTTCTCTCTCTCATGTTTCTTTGTCTCATGGTTCTCTGTCTCATGTTTCTCTGTCTTATATTTCTCTCTCTCATGTTTCTTTGCCTCATGGTTCTCTGTCTTATATTTCTCTCTCTCATGTTTCTTTGTCTCATGGTTCTCTGTCTCATAGTTCTTTGTCTCATGGTTCTCTGTCTCATGCTACTCTGCCTGTGTTCCTCTGTCTCTTGTTTCTTTGTCTCATGCTTCTCTGCCTATATTTCTCTGTCTCTTGCTTCTCTGTCTCATGGTTCTCTGTCTCTTGATTCCTTGTCTCATGTTTCTCTGCCTCATGTATACTGTCTATGCTTCTCTATCTCATATTTCTCTGCCTCATGTTTCTCTGTCTCATGTTTCTCTGTCTATGTTTCTCTGCCTCATGTTTCTCTGCCCCATGTTTCTCTGTCTCTTGTATGTATGTATGTATGTATGTATGTATGTATGTATGTATGTATGTATGTATGTATGTATGTACTAGTATGTTACAGTCCAGGGGTAGGCCAAATTTCTATCCTCAGTGTATAACGGAGTCTTGTATAACTGTCTCGTGTATACTGTCTATGTTTCTCTGTCTCTTGTTTCTTTGTCTCGTGTTTCTCTGCATATGTTTCTCTGTCTCATGTTTTACATCGTGACACATATTTCGACTCCTCGTAGTAATGGGCTGCAAGCAATTTAATGAACTTGTTCAAGTACGATATAATGTATTCCAGGGCCAATCAGTGAGGTAAGGGCTAATGACTTGATCTCGGTTACATGGCTCTAGCCAGCAATTTGGCTGCTCGCCCAAGGGATAAGGGCTAATGAAGTGTCGACTACGTGACGAGAGCTACATGTAATTCTGAAAAGTTCAGTCTCGATTAGAAACTAACTCAATTGCATTGCAGGGTCAATTGTTAGCACATGCAGGTTTAATTCAGGGCTATACCATTGCTATCCAATTAAGCGATCTATCAGTCAATCAGTTCAACGCTAAATGATGTTCACGTAATGTCTGATTAAGCTCGGCTTAAGGGCTCACTGCAGGGCCACATTAGGTCCATGTCAGGGCCGATGAAGGGTCAAGTAAATGCGAATTTAGGGCTGATAGGGTCAATGCAGGGTTGCGTCATGCCTAATTTAAGGTGAGATTGTGGTCATTCAGTGTTCAATTTTATGCAGGGCCAAATTAGGTTAGTGAAAGGGCTAATTAAAGGCTAATTAAGGGCTGGCAAGGGTCAATTCAGGACCACGTTAGGGTCCTGAATTAACTACTTAAGGGGCTAAAATAGCTAATTCGGGCCCTAGAGTTCAAGCAAATTCAGGGTCATGTTATAGTCATTCAGTGCTCAATTCAACGCTAAATGAGGTGCATGAAATATATAAATTAATGTCTGATTAATGGCTCAATTGAGGTCCACATTAGGTCCATTAAAGGGCCAATTAATGGCCAAGTTTTGGCTAATTAAGGGCTGACTAGGGTCAATTCAGGGCCACGTTAGGGTCAATTTAGGGGCTAAAATAGTTCATTCGGGCCCTGGAGTTCAAAATAAATCCGGCCTTCGGCCGTTCAGAACTGGTGTGTAGAATGAGCAGCCTACGGCCGCTCAGACCCCCCTTTTTGGCCTGAGCCCCGTTCAGAGATAGTTAATTTGGCCCTCTTGGGACACCCTTGTGCTCCCGTTGTGCGATAATTAAAGCCACGCAAACGTTCGCTGGTATCTTCTTCCTTTCGTCCTTTCTTAAGCTCTGAAAGTCACCAAAGCCGAGCTAGCTGGCTATTTTCTTTCTCGTGACTGGAGATGCAGCAAAAAGAGGAACGCGTCCGTTGCGCGTTCCTTTCCTTTCTTTTGGCTGCTGCGTGCTTGATCGGGCACCAGAGGAGCGTCTTGTCGTCCCTCATCGCGTCTGGTCGTGTCTCATATCATCTTGTTTCGCTCGACCCTGCTTTTTCACGCGCGCTTGCATGACCACATCGTTCGTTCGATTGCGCCCATGCCTGCAGAGGTTCTTCCACGACCACATCGTGGGTGAGGACAGCAAGGTAATATTTCCCCTCCGGCCTGCATGTCTTGGAGTCAGGCATGGAATGTAAGGCAGTTGGTTGTGACTATTTGTTGGCACTGCTGAAGGAGACAAAGCAGAGAAATAACTAGGGCTGGAATCCCCTAAGTATGTTGCTGGTGATCTGCTAGTGCTTGGGACTGAAACAAAATAACTTTGGCTGGTCCTTGACTGTCCTGGAGCTAGCAAGGGAGTTGTATGTAGGGTATTTCAGACACAGGCTGGTATGCTCCACCATCTTTAGGTGGGTAGGACTTTTCACGTGCCCTGATGTTGTACATGCACATGCACACACACCACATAAACTCTACACATGGCGCGCACACACATGCACCATACAAACATGACACACCTACACATGCACACATACCACACACCGTACAAACACCACACACCTCTCTTACACACACACATGCATCACACAAATACGGCTCACACACACACACAAACATACACCACACAAAAACGACACACGCACACACATACACGCACACATAAACACCACGCAACTCACTCACAAGTACACACACCGACACAGTTACACACAACACACAGATTTGCGCACACATGCACACCATATAAACACCACACACAAAACACACACATATACCGGTAATATTATTTGTTCAAATCACTGTTTGACTCATGCCTTCACTGGTGCACATGCATTTGAATAGGTATGACCAATGCATGGAGCAGTGCAAGAGCCACCTAACAAAACAGAGAACAACGTGGACATACATGCACATGCACTCCCCCCCCCCCCCCCCCCTCCCCTTACTTCTCTTATCCGCGTTAGTGGAGCGATTTTTTGTGGACATCAGGACATGCTGTCACATACTGATCGAAGCTACTTTTCTGGGCTTCCACATTATGCATGTCCTCAATGTGACGCCCAGTGTTTTGCATTACAGATTTGTGCAGGCTAGTTTGAGTAGGTACCTGGGCTACTCAAGCCTGATTTCAGGATTGTTGCGTAGCCATCGCATGCCGTAGCATGAAGCGCCCCCGTTATACGGGGGGGGGGTACGGAGGGCAGAGCCCCCCAGGATTTTTTTGTTAGGAGTCCTTGAGGAAACATGCATTTTGCACAAGAATGACAAGTGTTACACATATTTGTAACAACTGTGCCAAGCCTGTGAATTGTAAATAAAATGAACCCCTAGGAATTAGTCAACTACCCGCGTGCACATATGGAGTCCAGTAGGGCATCATGAAAAATGTAATCACCAACATCATCACATCATCATTAACCATCACTGCAGGCAGGCAGCTGAACCTCGCATTCAATGCATGCCGGTCCATGGGTCACAGCCTTCCACCAGCAGTATGCAGGACCACAACACCACATGAAGACAACACTTTGGGTTGCAACAACTCAACTTTTTCCTGGTTTTCCTGTCGTTGCCCAAGGCAGGGTAGGGAAGGGGTGTATTGTGTACTAAAGGGGACTTGTAGCATTCCCCCTAAAACCATGTTACTTGACTAGCACAAGGAAAATAATCGCCAGCTGGTTTAAACCAGCCTTGTCAACGCTTCTTAAAATATGTTGGATCATGCATACAAAAGATTATCACATGTTCACTCATACTTAATAGTACCTGTGTGGGTTAAGAATGATACTGGCCTGATTTGTTTTTTAGAAGAATCCAAAGACTTTTGGACAAGCATTCTGATAGCCGAAGGAGGATATGGGAATGCGCTGAGCACTAGACGTGTTGGGAATGCCATGCAGTAAAGTCCCTTGTATTCCTGGCCAATATATGTGTGCACCAGCACTTTGCATGACCACAACACTTTTCATTAGAGGGCAGGGGATCTCCAGGGGCATCAGTGACAGTGCACTTGGCCATGGGGGCAGAGAACTTGGGCTTGGCTGTAGAGGTGAGACCAAACTGCTCCACCAGATCAACAATGTAGGAGCGCTGGGAGAGGTTGATCTGAACACACCTGCCATCAGAGTCAAGTGTAACATGCATGTCCAGTGAGAGGAACTGGACAGGCACACCCAACTCCTTGACTTCCCAGCCAGCAGCCTCCATAGCCTTGATCAGCAATGCATACAAAGCCAAATCATCAAAAGCACAGATAAAATCATCAACATAGGTCAGAACATAGCTCCACCCACCAAAGGAATCCCTTCTAAAATACAGAGCTGGTTCTGCCTTGCACATAGTAAACCCATGAGCAATCAAAACTTGCCTGACTTCCATGCTCCAAGCTCTGGGTGCCTGCTTCAAACCATAAAGGGACTTGATCAGTTTGCACACAAGGGGAACACCATGAGGACCAAGCACTTTGAAACCCTCAGGCTGGTGGTAGTACAAGTCAAGACCAGGTTCCAAGGTTGCATTGAGGAAAGCAGTCTTGATATCCAGCTGCCGAACAAACATTTTTCTATGAGTGATGGCAGCAAGGAGAACCCTAAGCCCAGCTTTAGAAGAGACGGGGGCATATACATCATGAAAATCCAGCCCAGGCCGTTGCAGAAAACCTCGAACCACAAAACGTGCCTTAAAGCGCACATAACCATTAATCCCTATCTTCTTCACAAATAACCACCTGCCAGATAGGACCCTCTGCTTAGGAGGTTGAGGAGTTAGTTCCCATGTGCCATGGGCATGCAAAGACTCCATCTCATCCTTCATAGCTAGTAACCATTGATCCCTGGCAGGGTTGGAGGGGTGCATAGCAGCTTTATATGACAGTTCAGAAGAAGTAGAGATATATGCTCCCACATAAAAGCAGTTAACCCCCACATGAGCAGCATTTGTATTAGCAGTATCAGCAGTAGCAGGCAGTAAAACCCCCAGTTCAGGACCACTGACTGCTTGAACAGGGTCGGCATTCTTTGCCTCTAATTCAATGAAACCTGGGTCGATTGGAACGCCCCAGCCATACGCAGTATCAGAGCCAGACCACTCATCCAGATCATCACTCACGATTTCCGTGACGGCCAAATCATCATCTTGCCTTGTCCGGTGTAAACCACCAGAGACGACAGGGGGCGGTGGGATCAATACTGCCCGCGGGTCATCCGAACAGGTGGACGGGGGGAGATGCGAATTAGACAGTGGACCTACCAGAAGGTCCACTATGACTTTCGCGCGGTCAAAACCAAGAGCTTCGCCAGCGAAACGTGGCACAGAGGAGGGCCTGGCGACCCCCTGAGATCCAGGTAAATCTATGCTTGAAGGGACGTTAGACTCCCGCCCGCCCTTTACCTAGCATGATCAGTCCCTAACCTAGGACGCAATGTCATCCCATGACCTGGACAGCCATCAATAATTGGGGATGTTAAAGGGGCTAAGGCATTTCCCGCAGCATCCAGCATATGGCTGTTGATAGCAGCAGGGATGCTGTCTACATACGGGGACCAGTCATAAGGGGAGAGCCCAGGTATGCAGTTATGGCTAAATTGTTCATAGAAGAGTACATCACGTACGACTCTCTACTACCTGGCGCAACTTCGGAACCCAAACAAAATAACCCTTGCTCACCAGGGAATACGCAACCAGTCTACCAGATAATGCCCTTTCGTCAAGCTTGTTACGTTTCTTCCCATTGACTAAAGTGACATAGCAAGGGCAACCAAACACACGTAACAACGACACATCAGGAACCACACCGTAGAACAGCTCATAAGGAGTCTTGTCACCCTGATTGGGCAGCCGATTGCGTAGATAACAAGCACTGAGTAAGGCATAGGGCCAGAAAGACTTAGGGAGCTGTGACTCTAAGTGAATACTCCTAGCTACATTCTGTAAGACCCCATTATTGTACCTCTCTACAGTAGCATTCTGCTGAGCAGTGTACATCATAGACAACTCATGCACTGCACCAACCGAAATCAACCATTCCTCGAACCACTTAACTAAAAATTCCTTAGCCCTGTCAGACCTCAGACATTTGAAAACAAACCCATGTAGCTGAGTCATCCATCTAAGGATGGTAGTCTGAACTGCTAAGGGAGCTTCATCCCTGGACCTCAAGGCCAATACCTCAGCATAGCCAGAGTATTGATCTGTGAGACACAGAATATAAAACTCCCCACGCAAGCCCCTCATATGAACAGGTCCCATGATATCTAAGTGCAAGCGTTGCAGAGGTGCACGGATCTCTGTTTTGCTTTCTTTAGGAAAAGGCAAACGTTTAGCCTTTGCCTTCTGACAAGCATCACAAGGGATCTTAGCCAGTCTCTTCACTTGCTGTGGGGTGAGGGGTAAGTTCTTAACCATCTTACCTCTGACTAGCTTGTGCATGGCATCATAGCCAGGGTGACCCAGCCGCCTATGCCATAGCCATTCAGGGGTAGTAGGGATAATAACTCCACCATCCTCATCAACATCAAGTGCAAAGACTGGATAAGGGTCCGCACCAAAGGAACACCCACTGGGAGTGGTACAAGGCCTGCAGGTAAACTTGTACACACCATCACTTGAGGCAGGAAAAGACCAGAGAACAGAAGAGGCCTGTGTGGCAGTACAGCTATGACTATCAAAAGAAATCTTGCAGTGATGAGAGTGAGCCACAGCATTTACTGACAGGAGGTTCACCAGACAGTGAGGGATGTAGAGGACATTGGATAGAGTGATTGGTGTTGGTAACCAATCACTACATAACACAATGGATCCACTACCCTCTGACCGTTGAACCACACCATCACCAAATCGAACTGCTGGCCCATTTAGAGAAGCATTATACACTGTGAACAGGGACAGGTCACCAGTGATAGACAATCCAGCTCCAGAATCCACATGCCAGACACCCTCAGAAAGGCTCGGGCTACACACGTTTGAAAACTTCGTGTGGCAAGAGAACAGGACAGGGCTTACCTCCCACTTCTTGGACAAAGCATACCCATCAATCAGGGCTTGCAGGGAGGACAACTGCTTCGAAGTCAGCGTAGCTGGAAGGGCAAAGTTGATGGGCGCGTGTGCTTTACCCAGTGCACCATCCTTGCCCCTTCGCAGATGCGGATGCTTCGTCCCATAGTTCTCCTCCTTGTGGGTCCGCTTGTTGGGGCAGGGTCCCCAAGTGCACTCCAGGAATCGCTTGGCGGAACCGGAACCCTGAGCACCAGATCCCTGCCCATGCTTAAAAGCAGCATTGGCAGGAGAGTGGGGAGAGTCCCGGGACCACCCAGGATGCCTTGAGTCCGACCTAGGGAGAGCAATGTTCAGTATGTCTATGGTTCTGTACTCAGTCAGACAGATCCAGTAATCTAGAGGAACCTTCAGGTGGCGCATCATATCATACTTGAGGCGCAGAGAGTCAAAGCGCGCCATCCGAATACCACCTATGATGATACCCATGGCGTAATGCTGAGTAACTGGAGACCCAGCACTGCGGAGATCAGAGCAGTAACCCCGAAACCTGCGAAAGAACTTATCGACCCGCTCATCAGGGCGCATCACTGCATCACGAAGCTCACCCACCAACAGAGGAACCTCGGCAGAGAGTGTATCGGAATTCCACCTGCGGAGATCCAAAACGATCTCCCGAGGGGTTGAAAAATCCTGATACACCTTGACAAGGTCCTCTGTCATGTGAGCGAGCATCATGGACAGGACCATGAATTCCTGACGGGGCAGGGGCAGTGCACTCAGTCCCAACAGAGCAGGATCAACAGAGGACTCACCACGAGAGGCCGAAGAGGCAGCAGGAGCAGGAGACAGGGAAGCATAAGGATTCCGAACCGCCAGAAAGTACTCTGCGGCTAGACCAGCGTCATACGCGCGCTGGTCATCTATGTTCCTGATGTGAGGCAGGGACCTAGCATAGCTCACTATCTAAAAGCTCAAAATCAGTCTCAACAGGACAGCGAGGGAAAGGACGCTTCACCCGTCGGTATTTAGGCAGACCTTTGAAATCGTTTGAATCAACTGGTTTGAATCAATGAACCCCTATCAAGCGGTTTTCCCCTTGAATCAGGGTACCTTGAAAACAGTTTGAATTAGTGATTCAATTCAAGCAGCTTATTCATTGAATCAGACGGAAGTCAATCAAGACAATATCAAACGGAATTCAAGGTGGTCGAAGATATTGCACTTCGAAATGTAGCTAAGCTCCCATATGTAGGCTGCCGAGAGGTAGGAAGCTTTGAATCCGAGGCGGGCGAGCGCCTAGCGATAACCGGCACAAATCCGTACCTTGTAGTACATTAGTTGTGCTTTCATTGGCTAGACAAAAATCTAGGGTGGGGTGTAGGTGCTAGCAAGATGATGGCTGTAATCTCAAGTGTCACAACTGGCTATGTAACCAAGTTGAAGTCTGGCTATGTAACCAAGTTGAAGTCTGGCTACGTAACCAAGTTGAAGTCTGGCTATGTAACCAAGTTGAAGTCTGGCTATGTAACCAAGTTGAAGTTGAATGTAGGAGTTTGGAAACAGCCCAAGTAGGGTGTGTGTGCGTGTTTAAGTACTCGCACTTTGGACAATGGTAGGAAAGAAACTTTTACAAGAAAGGAAACAAATATAATGCCAGAAAACAAATTGGTACCATATATTTAATTTTCCTGCTGAGGACGGCTTAGCTGGCTCGAAGCTACACAACAACCTAATATACAGAGAGACAGCCTAATGGAGCTGGCTGGAAGCTATACAACCTGGCACACAAAGTGAAAGTCTAATGGAGCTGGCTGGAAGCTCTACAACCTAATGGAGCTGGCTAGAAGCTGTACAACCTAATGCAGCTGGCTGGAAGCTGTACAACCTAATGGATCTGGCTAGAAGCTGTACAACCTGTCACACAAAGTGAAAGTCTATTGAAGCTGGCTGGAAGTTCTACAACCTAAGGAGCTAGCTGGAAGCTGTACAACCCATGGCTGGAAGCTGTACAACCTAATGGAGCTGGCTGGAAGTTAGGTCTAATTCAGTTGTAGGGAAAGTATTCATCGTTGTGGGTATCGCACAATTGATGAATACAATACAGTGCTCTCGTGGGTATCGCACAAGAAGGCTGTATATTGTCAACTACCAGGCCCGGCTATTGTCCAAGGTGGTGGAAGGGATAATAGGCCTATCTACTGCTGTGCTTGAAATTTCAAATTAAATTTTTGGGTTTTTTGTATGAGGGTTTAAAGGTACTGCCTGTCCTGGTCAACAAGGACAGGCAGTACCTTTAAACCCTCATAAACAAAACCCAAACTAAAGTCACCCTATGATTACTGCTCCATGCTACTATATATTCAGGGCACTAACATGCCTTAATATCCCATTGGCTAAGCTTGGCACCACATGATGGCAGCTTCCAGGCAGCTCCACTACTGCATATTCGTCCTTTACTTGCTCCCAACAGCCAGCATTCATGAATGACCTGCAAGGGAAAAACATTAGAATGAGTAAGATAATGCTGCTTAGAATGTGCTGCACTTATCATGTTGGTGACTTAAGTGTGTGCAGAGGGTGGTGGATGCATACATGGCTAAACGCATTGACCACCCATTTTGTAGCAAGCAGCCTCAAGGGCGCTTATGCGGCTACATAATGGGCAGGTGCAGCTAAGCCATATTTTTTATTACTGACATGCATTAATTAAGTTGTTACATGAGGGTGGTTCAGGCATACCATACAAGGCAAATCGCATCTCCCGCCCATTCTGTAGCAAGCAGCCTCAAGGGCGCTTATCGGGCTACAGTATGGGTAGGTTCAGCTAAGCCATATTCTGATATTATTGATAAGTAACATGCATTAATTAAGTTGTTACATGAGGGTGGTTCAGGCATACCATACAAGGCAAATCGCATCTCCCGCCCATTCTGTAGCAAGCAGCCTCAAGGGCGCTTATCGGGCTACAGTATGGGTAGGTTCAGCTAAGCCATATTCTGATATTATTGATAAGTAACATGCATTAATTAAGCTGTTACATGAGGGTGGTTCAGGCATGAAAGCATAACTCACCACAACTTCTTGCCAAGTCCTAGTTTCGCTCCCCTCGAATCCTCCGAGCGAGCTGCAAGTGGAAACAGACATCAAAGTTAGTGAATGAGTGAGTGTTTCAAGTAGCTCAGTCCCCCCCCTCCCCCCCCCCCCCCCCCCCCCCATCCCCCTCCCAACCCCCTTGTTCTATAGTGTTGTGTAGTGTTGTGTAGTGTTGTGTAGTGTTGTATAGTGTTGTGTACTGTTGTGTAGTGTAGTGTAGTGTACTGTTGTGTTTTGTCGTGTACGGGTCCCAGCAGCTGCAGCATATTTTTACCAAAGGCCAACTGCCCACCTAGGGATCTGCCCAGAAGCTGCAGCATATTTTGTGTGGATCCAACTCTTACCCCCCACCCCGCCCACCCACCCCCCACCCCACCCCCAACCCCTGTAGATAGCGCACCTGCATATCCTTGGGCATAATGGTTACCCGCTTGGCATGTATAGCCGCCAGATTAGTGTTCTCGAAGAGGCCCACCAAGTAGGCCTCTGTCGCTTCCTGAAGGGCCAAATTTGCCCCTGCTTGGATTCTGTAATTTCCGAAATCTTGTACAATTTGTCGAACTAGCCTCGTGTAACTACGAGGAGCAGCTTGCACTAACGAGGCAACGATCACAAGGCCAAGATGCAGTTGGCGACCAGGGCTGCTCACCGATGCATGTATGCCTTGTGATCGTTGCCTCGTTAGTAGTTGTCTCCAGTCGAAGTGAAGAAAAAAAGAGGAAGAGGAGGATCGTAGCGTAGCGTTCAGAATGCGAGTTTACAATCTGGTGGCTCGAATTGCACTTGGCCGGTTCAGTTTGTGGGTTCAGGGGTTTGGCGTGCGTGGGCTCCGTTGCCAGGGATCTTCTACTGGGCGCGGGGACAGCTGAGAGCCGGACAGGAGTACGGTACACGGTTGCTGGAACAAAAGTCCGCTAGCACTACAACAGTTCGGTCCCGGATTTAGAACAGGGAAGAGAGGAAACAACGGTGAAGGGCCAGCAAGGCTAGCGAAAGGGGAATATACGGTCTAGCACAAGGGTCTATATTGCTTATTAACAGTAGGTATTCGCCCAATTTCAGCAGTGATGTACAACTGCATTTCTTTAATGCATAACTATTCAAATCTTTGCATACCGACTTCCTAGTTAAATAGACTTGATATAGAATAAGGGATGCTTTGGAATAGATGTCAAAGAGGGGCATTCCAATGGAAAAAACAGTTTATATATACCCATAGACTAGCTACAGTAGGAAAATGGTCCTGAACTTGTCAGGTACCCATATGGGACAGTCCGATCAGGAAAACCCAAAGATCAGAATCAGATTCGAAGGAACGAGGAATTCTGAGTTCAAATCATAGTTACCGATCTGCGCCGTTGAAAACCTACAGTTTGAATCCTGAACCCATAAACTATCCTACAGTAGGAAAATGGTCCCTGAACTTGTCAGGTACCTATATGTGATCAGTCCGATTCAGGAAAACCAAAGATCAGAAGCAGATTCGAAGGAACGAGGAAGTTCTGAGTTCAAATCAGTAGTTACTGATCTGCGCTGTTTAAACCGTAACCAGTTGAGATCCTGACCCCCATAGACTATCCTACAGTAGGAAAATGGTCCCTGAACTTGTCAGGTACCTATATGTGATCAGTCCGATTCAGGAAAACCAAAGATCAGAAGCAGATTCGAAGGAACGAGGAAGTTCTGAGTTTAAATCAGTAGTTACCGATCTGCGCTGTTTAAACCGTAACCAGTTGAGATCCTGAACCCCATAAACTATCCTAGCAGTAGGAAAATGGTCCCTGAACTTGTCAGGTGCCTATATGTGATCAGTCCGATTCAGGAAAACCAAAGATCAGAAGCAGATTCGAAGGAACGAGGAAGTTCTGAGTTTAAATCAGTAGTTACCGATCTGCGCTGTTCGAAAGGCGCGGATCTGTAACCAGTTCTCTAAGCTCAGAACTTTCCCGTCCCTCGAATCTGGTTATGACATTTTGTTTACCTGAATCTAATTTATCAGATATAGGTACCTAAGAAGTTTAGAAACCATTATCGTAGTGTAGGATAGCCTACTGGCGTGCAGGGTCCCAACTGGTAGCTGTTCGAAAGGCGCGGATCTGTAACTAGTTCTCTAAGCTCAGAACTTCCCCGTCCCTTCGATTCTGGTTATGATATTTTGTTTTCCTGAATCGATATAATCATATATAGGTACCTAAGAAGTTTAGAAACCATTATCTAGGTGTAGGATAGCCTACTGGCGTGCAGGGTCCCAACTGGTCGCCGTTCGAAAGGCACGGATCTGTAACCAGTTCTCTAAGCTCAGAACTTCCTCGTCCCTTCGAATCTGGTTAGATCTTTTGTTTTCCTGAATCTAAATAATCATATATAGGTACATGAGAAGTTTAGAAACCATTATCATAGTGGAGGATAGCCTACTGGTGTGCAGGGTCCCAACTGGTCGCTGTTCGAAAGGCGCGGATGTGTAACCAGTTCTCTAAGCTCAGAACTTCCTCGTCCCTTTGAATCTGGTTATGATCTTTTGTTTTCCAGAATCGGAATAATCATATTGGGGTACATCAGAAGTTTCGGGATCATTATCCCCCATTGTTCATCAGGTTTGATTAGCATGACCCCCATCAGGGTTGTCTAGGTCCTGCGACGCAGATCCCGCATGCACCGCAGGCGCAGGCCCCGAGAATCCGATTCAAATATGGCGACCTGCTTCTCCGCCCATGCGCGTGCGGTTACGGCGGTACTGCATGCTGTACAGTTCAAACTGGTCAGCGCAATGGGTTAGCGCTTCAACTTAGCGGCTGTGCAAGCTTTCACTGTTCACTGCGCGTCAATTGGTTCTCGACTCAGCGATATTCCTGCAGAATAGCGCACCATGCTGCCTGCTTTCCTTGAATTAACTTGGACTGATCTATTCATAGCTTCAGCCATTCCCGAATTGCTTCCTAGATCCGTCAATACCTACATGCGCGAGCACTTTACTTCCGCGGCACTTTGCTTTGGGAATGGTTGTGCTTCAACTCAAGACTGTAGCGACCTTCTTCTCCGCCCACGCCGGCGCGTGCGGTTAAGGTACTGCATTTTTCGTTTCGTCAAGTGGTGCCTTACTTGACCAGAGTTGTGTCGCAGGCATTAAGGCAGCTGCAGCAAAATGACCTATCATGGAGGCCGCAAGAGTTCCAATGCTCGAGGTGTGAAACAGGTGCGCAGTCAGATAGCGACATGCTGCCTGCTTTCCTTGCATTAACTTGGACTGAGCTTGCTTTCATAGCTTCAGCCATTCCCGAATTACTTCTGAGATCCGTCAATACCTACACACGCGAGCACTTTGCTTCAGCGGTACTTTGGCTTTGGGAAGTGTGTGTTGGGGGTGTTGCTTCAAACAGCTGTAGCGAGACATGCGTTCGTCCGTATCGCCTGCCGGGGGAAGCGGCGGGGGGGGTGGGGGCGTTTTGGGTGTGTTAATGTTGGATGTTGAGCATGGGGGGCGTGTGGGTTGAAGTGCTTGCGGGGTTCGGTCTAAGGGTGGGGTGGGGGCGGGAGGGGTGGGGGGGGGTGTGCCGGGTACTGGGGGGGGGGGGAGTCGGGCTAGAAGTGTGTGTGCTGCGGAGACTTATGTGATCTGTAGGGCTGGGTCTCGTTGGGTGTTTTTTGAGGTGTGGTTCGGCTCAGGGGGGGGGGGCGGATTATAGGAGGGGTCGAGTGGTGGGGGGCGCAGGGCGAGAGGGTTCGGGGGAGGGGCCGTTAGTTAGGTTCGGGGGGGGGTGGGGGTGTCGGGGGGGGGTGGGGGGCGTGCGGGGGGGTGGGGCCGTCTGCGATACGAGGGGGAGGCGTGTGGGCGAGAAAGGAGTGTGTCGGCATATGGGGGGGTGGGGGGGGGGGGGTGGGGGGTGTGGGGTTGGGGGGGTGCGTCGAGGTGCAAAACAGGTTGCATTCGATACGATTTTGGTTGGAAACCATGGCTGCTAGTTGAAAGTTGAAGAATGCGCTTGGCTGCCAATGTTATCTCACTACGCTCACCAACGAACATTTGTTGTGGGTGTGGGGGCGGTGTCGTTTTGGGGGCGTTTGGATACGGTTGTGGTCTGCGGTTAGTCTTCAGGTGTGTGGGTGGTTGGGCGCGTTGTGTGTGCTCCGTGGGTGGTGTTGGGTTCGGTGCGGGTGTGGTGTGTGGGGGTGATGGTGTGGGGTGGGTGTGTTGTCTGGTGGGTCTGGATAAGTCGGGGGCTGGGGGCGTTGTGGGGGCGTGTGGGTGGGTTAGTCGTCGGGGGTGGTGGTTAGCGTTGTTCGCTTCGTTTGTGCGGGGGGAACAAACACACATGCGGGAGTTCGCGTCAAGTCGGACCTAATTGCACTTCCTTAGTAGCATATATATCTAGCTCTTCAATCACTAATTACTATCATGTTTAACTATCTAAGGATTCATTCATTATGGTGCTTTCAATTTCTGTAACAAGATCGAAGAGTCCTGCTGTCCAAATATGCGCCCCAGTCTTCAGTGCTTGCATTGCTTTACGAAAAAACAGATCTATTTGAACATGGTTTGAGTCATGTTTGAAACAACCAACCTTGTTTCAAACCTTTTTCAAGGGGCACGTTGATGACGGCTTGATTAAGATCTATTTGAACATGGTTTGAGTCATATTTGAAACAACCAACCTTGTTTCAAACGGATCTCAATCGGTAGGTTTGATGGCCGACTGATTCAAACAGGAAACAAAGATCGATTGAATCAAGGTTATCTCCGATTGAATCTAAGAATGAATCAAACAAACAATTCAAACAGGATTTTCTTTGTTTCAAACGACCCTCAAAGAAGTACTAAATACCGACGCCCACTGGTAGCCTACCTTCTTGGCAGCAGCGCGCCACCCAGCTCCTAAAGTAACACCAGTATCAGGAGGGTACTTAATTCCTACTGGAACAGGCCCTAGGAAACGGCGACATTTCTGTCCTAGCTCACTAAGAACCATCACACGACAAGCACGACCCTTGCTATCTTTGTTAGCCTGAGAGAGCGGAACACTGAGCCTACCGAACAGGGTGCGGTCCAGGGATTCAGCATCCACTTGAGCTCGACGGACAAGACGATAGTTCCTCAATGTCAGATCCGGAGCAGGTTCTCCAGTGAGCAGATGCTCCCAAGCTTGACAAGACAGGGGCAGTCCCATGGGAGGGGGAGGGGCAGGAGGTGACGTCTCCACCGGTGGAGGCGGGGGCTCCTACGAAGTTCCAGCCACAGATGCAGAACGCAGATTGTAGCCAGTGGCAGAGCGCTCGAGGGGAGCAGCAGGAGTGACGAAATCAGTCGTAGACAGCTTAGACGGCCTAGAGAACGCCACATCCTGCACGGCCGGTTTCTCAGGCGCAGGCGCATGCGCAGGCGCAGGCTCAAACACAGGCGAGATAGGAGCAGCAGCAAAGACTCGAGTAGACGTAGACGGAGTGCCTCCACCGTTGTCCGCGCTCGTAGCACTCTTCAAGTCGTCATCATCATCATCATCCTCCTCCATCTCGTCCTCAGGGGATAGTGTTGATGGACGGGCACTGACGATAAGAAACTCCCTAGAAGGAAGGTTTGGTGGCACACGTTGAACTTGTTCTGTGAGGTCAACGATATGAAGGACACCAAGTTCTTGGCCTGTTTCTTTGGGGGCACTGCTTCGGATTGGTTCTTTCATCTTTGCAATGACCCTGCCCGCCCTCACGAACTCACTTGGGAGGAAGCCGAGACCGCTTTCCTCTCCTATTTTGACCCAACGTATGGGAACGACGATCTCGTTGCTACCCAGCGCTTGCACTCCCACGCTATTACGCAGACCGACTCTGTTCGACACTACGCCCAGGTGTTCCTCACCGAGGTCCGAATCGCTGGTGGTCTCGACCTAAAATCCCAGCTCGTCCTGTTCCGCCTTGGCCTGAAACCGACTATCGAATGCCGATGCCGCTCGCACCCTACCAATATCGGTGGCCGTTTCGACTCGCTTGACCAACTCATTGACCTCGCCTCCAAGGTCGAAGACCGCCTAGCCACAATCGCACTACCATCTCTGACACCTGAAACCTCTGCTCTTGCTACGCAGTCCCACGCAAAGCCGAGCACTCAGGCTCACGGCAGGCCGAGACCAGCTGGAGGCCCCGAGGGCGACTCCAAGAGGCATCGTGCCCCATCCTCCGATTTTCGCCCCGTCTATACTGACGAAGAGAAGTCCTCCCGCAGCCTTGCAGTCGCCATCAAACGAGGATGGAAGCAGCGCAACGGCGCTCCATGGGACATGGCCTCCATTGTTATTTACTGATTTATATATCAGTCTCTGAGTTGGCATAATGCACACCGGTACCTACTTCCTCAGGGACCCGTGTTGCCTGCCGCCAGGCCACAGGCTAGCTAGCTGTGGCCTGCACGTGACTGCAGTACCTTGCAGTACACATCCATATTCTATATGATTGCGCCTGTTGCGCTTAATAGTATCTTCTCCTCTATCGAGCCTATGCCGTTGTAACAATCTTACATTAACAGGTTATGTGCGCCATCTTTAGACGCTAACGAAGAACAGCCGCTGATTTCCGCGTTCGGAATCAGTTCCCCTCTGACTAGTCGAAGGCCCGAGTTTTAACTAAGCACCTGGACTCCCTGTGCGGATCCAACTTCCCGCTGCTCCGCCTGCCGCTTCCTACCAAGAATCCTTGGATCTGCCACTGCGTCCTACGACTGGAGCAAGCAAGAGCGACCACTAGTCACCGAAATCTATGAAGTGAGTATAGGACGACGCCCTCACCGAGACCCACACAGCGCTGTATTGATCTCAGACGATCAAATTTGCTTGCGACCGGTCGGGGTACCCCAGCTTAAGAGAAGCTCCTGTCGTCGAACATTGCCGCTTAGCAAAGTTCACCCCCCCCACCAACCCGCTGGATCCCTTTGGATCGCCGATTCCCACGAGCACTCCATCCCCACTTCCCCTGCCCCGCCCTCGTAATCCCCTATCCATCCATCACTCCGAACAAACGGCATCAAGATCCCATTCCCCTCCCCTCCCACGTCCCGTTGCATACGCAACCTCAGCCGCTCTCAATCGCCTCCTGCTGACCATTTACACCCTCCCGTTCCCTCCCCATTTGGCCTCCACCTCCAACTCGCATTCCATTTTCTCCCAGACCTATTGCTTCGCAAATACCCTTCCGCCCCCCCCCTCCCCCCCCCCCCCCCCCCCCCCCCCCCCCTCTTCGCCGCTCAAATACCCCTCTCTGTCAACGCCCCCGACGCCACCCATCCTGCTCCGTGGCCACACCCGACGGATCTTATCCGGCTGAACGCCTGATGGGGGGCACCTCCAGATCGCCGATGGCCACGTCGCTGGATTAATGCCAACTGTCGCCTATCCCTCATTCTTCATCCTGCCTCTTCCAAGGACTGCGTGAAGAATCCCTACAATGGGACTACTTGACAAGGATTGCTTCATGCTATTTACTGGAATTAAATCTGACTGGGACACATGGGAGCACTACATCAACGACAAGCTGGACATGGCTACCGATAGGCTAGGTGACTATAATGAACTCATTACGGGGGCTTGCATCATTGCTGAACACTTAGCCCCCCACATCCGAGCCGAAGTAGACCACATGATATTTTATAATCCCCAACTGATCCTTCCACACCTTGAAAGAGTGTTTGGGACCCCGTCAGGCCACCTACATTGGTTTCAGGATTGCATGAATGAGATCCCTAATTATTCACCTCCTAGCCACCTTGAAGGCCTTGTATTCTATCTATTCTGCCAATTCTACTGCCCTTGCTTGCACTTGCCTTGTGCGAAGTCAAATACGAAGAAGAACGTGCTCGAGTACATGTACTAAAACATGGACATAGAAAAATGAAGTGGATTGACTACCACTGTGGTGAAGGAATCATTGTACATACATCGCCTGCCATCTACCTAGATAGGCAGAGAGACCGCATTGCAACCAACTACCTCAGGTCATTGCAACCTGCATTTGATATTGTCCCTCCAGCATCTTTGTGCATCCCTGCTGCCACATCTGCTAGGGACAACAAATCTGTCCACAATGATGATGGGGACAGACCTGACCGCTTGCATGGGGGGGAATTGCTATCACAGGCAGCCGAACTTGCACGTGCTCCCTCACCTGCAGTTATCCCTACACTTGCATCTGATACCATCCCTGCAACACCCTTGTGTATCCTAGCTGCCATCCCCCATAGGAAAGACACACCAGCTCTCCAACTTGCAAGTGCTGATGATGAGTGCAACACTCATGACATGAACCACTTGCATGGGGGGGAATTGCCTGACCATTCTGTCCTCCCTCCTGATGTCTCTAATGACTTGCATGGGGGGGACATGAACACCTATGTCCCCACATCCACATCCACATACTGCTCTAGTGATGAGGAACCAACTCCCACTAAGCATAGCAACACCACCACCACCTGGCATACTGTCAGCCCCACTCCTGACATGATAACTATCATCAGATCACACCAACTTCCACTCACCTCTGCCCTCCAAGGCATTCCCCACCTGCCCTTCCCACGCTACCACCACAGGACATGCAAGCGACCATGCATCCTTGTGGGTATCGGATTAAGGACACACTTGTGAAGGGGAACATGGGGAGGTATATATATAGCATGGAAGGGAAATGTCCTGATGTACAGACGAGGGGACTGACCTATGCATTGCATGCATCTGTGCACCCATGTGATGTGACCCTTCTTACATGCAGATATAAGCATGAGCGATACCCTCGTGAGCTGATTTATATCTGCGTGTACTGTACTGCACAGATTGAAGTAACGTACTGCCCATTGCTAATGTACTGCTGTACTAAACTGCTGTGCACTGGACCGCAATGCTGTAATGCAGATCCGTTGCATGCAGATCATAAGCGAGCGATACCCTCGTGTGATGATCTACATGCACCAAACTGCAGTGCTGTACAGCACTAGCGTACCGCCCATGTACTGCTCCTACAGCTCATAGTGTTGCCTAGGCAATAATACAACTAGCTAACCTGCAGCGATTTGATGATCCCTACCATCTGTTACACAATTAGTAATGAACACTCTAGGAATTAATTCATGATCTGCCCCGTACTGCCAGTCTGCCACATGTACTTACCCACGTGCAGTTCAAGTCTTTTACCCTTTCGATGTTCTCATGCTAACAACATGATGCATGCATGATTCTAATTTAGCATTTCAGCAATAAGCCTTCATTACCAAATTATGGGGGACTAGTACAGACATCATCAGTTGTTTTCCCTGGAGCTCTTTAGTAGTATCCCCTGCAGCTCCCCTGCAGCATTCACAGCTATGCTTACGTTGATATGCAATGACCCAGCAGGCCCCAACAGCCCCAGCAGTCCCTACCGTCCCTGCATTTTCTTATCCGCTCCTAGTGCCCTTGCAGCGACCCTAGCTACCTCGCAGCCCCAAGCTGCTGACACCTTGTAGTTACCCTGCAGCATTCCTAGCTCAAGTCCGCCATCAGCTTGCCCTTGACAGCTTCCCCAGCACGCCAGGCACCTAGTAGTTAAAACATTGCTCCCCATCTGTTGTATTAGACCTGAACACTCTAGAATTTATTAGATTGTACGCCACCTGTACTGCCCCATGTACCTTCACAGGCAGTCAAATTTTGAATTTAGAATTATCCTAGTCTCTACCAGATGTCTGCGTTTTAATTTAGGTTACAAGCAATCCAGCTACAAACACCCAAATTATGGGGGGACTAGTCCAGACATCCTGTCCAGAACAAATTATCTAGCCTCACATCATGCCCTTCTCGTAACCAAGGTTATCTCCACAAGATTTAACCAAGCCTGGAAGTTTCCTTCCAGCCCCATAGCAGCCCCTCTGCACCCTAGCATGTAGCCTACCTGCAGCTTCTTTCTAGTTTCCCAGCAGCCTCTCTGCAACCTAGCCTGCAGCCTATCTGCAGTCCCCTTTAGTTTCCTAGCAGCTTCCCTGCAATCTAGCTTGCTGTCCCTTTGCAGCTTCCTATCAGGGCCAACTACTTTAGTAGACTGACATTTCTTTGAAGACATGCATCTGCTAATGTGCTATGCCCCCTTGAATCCTGTCCCAAATAATTTATTATTCACAGTCTTTCATATCAGCTATTAGCAACCATCTCCAAAGTCTTACCAGCCCTTATATTATTATTTCCTTATGCCCTCAGTTAATTCTAGGAATTCTTGAGTTCAAGAATACCTAGAATTGGGGGGGATGTTATTTACTGATTTATATATCAGTCTCTGAGTTGGCATAATGCACACCGGTACCTACTTCCTCAGGGACCCGTGTTAGTTGCCTGCCGCCAGGCCACAGGCTAGCTGTGGCCTGCACGTGACTGCAGTACCTTCCAGTACACATCCCTATTCTATATGATTGCGCCTGTTGCGCTTAATAGTATCTTCTCCTCTATCGAGCCTATGCCGTTGTAACAATCTTACATTAACATCCATCACCGCTGCTCGAGCGAAGAACTTGTGTTACAAGTGCGGAACGGTGCGTAACTTCACGCCTGGGACTCCGCCCAAGTGCCCCAAGTGCCCCGAGGAGAGGTCTTGAGGGTTCGGTCAGCCTGCTAATGAATTAGAGCCTGATGTTACCGCTACCGCTATCGCTGACAAACCCTGTGTAACGCTCTTTTTGGCCCAGACCGATAGATCTTCTTTACCCCTTGCCTCACGGTCCCAGTGAAGTACCATCGATGGTCTTCCCGACTGCCTTACCACCACCACCACCGATTCCATGCATCTCGGCATGCGCAACTTCGACGGTCCACGCTGACCAAGACACCGCCCTTTTCGATGCCACTCTCTTAGGAGTTAAAGGGAAAGTCCTCATCGACAGTGGGGCAGATGCGGTTCCGCCAAATTCCTGGCTACCGAAGGCTTCGCGACCTACGCAGGTTCACTGGTCTACGTTCGCGTGGCAGACGGTACAACGGTACTTACCACGACTCGCGCTCATTTTACTCTCGACCTCGGCAAACACAGATCGAAAGTCAAAGGCGCGTATGTCCTCCCTACCCTCGGCCCCACTACGACGGCACTCCTTGGACGCTCTTGGATGCTCCAGTCACGAGTTGGCCTCAGTTTCGAAACGACTCGTATAGTATGAAGGCGACCCTTCGGACTCCTCGAAAAACATACCAGAACACAGTGGAATTATATTCCACTCGCCTCGAGTCGACACCGTACTCGATCCCTGAGCTCGTGGCCTACACTCTCGCCAACACCAAACTCTTCGACTCAGTGGTCTGCCACAGCCCGGGCTTGATGACCAACCAAACGCTCAAACGGTGGGTCCGAAAACAGAAACAGGACCTCACTTGCTTCGAAGTTGTCGTTACCCAGCTCGACGATAACGACGATGCGTTCGTTCTTAATGCACGAGCAGACCAAATCGACCCCCTTCGCACGAACCGAGCGACGTGATCGAATTGTCCTGAACTGTGAAAAGGACTTCGCCAAAGCTTTCTCCACAGCCGACTCGGTCTCGGAATTACGTCCAGACACACCTCTCGTCTGTCCACTGACCGACCCACTGACCAGCCCAAAATTCTCGCGAGGACACTGACTGTCCCCGGCCGAACTCATCGAAGTCCAACAGCAAGTCAAGGACCTCCTCGCGAAGGGATTCATTAATCCGAGCTCGAGTCCTTGGGGATCGCCAATCCTTTTCGTAGCCAAACCCGATGGCTCTTGGCGCATGGCCATCGATTATCGCAAACTCGACAAGGTCACGATACCGAACCGATACCCGTTACCTCGCATCGACGATCTCTTCGACCAGGTCCGAGGTGCCAAGGTTTTCTCCAACCTGTACCTCCGAAATGCGTACCACAACATACGCTTACATGACTCAGACGTACCAAAAACTGCGTTCATCACCCTGATGGGGCTCTACGAATTCCGGGTCCTACCGTTCGGACTCGCCAACGCTCCCTCCGCATTTACGAAGGTTATGAACACGGTGTTCCGTGACCTCATCGGCAAATTTGTCGTTATCTACATGGACGATATCCTGATTTTCAGTAGTAACGACGAAGAGCACAAAAAACACCTTCGGATTGTTCTCCAGCGCTTGGAAGATAATCACCTCTTCATCAAACGGGAGAAATGCAGTTTTTTCCAACCGGAGGTGAAATACCTTGGACACGTGCTATCGGCAGGGTACTACTTATGGCCAAATTGACCAGCGCTTAAGCGCACAGGCAAAAAATAAAACTGCGCGGTGAGCGCACAGCCCCAAAATAAAACTGCGCGGTGAAAAAAAAGCGCTCCTCAAAATAAAAAAATGCGCTTTCTTCACTCTTCTAGTATTTTTTTTTCTGCGCTTTTTGTGCACTATTTTCTGCGTTCTGGAGTAGGGGGCTGGAACGATCGGATCAGGAGTTTAGGATAGCGCGTAGTAGGCAGAAACGACTCGAGAAACTGCGTCGAATCGCATAGGCTGACGCTCGGTTCACGGTATACAAGACAGTTAAGCCGACTATGGAGACAGCATCCAGGCGAAGGCAAAGCGTGGTCGCATGCCCCCCCCCCCCCCCACCCCCACCCCCACCCCCTACCCGCCGGCCTGTCCCACCCCCTCACCCAGCTTCCTTCTCGGTTCGATTCCACGCGGGCAACAACGAACGAGAGCAAATGAGCAAAAGGCAAGTGCAAACAAGGAACGTGGAACGGGAGGCCAGAGGGCATTCATCATGAGGAGGAGGAGCGCGGAGGAGGAGCGAGGAGGAGCAGCAGGCGATAGAGGAGGAGTGGGAGGAGGACTGCACAGGGGAAAATGAGTAGTTTAGAAACTTGAAGTTTTCAGCAATTCGGCAGGTTTGACTACTCGACTGGTCGATTCATAAGCAAACAAACTTTCGTTTGGTTCGGGGGGAGGAGACTATCAGAATAGAGCAGTGACGAAATGGCGACAGCAGGGGCGGGGCGGGGCTGGGGCAGGGGCAGGGCTGAGGAGCGTTAGCGCTGAATGTATGATCCCTCGAGAAGGGATGCATGAGGGACTTGAAGACGTTAGAACTGCTTTGACAGAGCCTACAGGTTCAGTTATCAGGATGTCTGTTCGGTTGTTTCTGTTGGTGTTCAAATTCGACGGCCTGAGAGTCCCCCTACCTGGCAGCTTCCATGGCGATAACCGATGGTCATTGGCTGTCACACAATTTAAATCCCAGAGGGCAATCCAGCCCTTGAGTCACTCAATGACTCACACTAAAAAAATGAGAAAGCGCACGTGGGGACAGCGGTTTCTGCGCTTTTCTGCGCTTTCTCTGATTGAGTGAAAATAGGAAAGCGCTGTGGTATTAAAAAAAGCAGCGCGCTCCGCGCACAGGGGTTGATAAAAACTGCGCGAAACGCGCAGATGGGCTCAAAAAGGCAGCGCGGGCCGCGCTCGCCGCGCGCGCTTAGTAGTACCCTGGCTATCGGGTGATGGCATTCGGGTCAACGAAACCAAAGTCAAGGCAGTCGCTGCCTGGCCTACACCGACCTGCTCGAAGCATGTGCAACAGTTCCTTGGACTCGCCAATCCAACTTTTTCCGCAAATTCATCCAAGGATACTCCTCGCTGCCCCTCTGACCGCTATCGCAAACAAACACAACCCTGGGGTTGGATCGCCAATTTCAACGCTGCCAAAACCCCTCGGTAAACGGAATGCCGGATTGCAGGGATCAGGTTTCGCGACTATCTGGACCCAAGACTGTCAAAGTGCCTTCGACGCAATTAAAGAAAGCCTTACCAACGCTCCTCTGCTTGCCCACCCTGATCCAACGAAGGATTTTCAAGCTGTCGGACGCTTCTATCGAAGGGACAGGGGGCGTGCTCCTTCAGGAGGGTTGGCCGATAGCTTACCATTCCCACAAGTTCTCGAAAGCCGAACGCAACTATACCACGGGCGAACAGGAATTACTCGCCGTATACCTCGCGCTTAAGGAATGGCTAGGCTATCTCGAAAGATATACAGGCGAATTCGAACTAGACACCGACCACGAACCACTTGTCTACCTCCCCAACCAACCGATGCTTTCACGTAAGCAAGCCCGATACATGGAATTTTTCTCGCGCTTCTCGAACATGAAGTGGAACCACATCGCTGGTCGTACCAATGTGGCTGACCCCTTGAGCCGACATCCGATCTTCTCGACTGCTCTCACGGTGGCACGAATCCATCCCGACGATCCGATCCACTCTCGCGAAATTTCCCCCGATATCTTACTCGCATACGAACGCGACTCTTGGTTCCGGTGTCCACGAAACACGCAACGCATCACCCTTCGCCCCGATGGCTACTGGGTTGGTTCAGGCCGCGCTAAACGTTCAGCATCCGAGACGCAGATCGTGGTCCCAAATGGTAACGCCCTCAAAAGTCGCATCTTGTTCGCCTTCCATGATACCCAGCGTAGCGGGCACCCGGGGTTCGAACGCACGTTCAACTCTTTCGGCCGTTATTACTGGTGGCCTGCGATGCGCCTCGATGTAAACGATTACGTTCGATCCTGTCATTCGTGCCAATTGGTGACGGCTTCACACCAGCGTAGCCAAGGCACGCTCCAACCGCTCCCGATCCCTAATGCTCCATTCGATTCGCTGAGCATGGATTTTATCATGGGACTCCGTCCCAAAGTCAGAGGGGTACGACATGATCTTCGTTATCGTTGATCGCCTTACGAAAATGGTCAAGCTCGCTCCATGCAAGACAACGGATGGGGCAGAACAGATTGCGAAAATCTTCCACCGAATCATCATCAGCGAACAAGGGACCCTGACCTCCCTTATCACCAATCGAGACGTTAAATTCACGAGCGCTTTCTGGAAGACGATCCATTCTCTCTGTACCATCGAACCCGGGATGTCGACGGCGTTTCATCCACAGACAGACGGTCATACTGAACGTATGAACAATGTTCTCGAGGACACTCTCCGACACTTTACGTCTACGACACAAAAAAATTGGGCTCAGCTACTCCCGAACGCGCAATTTGCGATCAACAACTCGTACAACAGTAGCATTCGCGATTTTCCGTTCCGCCTCCTCTATGGACGGTAACCAGGAGTCGCTCTTCAGCCTCCCGATACGATACTCCCACATGACAGCCCACAGGCGGTGTCTTGGGTCGAACACATGACCAACGCTTTGGACTGTGTGAAAAAGGCCCTTCATGCGGCCCAAGATCGACAACAATCGTACACTAATCAGCATCGCCGACCAGTCACCTTCCTTATCGGCCAAGAAGTCATGCTGTCTACGAAGAATCTGAAGTATTGGCCACGTCGCGCTCGCAAGCTCCTCCCTCGTTTCGTGGGACCGTTCCCCGTCACTTGTGTCTACGATAAACGCAGTGAAACCCTCGCTGCTACCCTCGACCTTCCCGTTGGCTGGCGCATTCATCCAACGTTCCACGTGTCCTTACTCAAGGCTTACGTTCCCGATGGATCCCCCATGATCCGCCCGAACCCCGATCATTTCCGGACTACTGACGAGCCAGTCTATGAAATCGGCAGAGTGGTCGACCACAAAATCGAATCCGGACTCCTCCGCTACTACGTTCAGTGGCTGCACTCTGATCACGTCCATACGTGGGAACTCGAGTCCAACCTCGCAGGTCCCTGCGCCACCGACATCGACATTTACTGGCGCCAGAATCCCAACCGCTCACGACCTATCGATCTCCCACCCGTCCCTGATCCGCACGCGCCGGTCCGCCCCCGCACTCGTCGCGAGGACTCGACAGAAACCCCTGACGAGTATGTATGTCCTACGTAAAAGCACACGACTTCGGGAGAAGTCGCGAGCTAGAGAGGGGGGAAATGTGACAGATAACGATCCGTCACCTGCGCTACCTCGAGGCGGCGACGACTTCCCCGAGGAAGGGGAGCTGACGGGACCTGTCTAGACGGTTACAACCGTTAAACTGGTCCGCGCCCTAGGTCAACGCGCCCTTCGCGCGCCCTACGTCCGCGACTCGGAATATTCGCATCTCCAGCAACGGCTTAATGATATGCGAATATCCAGAAGCATCAACGGGTTTATTCGCTGCACCGCGGGAGAATGTAGGGTACTTAAGCTGAGCTTGAGTGTCTGAGGCCAGACAATAGAGAGGTTCAAATCCTTTCATTCCTGATACTTCGTTTCAAGCTTAGACGTGTTTCACACGTCACAAGTCCCGTGTGAACGACCTCTAAGGCCGGTAGTGGCTCACGATTGAATTTCGGCCGGCTTCGGCCTGGTTTCGGCTGCCCCCACGCCCCTACATACGCGGGAGCACGTCTATACCTGCGCTAACTCATGCAGGTAGCATGGCTGGAATGGCTGGAATCCCAAATGCTACACCTGGGAATCGGGCAAGCCAAGAAGGGCGCCCGATATTTAATGTTTCCATCTTGTAAAAAGCTACACCTGGGCATCGGGTGCCACGATTTGTAATGTTTCCACCTTCTCAAACTCTACACCTGGGCATCGGGTGCCACGATTTTTAATGTGTACATCTTGTAAAATGCTACACCTGGGCATCGGTGCCACGATTTTTAATGTTTATGCCCAAATCCTTATACATATCGCGCCCCACTGCCGGGATTTCTTATCCGGTTTTCAAACAAAAAATGTGCATGATAAAAGGTGGTAGTAATCTGCTGTCAATTCCGAAAACTGTCAAAACGTCACCCTACGTTGAGCTCGCGGGAGCAAGACCACGGAAGTAAGAATGTGAGTTGAGTGACATATACAAGCGGGCCCGGGGTGGGGGATGGGGGGGGTCCTGGGGGTGGGGGTGGGGGTGGGGATGGGGGTGGGGTGGGGTGGGGGGTGGGGTAGCCGGGGGTAGCTAGGGCCAGGCCCGCACATATACAGGCTGGCCCGGGGTGGGGGCCCAGGGTGGGGGCCCGCCCCGCCAGGCCCCCACCACACCCCACACCCTGACCCAACCCGACCCCACCCGGGGACCCCACCCCCGCCCCGCCCCCCACCCCACCCCACCCCGGGATGGTTCTGCGCTGCCTGCCCAAGGCACCTCGGACCGTACTTCAGGCCATTTCCGCATCATTGACACCTGCAGCAACTCTAACTGCGAAGTAGACCGCCTCCACCAGCTTTTCGACATAACCAGGGGTTCACTCGGGTTCACTTGTAGAGCCCTGTTGCCCATTCGTAGTCCCCTGGCCTGCTGCATGGGACATTATCTCCTCATTTTCTCGTTCAGACCAGCCTAGGTTCTTGATTTCCCCAACAAGGCTCCTCCATGCAAGTTGTACCTCCACAGGTCTGACAACAAATCACCATCAAACTGATTGCTGGACATACGCTGCGGGAATAGGAAGTGCTTTAGATTGAGCAAGGAAAAGCAAAGGAAGGGATATCTTCTTCATCTTCTGCACAACTCCTCTACAGTGTGTAGCTTGCAATTAGCCTGACTCTGCCAAACCCTGGCAAGTTGCAGGCAGCAGGGGGTACCAACCACCTACTCCTCTCCTCTCATTGCATTGTGGGGTGAACGCCTATCATTTGGCGCAGGTCAACCCTTGTTCAACATCTAGGGTGGGTCTTCCAACCATCCTCGTGAAGAAAAAACCAGCCCCCCAAGGTCCTCCATTGGAGAGTGTCGGCTGATCAGAAATCCTGCATGGGCCGCGCCAACTTTGAATGAATTATGCAGCCAAGCCACGACAACTACGATTGCTAAGTCCCCTCACTGCTTCATTAAGTCCTTGTAGCTCCTGCGCCTTGCATCCTAGGCTTCCCCATCTGAGCACTTCAGCCCATCTGAGCACTTCAGGTGTCAATCTCGAGACCAAGCCACAGCCATACCCTCTCTCGCTCCCCCTCCTCGAACCCAGTTTCCGCCCCCCTGTTCCCATTAAGGCCCTACCAATGACTGGAGATGACGGGGGGGGCCTAGCCCAGGCAGTTGGCAGTGAATACGGGCTTGGTCCAGTGATTGAGCAAGCCCTAACTGGCCACGCTCCAACACAGGATGGCCCTCAGGACCCAGGGGACAAGGTAACCCAGCAGGTGGAGAAACTTTAACTTGAACCAGTGTTTTTATAAGCAGCAGCTCAGCAGGCTTTATAAGCAGCAGCTTTTATGCAGCTATAAGCAGCAGCTTTTAATAAGCAGAAGCTCAGCAGGCTTTATCAGCAGTAGCTTTTAGGCAGCTTTTTATAACCAGCAGCTTTTAGGCAGCTATAAGCAGCAGCTTCTAGGCAGCTCTCCTGGCTGGCTATTCAGCAAAAGCTAATGCAACCTAGTGTGTCTGGAAGCTGACATCATATGTTGGATACAACTGTTGAAATATTGGGGCCAAGTGACTGGCTCAGGGAGATGCCTAGGAGCTGCTGCTCGTAGCTGAACAGAAAAACTAAGACTTGAACTTGAACTTGAACTTGGTTACATAGCTTCAGTCAGCAATGTAGCTGCTCGCCATCTTCTGCAGTAATAAACAATGCATGGAAAATGTAAACGCGAACAAATTGTTTTCTGTGCAGGTGGACAATAGCCCAGCTGATGGCTGCCACATGGTCAACGAGTCATCCACAGTTGCTTCTGCTCACCACGGGGCCACGCCGACTGACAACGTCCCGGAGGGTGGTGCATGCCAGCCGGGTGATGAGGCATCAGCTTTTGGTGCTTCACTTGATTCACCCCACCACGGGGACACGCCAACTGACAACGCATGGTTGAAAGAAGACTTGCCGTTCCAGGGTCCAATTGAGAAGATGGATAGAACTCCCACAGCCACTGAGTTAGCTTCTTTGTTAGAGAAAGCTATCTCCTGTGCGCAAGTATTCTCAAAGTGCGTATCTGCCTTGTGGTGGTGCTGGTGGTGTGGTGTTGGTAGTGTGCTGATGGACTAGTGTTGGTATTGTGCTGGTGGGGTTGTGTTGGTGGTGTATGTTTGCCACGTTCTTTGTTAGAGAAAGCTATCTCCTGTGCGCAAGTATTCTCAAAGTGCGTATCTGCCTTGTGGTGGTGCTGGTGGTGTGGTGTTGGTAGTGTGCTGGTGGACTAGTGTTGGTTTTGTGCTGGTGGGGTTGTGTTGGTGGTGTGTGTATGCCACGTTCTTTGTTAGAGAAAGCCATCTCCTGTGCGCAAGTATTCTCAAAGTGCGTATCTGCCTTGAGGTGGTGCTGGTGGTGTGGTGTTGGTAGTGTGCTGGTTGGGTTGGGTTGGTGGTGTGTGTATGCAACGTTCCATAGTTGTGCTGGGTTGGGTTGTGTAGGGGTTGGGATGGGAATGATCATCAAGGTGCGTATCTGCCACGTTTCTGAGTTGTGCTGAGGTTGGGAAGGGAAGGATTCCCAACGTGCGTATCTTCCAGATTTCTTAGTTTTGCTGGGGTTGGGAAGGGAAAGATTCTCAAACTGTGTATCTGCCACGTTCCTGAGTTGTGCTGGGGTTGGTTTGTGCTGGATTTGGAAAGGAAAGGATCCTCAAAGTGCTTATCTCCCATGTTACTTAGTTGGGCTGGGGTTGGGTTGTAATGGGGTTTGGGAAGGGAAGTATTCTCACGGTGTGTATCTCCCATGTTCCTTAGTTGGGCTGGGGTAAGGAAAGGAAGGATTGTCGAAGTACGCATGTGACATGTTCTACTGTAGTGCTGGGGTGGAGAAGGGAGGGGCTAGGTTTTATTTGATATGGTTTTGGTTAGATTCGGCGGATCAGGGTTTGGGGTTGGGCTTAGGGGTTGAGGTTAATTCTCCTTCTGGCAGGTGGCAATGGTCGTAACAAATGGGCACTGCAAATTCAGTTATTTTGTGGTTGGCCCCATTGCAAGCCAACAGACTGGCCCCCTCACGCCTCGTAAAAAGACATACCATTTATTTATTTATGAGGGGGGTTTCTGCACCCTTTTATATACCATGCAGCACCCCTCACACTCTAATGCACCCTTGCAAGCAAGCAAAAGGGTGCCGAAGACCCCTACAATTAGCAGTGGGGGGCTTGTGTGTGCATTTATGTGCAGGTGTGCATATTTATATGCATGGGGTTCCATTCGGTGGTTTATGTGCATTGATATATGCACATCAATATCTGTGCATTGTTCTCTATACATCAATTCTGTGCTTTGATATGCGTACATCAATTCCAGTGCATTGTTCTCCGTACATCAATTTCCGTGCATTGTCCTCTGTGCACCAACTACAGTGCATTGCTATCTGTACATCAATTTATGTGCATTGTTCTCTGTACATCACTTTCCGTGCATTGTCCTCTGTGCACCAACTACAGTGCATTGCTCTCTGTACATCAATTTATGTGCATTATTCTCTGTACATCGACTTCTGTGCATTGATATATGTAAATCAATTTATGTGCATTGCTATCTGTACATCAATTTATGTGCATTGCTATCTGTACATCAATTTATGTGGATTGCTATATGTACATCAATTTATGTGCATTGCTATCTGTACATCAATTTATGTGCATTGCTATCTGTACATCAATTTATGTGCATTGCTATCTGTACATCAATTTATGTGCATTGCTATCTATACATCAATTCTGTGCTTTGATATGCGTACATCAATTCCAGTGCATTGTTCTCCGTACATCAATTTCCGTGCATTGTCCTCTGTGCACCAACTACAGTGCATTGCTATCTGTACATCAATTTATGTGCATTATTCTCTGTACATCAATTTATGTGCATTGCTATCTGTACATCAATTTATGTGCATTGCTATCTGTACATCAATTTATGTGCATTATTCTCTGTACATTAATTCCTGTGCATTGTTCTCTGTACATCGACTTCTGTGCATTGCTATCTGTACATCAATTCCTGTGCATTGTTCCCTGCACATCAATTCCTGTGCATTGATATCTGTACATCGATTCCTGTGCATTGATATATGTCCATCGATTCCTGTGCATTGATTTTTGCACATCGATCCATGTGCATTGTCCTTTGTACATCCATTTCTGTGCATTGCCATCTATACATCGATTCCTGTGCATTGATCTCTATACATTGATTCCTATGCATTGATATCAATTCATCGAATTCAGACGGTTGACTCAGATTCCTTTACAATTTCTTTTCATATTTCCAAATTCATATAATTTACCCTTGAGGGTTTAGGAAATAAGCACATGCAGGCTTCATCATTGTCAGTACTTATATTTGCAAAAGTTGGGGGCCTGCTTGCTGTACATTGAGTCACTGCCCGAGAGGTCCAGCGATCTTTCAGATGGGGCCCCCATTGGTACAAGTGCTAGTAGATATATTTAAGGTGTATGCTGGGCCTTGGAAGGTTTTAGCTCTGTGTGCAATATTTCCCTTAATTAGGGGGTATATCACACCGCTGGCTGGCCTTACTGGTCTTATCAGCTGTACCATTAAAATAAAGTCAACTGCACTATCTAGCTTGTGAGTCCAGACTGTTCAGGTCTGTCTTTGTGCTACTACCATGTGCAAGAGTTACTGCAATTTCACAAACACACAGCCCTCAGGATAATACAAATCAGTCCCACTATATAAGGAAAGGTAGTGTAAGGGGGACTGGGGTAAAAGTGTAGGAGTAAGGAGCATGTACAGGACAGCAGGCTTGGCTAAGTGATGGGGTATCAAGAGGGAAGAAGGAAAGGAAAAGCTAGGCTCAGAGGCTGGAGGCAAAGTTCAACTTGACTGAGAGGTCTGATATCAGATATTCCTTAATGGCATCTGATTTCCATCTGCCTTGAGTTCTAATAGTCTCTAGATCTGCCCCATTAGCCCAGGCTGCTACTACACCTCCCCATCTGAGGCTGTGCATGGCAAACCTGGCTGGATCTATGTCCAGTTGGGGGTGAGAGTGTGCAATAGCAGTGAGATAAGACTTCAGTCGATAGGACAAAGCCTGACCTGAAAGAAGGGGGGAGGAAGACAAGCTAAGGGAGTCTAGGTCCCAGGCAGTGATGAGGTGGTCCTCTGACGTGGCTCCCTGAAGGGTCCTAAGCTGAATGAGGGCATCTATAATCCTCCTGACTCTAAGTGAGTCCCTACACTGGGCTGGGAGCACTACAGTGGCTCCCTTCCCTTCCTGGTCTGTCTTAGACCGTCTAATGTGGAGCACTACATGAGCCTTCTTGGTCACTACATCTGACAAACGCAAAGCAATAAGCTCACTCCTCCTAAGGAGGCCAAAGAAACCCATCACTAGCCAAGCTGCATCTCTAGTAAACAAGTCCTCCATGTGGGGCTGCAGGGTCTTCAGCTTCCTCTGGGTCTCTAGACACTTAGTAATGAGGGTCTTACAAATGCCCTGTTTGCCAGAGGAGACTCCCTTAGGCCCCTGGAACACCCTCATGGCCTAAGAGAGCTGTCCCACAACACTGGAGTTCAGAGTGTGAAGGTCCATTCCCTTAGACCTGTGCCATTCAGCTAGTGCTGACAGGGTTGTTTGAATTGTGGCAGGTTTGTAATGACCTGCCGCCCAACCCATGAACAACTTTACTAGCGTCAGTGGCACTTGTTCCTTGGGGTCTTGCGAACTTACAGCCAAGGTAGAGCCCTCCAGCATCACTAACCTCTTGGCACCTTGTTGGCCTTGGAAGCTAGTGATGTGGAGGTTGCACTCAATTAATGTGCAGGCTGAGCACTTGAATGTACCACAGGACATGGCATTCCTGCCCAAGCTGAGGCACTAGGGGTGGCTGTGCTGGCCGCACTTGGTGCACCTAAGCATCCTTCCCTTGGTGCCTTGACAGATGGTACATCCTATGGGGGTTGGGAGGAAGATAGATAGGAAGGGGGGGTAAGTTACTGAGCAGACCTGATCACAAGCATGTTGTGTGGAGTGGGGCCAGTGGTTTTTCCTGAACTGGGGTCAAGGAAAATCCTGGCGCCCTTAGGGTAGGTTGCTAGTACCCTAAACTTGGGGTTCTTGCCCCTAAGGTACTTCCTATACCAGATTGCATCTGGCCATTTAGGTACCAGTGTTGTGCAAATTGTGTCAGTGGGTGAGGCTACCCAAGCCGCATGCAGGAGATCCAAAGTTTTTCCTAAATGCAGAGAATGGGATGTTGACCCAGGACACTTGGCCAGAAAGTGATTCCCAGTGTGATTCAAGTGGGTGTTGGATGGAGAACCATTGTGTGCACCCATCATGTTTGTTGTACCCATCAGCTGCAGCGAAGCAGTCAATGGTGGCTGGGGGGCTGTTATGCCTGTCAAAAAAATCGAACATGTGATGACTGTTGGTGCTGCATGCTTTTCCCCTGCTGGGGGCATCTGCTGGGTTTAACTCTCCCTTTACATGCTCAGCTTTGACACTGAACCCATACTTAAGGCCTGTAAGTGCAATCTGAGCCAGAGCATCCCTGATGCCTGGTATCCTGGAACCCCCCTTATTCACAGCTGAGACAGCTTGGACATTGTCCATGTAGCAAAGGACTGGCGCTCCTGCCAGTTCATGTGCCCAATGCAGCAAGCAAATCATGCAAGCTTCGAGTTCTAGGATACCTATATGCACATGTTGCCTGTTTTCTGGCCAGGGATAGGAGTATGTGTCATCGCCCAAAGTTCCACCTGCGCCGAATACCTTACTGGCATCTGTGTACATGTGGACCTTGAAGGCCTTACTGTCCACATGTACATCCTTCCTGGCCAACATGCTTTCATGTACCCCAAATCGATTTGTGTCCTGCATGGACTTGATAAGGTTCTTGGGGGTGTCGAAAGCACACAGTCCCAGGGCATCCCACACGATCTCGTCCGGTTTACCCTCACCAGCGGCGCACTCTTGAACAAGGGCAGAGACTTTCGTCTTGATCTTGTTCTGAGCTGTCGTTGGTGAGTTCAGGTCCATGATCTTTTCCACAAAATCGGCTGGCATCTGGTAGGTCCCTGGGTTTTTATTGAACTCTGATAACACCCTTCCACATTGGATGTAGGTGTTATGAGAGCGCATCCCCAGGTCCTTGACACCCAGAGCCGCTTTGATAGTTTGGTAAAGATCTGACCGTTCAACTCTGAGTTTCTTGAGAGCCGAGGGGCTAGCAAGTCGATCGTGCAGGTCAACGAATGCCCGGTTTGGGGTCTTCGATAGGTCGATGACTGCACCATTCGTTGCCCACTCATCTTGCGATGGATTGGGATTACGGTGTTGCTTGTCAGAGCGAACCTTGATCGGAGGCCCGTGCGCAATCGTTCGTTTTGCGGGAATAGCGGGTGGAATCTCGACACAGGGATCTGAACAGACAGGGGGGGGGGGGGGGGGGGGGGGGACTCATGGGTTATAGATCTGAACTGAAACGAAACTATGAACATGGGTGGGTTCTATAGGAGGATAATTACTAGCATGGGCTGGACGACGCAATTTTCAAGGCTAACAGGGCTGCTGTGCAGAGGCATTGAGCAGAAAGGGAGGAAAGCAAGAAAGGAGATCGCGAAGGTCGACTACGGGCCGCGGTGCAAAGGGGAGAGGAAAAAACGGGAAATCAATACTCTCATGATTCCTCTCTTTCTCCTTGATGGTCGCTTCCAAAACTTTGATGCGCTCATTGGCCTCCACCAGCTGGCGCAGCACTTGAGGGTTGAGCAAGATGGAGTCCTCCTCGCGCGTGTGCTTGGATCCAGATGTCACAGATCTGGAGGGGAGGGAATCTCCCGGCTTTGACTCTTGAGGCTTGGAGGAGGCCTTGGTCTTGGGTGGAGCAGGCTTCTTGGCTTGCTTCTTGGTGCTCTTGGGGGGAGGCTGGTTGGCCGGCTTCTTGGTGTTCTTGGGGGGAACAGGCTTCCTTCCCCAGGTGGCCATGCGCGCGAGGTTCTTGGTGCAGGCCATAGTATTCGAACCAGAAAAGCTGGTAAAGATAGAAGGCTTTGGCAGCTTGGAGCACTACAATTTTAGTGGCCTCGGTTGCTGGGCTTTCGCTTTTATACCCGGGCAGGACAGGGTACTGGTTGAAATCACTGGCGGTGGTTACTCCTGTTTTTGCCTGGGGTTTACGAGTATTTGAAATTTGAAGGCAACTTTCAGAACTATGCGTCGCGCGTCTGAATACTCCATTTCTCCCACTACTGTGTGGGAAATACGGCTTTCTGTGCATTGATATCTATACATCGATTCCTGTGCTACGATGTCAAAACATCGATTTCTGTGCCTTGATATCTATACATCGATTCCTGTGCATTGATATATGTACATCAATTTGTGTGCATTAATATCTGTACATCGATTTCGGTGCTTAGTTCTCTGTACATTGATTTCTGTGCATTTATACCTGTACATTGATTTCGGTGCATTGTTCTCTTCACATCGATTCATTTGCATTGATATCTGTACATGGATTCCTGAGCATTGTTCTCTGTGCATCAATTTTGCTCATTGTTCACTGTACATCGATTCCTGTGCATTGATAGCTGTACATCAATTTGTGTGCATTAATATCTGTACATCGATTTTGTTGCTTTGTTCTCTGTACATCGAGTTTGGTGCATTGATATAAGTACATCGCCTTCTATGCATTGATATCTGTACTTTGATTTCGGTGCATTGTTCTCTGCACATCGATTTATGTGCATTGTTCTTTGTACATCGATTTATGTGCATTGATATGTGTACATCAATTTCTGTACATTGTCCTTGGTTCATCAATTCCTGTGCATTGCCATCTGCATATCGGCTTCCATGCATTGATATCTGTACATCTATTTCTGTGCATTGTCCTCTGTACATTGATTTATGTGCATTGATATATGTAAATGGACTTCTGTGCATTGATTTCTGTACATCAATTTATGTGCATTATCCTCTGTACATTATTTCCTGTGCATTGTTCTCTGTACATCGACTTCTGTGCAATGATATCTGTACATTGATTCCGGTGCATTGTTCTCTGCACATCAATTCCTGTGCATCAATTCCTGTGCATTGATATATGTACATCGATTCCTGTGCATTGATTTTTGCACATCGATTCCTGTGCATTGATATCTGTGCATCCATTTATGTGCATTGATATCTGCACATCAATTCCTGTGCATTGATATCTGTACATCGATTCCTGTGCCTTGATATCTGTGCATTGGTTTATGTGCATTAATATCTGTGCATCGATTGATGTGCATTAATATCTGTGCATCGATGTATGTGCATTGTTCTCTGCGCATCGATTCCTGTGCATTAATATCTGTGCATCGATTTATGTGCATTGTTCTTTGCACATCGATTCCTGTGTATTGATATCTGTGCATCGATTTATGTGCACTGTTCTCTGAACATCGATTTATGCTCATTAGTCTCTTGCTTGAATGGACAAATGAACAAATGGATGAACAAACAAACAAACAAACATGAAAATATGGATGGGTGAATGGATGGGCGAATGAACAAATGGATGAACAAAGAAACAAACAAACAGACAAACAAACAAACAAACAATCAAGCAGGCAAACAAACAAACAGACAAATGAACGTGCGAATGAATGAATAAATTAATGATCTATCAAATTAATAAATGAATGAACTGAAGCGACTATTTGCCCCCCTGCAGGTCCCACCCCGAAATAGAAGGACTAGAGCGTGTTCAGAGGCGTATTGAACGTGACCTTGCCTTCCTTCTGAGATGCACTGACAAAACAGCTGATGCTACAGCAGCCGCCCCCAGGGGGGGTTCTAAAACAATAAATAAAACAAAAAAAAAAAAAAAAATAAAAAAAAAAAAAAAAAAAATTCTAAGCGGAAAAAAAAAAAAAAAAAAAAAAAAAAAAAAAAAAAAAAAAAAAAAACAAAAAGTATAAAAAAAATAAACAAAAAAATACAATAGACAACAAAAAAAAAAAAACAAAAAAAAAAAAAATAAAAAAAAAAAAAAGTAAAAACAAAAAAAATACAAAAAAAAAAAAAAAAAAAAAAAAAAAAAAATATAACAAAACAAACAAAAAAAAAAAAAAAAAAAAAAAAAAAAAAAAAAAAAAAAAATCAAAAAAAAAAAAATAAAAAAAAATAATAAAAAAAATAAAACAAAAAAAAAAAAAAAAAACAAAAAAAAAAAAAAAAACAAAATAAAAAACAAAAAAAAAAAAACAAAAAAAAAATAAAAAAAAAAAACAAAAAAAAAAAAAAACAAAAAAAAAAAAAAAAAAAAAAAAAAAAAAAAAATAAAAAAAATTTTAAACACCCGTAGTATTAAGAACGATAACACAAGCGATGGCAAACACCAGAGTGGTCCGAATAACGGAAACGGTACTACTGATGAAGTACAATTTGAGGTACAGCCTTTAGAGGACCCTGGGCCACAGGTTGATACTCCAAACCCTGAAGACGGGTCTGAAACAGGACATGCAGGGTTCAACGTTCATGGATCCAGCTGTCAGACTCCAGAAGAGCCTACACCACAGGGTAAGACTTGGTGGTCATAGTCCAAGGGTCATGGTGGCCATGATCCAGGGGTCATGGTCCAATGGTCAAGGTCCAATGGTCATGTTGGTCCTGGTGGTCCTGGTGGTCATGGTCCAGGGGTCATGGTCCAATGGTCAAGGCCAAGTGGTCATATGGTGGTCATGGTGGTTCTGGTGGTCCTGGTGGTCATGACCCGGGGGTCAAGGTCCAATGGTCCTGGTGGCCATGGTCCAGGGGTCATGGTCCAATGGCCAAAGTCCAATGGTCATGGTGGTTCTGGTGGTCCTGGTGGTCATGACCCGGGGGTCAAGGTCCAATGGTCCTGGTGGTCATGGTCCAGGGGTCATGGTCCAATGGCCAAAGTCCAATGGTCATGGTTGTCATGGTGGTTCTGGTGGTCCTGGTGGTCATGACCCGGGGGTCAAGGTCCAATGGTCCTGGTGGTCCTGGTGGTCATGACCCGGGGTCAAGGTTCAATGGTCTTGGTGGTCCTGGTGGTCATGACCCGGGGGTCAAGGTCCTGGTGGTCCTGGTGGTCATGACCCGGGGGTCAAGGTCCAATGGTCCTGGTGGTCCTGGTGGTCATGACCCGGGGGTCAAGGTCCAATGGTCCTGGTGGTCCTGGTGGTCATGACCCGGGGGTCAAGGTCCAATGGTCCTGGTGGTCCTGGTGGTCATGACCCCGGGGTCAAGGTCCAATGGTCCTGGTGGTCATGACCCGGGGGTCAAGGTCCAATGGTCCTGGTGGTCCTGGTGGTCATGACCCGGGGGTCAAGGTCCAATGGTCCTGGTGGTCATGACCCGGGGGTCAAGGTCCAATGGTCCTGGTGGCCATGGTCCAGGGGTCATGGCCCAATGGCCAAGGTCCAATGATCATGGTGGTCCTGGTGGTTCTGGTGGTCCTGGTGGTCATGACCCGGGGGTCAAGGTCCAATGGTCCTGGTGGTCGTGGTCCAGCGGTCATGGTCCAATGGCCAAGGTCCAATGGTCATGGTGGTCATGGTGGTCCTGATGGCCATGATCCAGGGTACACCACAGGGTAAGACTTGGTGGTCATGGTGCAGTTTGTTTTTGTGTGCGACCGGTCGCTAATTGTGTGACCCAGGTGCAACCCCCGTGCGACCCTCAGGTGTGTGAGTTTAGGGCGAAATGGGTCCTTGGTCGCCATGAAATGGCCTCGATAATTTTGAAAAAGACACTGACATGGTGGTCGTGGTGGCCATGGTCCAGGGGTCATGGTCCAGTGGTCAAGGTCCAGTGGTCAAGGTCGAATGCATTGCTAATTTGGGGGTGTCTGCAGCATGAGTGTTTGTGTGTAAACAAAAGCAGTAGTGAAGCGCAAGGAAGAACAGAAGCGGCAGCATGAGGAGCAGAAGTGACAGCAGGTGTGTGTGTGTGTGTGTGTGTGGTGGTTGGGTGGGGGGGGTGGGGGTGGGGGGGTGAAAGGTGCCTTTTCCGCACCCCAACAGCACCCTTCTACCCAAATCACAAGTAAATACACCCTTTCTGAATATCAACTCTTTTCAAATATTCAAATACCCACCCAGATGCCTCCTAAAATAAAGCACCCTTTTAGGCCCAATAAAAGGGTGCTGAAGGCCCCCCAAAATCGCAGTGATGGTCATGGTACAATGGTTGTGGCAGTCATGTTCCGCACCTGCTTCGAACCTCAACCGTGAACCCTCAACCTTCACCCTCCATCCTTCCCCTCAACCCTCAACCCTCAGCCCTTACCCCTCACCCTCACCCCCAGGGGTCATGGCAGTTATGTTCCGCACCTGCTTCGACCTTCAGGGGTCAGGGTGAAGGTTCAAGGTTGTGTTGAGGGTTGAGGGGTAAGGGGTAAGGGTGAGCTTGAGGGTCGACGCAGGTCTGCACCATGGCAGCCATGACCATCGGACCATGCCCCTGGGGGTGAGGGTGAGGGGCAAGGGCTAAGGATTGAGGGTTAAGATTGAGGGTTGAAGGTTGAACCCTCGACCTTGAACCTCCACCCTCAACCCTCAATCTTCACCCTGAGCCCTCAACCCTCAGCCCTTACCCTCACCCCCAGGGGTCATGGTGCACACCTGCGTCAACCCTCAAGCTCAACCCTCAACCCTTACCCCTGACCCTCACCCTCAGGGCAAGGTGAACCAGGGTCTGGAGCCGCACAAGCAGCCCCCCCCCCCCCCACACACACACACACTCCCCCCCCCCCCCCCCCCCCCCCCTACACGCACACACACACACTCCCACCACCACCCGCCACCACTACCACACACACCCTACACACACACTCCCCCCACCCACCCCACACAACCCCACACCCCACACACACACTCCCCACACCCACCCCACACAACCCCACACCCCACCACACACACACACACACACACACACACACACACACACCTACACCCACCCCCACCCCCACCACACACACACACACACACACACACACACACACACACACACACACACACACACACACACACCTACCCCCACCCCCACCCCCACCCCCATCCCACAAGCAGGGCCCCAGCTGTCACTAGGCCGACTGCAAGGCATCGTCAATAATCTTCGAGGCTTCCAGGTGAGCTTGAGTGTTAACAAGAGAGTCAGGAGGAGAGATCAATGAGACGTGGAACAATCGTCCACACCACCCACACCACACCCACACCACCCACACCACACCCACCCCACCCACACCACACCACACCACAAACACACACACGCATCGTAATATTAGACCCCGTTTTGGCCAGAAGTATCTTAATAAGAGACCTAAAAAATAAACTGGAATTGACTAAAACAGACTAAAATCGTAATAAGGATGCTATCCCGGGAGGAGGCAAATATAAAAAGCGTTAAAAGATTTGCTCTCTCAGATTTGCAAAATTTATCGCTGGTGTAGACAATTGGAACGTACATTACAGAGATTGAGGGTTCAAATTGGGGAACGCTGACATTAAACTATTTGTTGCTTAACTCTGACATTAAGCTATTTGTTGCTTAACTCTGACATTAAGCTATTTGTTGCTTAACGCTGACATTAAGCGATGTGTTCACGTTTACATTTTTCTTCGTTCAAATTAAATACCGCTCTTAATTTCATTTTTCTTGGTTCAAATTAAATACCGCTCTTAATTTCATTTTTCTTGGTTCAAATTAAATACCGCTCTTAATTTCATTTTTCTTGGTTCAAATTAAATACCGCTCTTAATTTCATTTTTCTTGGTTCAAATTAAATACCGCTCTTAATTTCATTTTTCTTGGTTCAAATTAAATACCGCTCTTAATTTCATTTTTCTTGGTTCAAATTAAATACCGCTCTTAAAACAGCGAGCAGCCAAATTGCTGGCTGGAGCCATGTAACCAAGTTCAAGTTCCAGGTGGGCTACACTGCTAATTTGTTATATCGATTTATCGGCACCCTTTTATTTGGCCTGGAAGGGTGCATCATGGGTCTAATGGGTGCTAAAGGGGTGCCGAAGACCCCCTACACTGTCAGTGCCATGTATGTATGTTACAGTTCAACGGGAGCACCTAAGGAAGTACACATCTTTGTCAGGCTCACGTTGCACTGCTCACTGTGTATTGTTCTGCCTGTGCAAATGTATGCTCCAGCCCAGGGGAAAGCCAACTAGGCTAAGGAACAGGGATTTTTATTTCCGCTATATATAGCGATCGCTAGTTTTGACCCCGTTTTAGCGAAATTATCGCTATAAAAAAAGGAAACAGTTTTTTTTTTCTTTTGCCCTCAATGGCCCTAAAAAGCTATAAAAAGCTACAGAAAGCTCTAAAACGCTGTCCCTGGAGGAGGCCTAGAACCAGAAAGCTAGAAGAAACCCACTTTCAGATTTGAAAACAAAATCACTGCTAAGGAAGCTGTCCAATCTGAAATAATAAATATAATTATAGACTACTAGAGGCTTGACTAGAGGGGCTAGAAAAAATATAATATGGCCTAGATATGGCATGTTCCCCTTGGCAAAATATAATATGGCCTAGATATGGCATGTACACCTTGGCAAAAAAGGGTGCCAAAGACCAGGGGGTAGTGAGGAAGTTTTTTTCACATACCTACGTCGGAAGTTTTTTAAATCTGCTTTACCCCCCCCCCCCCCCCCCCCCCCCCCCCCCAGGCCCATATCTCCTTCAGGAATTATAATTAGGGGGTCAAAGTAGTGTATATAGTGATCCTTTCGACGAGCTCTATCCATTTGTGGTCTTAAATTTGGATTTGATCAAAGTTTGACAACACGGTCAAGCAAACACCATTTCTTAGTCCTGATTCTGAGCTGGGCTACGTAGTGTTGGTGTTTGAGAATTTGAAGGTTGTGTTAAGCCTAAGTAAGTTGCATGCCTAAGTACTCTCCTTATACCCAAGAAGTTTTTTTTTTTTTTTTTTGATTCGGAATGCTCTCGTCGAACGATTATTGTGAGTGTGCTTAACTTCGTCAGATTCCGTCTGGTGAGGAAGTTAGGAAGATATTTCCGAAACCGGCTCGACTTATGTACTAGGATCTGCCAGCCTGGCAGGAGCCTCGACTTGGATCTAGAGGATCAAGCCTCCATATTTACTCGTTGTCGGAAATAAGCGTGGATTCAGAAAGATCTGGTCGAGCTTGTGTCATAGGTCTGCTTAGTTTTATCAGAGACCGAGTCCGGAGGAAGTTTTGGCCTCTAACAGTTTTCAGCAGAGGATATTTCTGACAGCCGTCAGACCCCCCCCCCCCCTCTCTTTTTGAGGGGTCGATATCTACCCACCCACCCCCGACACATTTTTTGACTTTTTCGATGGTTTCGGGTCTTACGACCCCTTTAGCCCCGGATTTCAACGTGCGGTACACGAGCAACTTCCCCACTGCCCCCCGCCAAAGACCCCCTAAACTTTCAGTGCTATGTATGTATGTGTGTATTTTACAGTTCAACGGGAGCAATAAGGAAGCACTCATCTTTGTAAGGCTCACGTTGCACTTCCGACTGTGTATTGTTCTGCCTGTGCAAATGTATGTTCCAGCCCAGGGGGAAGCCAACTAGGAGAAAGAGGCTGCCCAACCTCAAAGCTTGACCTCAAGAGGCTGCCCAACCTCAAAGCTTGACCTCAACAGGCTGCCCAACCTCAAAGCTTTCTCCTAGTTGTACACCCACCCACCCACCCCCACCATCACATACACCCCCACCCACACACCCTCCCTGACAATATGGTTCCATGTGCCCCCCCCCCCCCACACACACACACACACACACACACACACACACACACACACACACACACATACACCCCCACCCACCCACCCTCCCAACTAGGCTCAGGAAGCTGCCCAACCTCAAATCTTGAAGATAATTATAGACTACTAGAGGCTTGACTAGAAGGGCTACAAAAAAATATAACATGGTCCAGATATGGCATGTACATGCCTTATCTTATTTCTAGCTCCTGCTGCTTTTATCAGCTGCAGCTGCTGCTGCTGCTGCTGCTGCTACTGCCGTTCCTGTTTCTGTTGGTGGTGGTGGTGGTGGTGGGGTTGGCGTTGCAGCTGCTGGTGCTGCTGCCGTTTTTGTCTCTGTCGTTGTTGTTGGTGGTGGTAGTGGTGGTGTCGGTGGGGCCAATGTTGCTGCGCTAGTCTCCAAGCCTCTTTGGCGAGAAAAATCACCGCAAACAAATCATCCTTGGCGCTTGGTGGTTGGCCCCAGTGCAAGCAAACAGGCTGGCCCCCTCAACCTCACGCCTCGTAATAAGGCGTACTATTATTGTATTCATTGTATTCATCCTTGGCGCTGTACCATGCCTCATGTTTGCAGGGGGAGCTTCTGACTGCGCATTCATCCCCCAACTTTGTTGCTGTCTCCAAGTGTTTCTATTAAGAGAAACATCGCCGCAAACAAATCATCCTTGGCGATGTACTATGCCTCATGTCTAGAGACCGGCATATCATTTGATGTTGGCCAAAGGCAGGTATGATATCATATGATATCATACAAATTGCATCACATGGTATCATATTGCCATTCCCTACTAATGTTTGCCGTTGCCTTACTCATGTACTAAACCCTAAACCCTATTGCCGTTGCCCTACTCATGTTTGCAGGGGGAGCTTCTGACAGCGCATTCATCTCCTAACGTTGTTGCTGTCTCCAAGCGTTTCTATACCACGAATAGGAACTCCTATGGGGCAGAGCATGAGGCTGCCAAGGCTGGTCAGCAAGCACAGAAGAAACAGAAGAAGAGAGACAAATCAAAGCTCGCTTCAAGCGGTAGGTATTGACCAAGTCCTTAAGTGTGAAGTACTGAATCTATACCACAAATAGGAACTCCTATGAGTCAGAGCATGAGGCTGCCAAGGCTGGTCAGCAAGAAGAGAAGAAACAGAAGAAGAGGGACAAATCAAAGCTCGGTAGGTATTGACCAAGTCCTTAAATGTGAAGTACTGTATCTATACCACTAATAGGAAATCCTACGGGGCAGAGCATGAGGCTGCCAAGGCTGGTCAGCAAGAAGAGGAGAAACAGAAGAAGAGAGATAAATCAAAGCTCGCTTCAAGTGGTGGGTATTGATCAAGTCCGTAAATGGGAAGTACTGGATGTATCCCTTCCCTCATTCCACATCCCTCTGTGACACAAATACTTACCCCCGACTCACTGTCTCTGTTTATCACAAACACACAAGGACACAAACACACAGGTGCACAAGCACACAAGTACACAAGTACACAAACACACAGGGATACAACCCGACTCACTGTCTCTGTGTATCACAGACACACAAGTACACAAACACACAGGGACACAAACACACAAGTACACAAACACACAGGGATACAACCCGAATCACTGTCTATGTGTATCACAAACACACAAGTACACAAACACACAGGGACACAAAACGACTCACTGTCTATGTTTATCACAAACACGCAAGAACACAATTACACAAACACACAATTACGCAAGGACACAAACACACTAGTACACAAGTACACGAACACACAGGGACGCAACCCGAATCACTGTCTATGTTTAGCACAAACACACAGTGACACAGGCAAACAAACATCCGAGCACAGAAACACAGAAGTACTCAAGTAAGCGTACACACAAACACGAAAACACGCAAACACACAATCACACAAACATGCAATCACACACACAAACAGTCACACACACAAAAAAAAAAAAACCAAACACAAACACGCAATTACACAAACACGCAATCACACAAACACACTCTCACACAAACACACAATCACACAATCACACAAACACACAGGCAAAGGAACACACAAGCAAACGAGGACACCCATCGCACAAGCACACAACGACAGAGGGACACAAGTACATTAACACAAAACGACACAAACACACAAACACACAAACACGGAATCACATAAACACGCAAACACACAGGCAAAGGAACGCACACTAACACGCAAACACACAGGCAAACAAGGACACAAACACACAAACACACAAGGACACTTGGACATAAGCAAGCAAACACTCAAGGACACAGGGACACAAGTACACAAACACAAAACGACAGAAACACACAACCACACAATCACACAAACACACAAACACAGAGGCAAAGGAACACACAAGCAAACAAGGACACCCATCGCACAAACACACAACAGCACAAGGATTAAAGCAAGCAAACACACTATGAAAGAGGGGCACAAGTATACAAACACACAACGACACATTCACACAAGCACACAGGTACACAAACACATAAGTACAAAAGTACACAAGGACAAAAGGACACAAACACACAGGGACACAAACACACAAGTACACAAACACACAGGGACATAAACACAAAAGTACACAAAGGGACACAGGGACGCAAACACCCTGGACACATGTTAAAGAGACTGAACAATTGCAGGCTGCCGTAGGGAAAAGCTTGAGTACTGCACTTCTGTAAAGAAAGACAGTCGGCACGGGGTGGCCGTGGGAGATCACTCACTCACTCACTCCCACGCACTCTCTCACACTTTCACACACTCTCTCACACTTTCACACACTCTCTCACACTTTCACACACACACACACACACACACACACACACACATACACACACACACATGTGGGGGTTCTTCACGATGGTGCAGTACATTGTAGCACAAGCAACTAAAGCGCACACTGCAAAATATGTTCACAAACCTGAACAGGTGCTGGCTGCCGTAGGGAAAGGCTTTAATACAGCACTACTGTAAAGAAAGACAGTCGGCAGGGGGTGGCTGCGGGATATCAGCTTCATGCGGGGGGGTTAAGCTCCGGGGGGCCCCAGGCCAAAAACTGGTTCTCTCTTTTCCGATGTCTCCGTGAAGACCAAAAGCAAACGCAAAGCAATTTCCGGAGTTTACATCGTATTTTCACATCCTGCCGTGGCCTGTGGCGAAAGCTCCCCGGAAGTCCCGAGGGTGCACGATTCTACGGGGTGGCCGCGGGATATCAGTTTCATGTGGAGGTTCTTTGCTATGGAGCAGTACATTATAACTAGGGAACGGCAACATGATATCATATGATATCATGTCATCATATGATATCATATGATGCCGGCAGTCTGACTAGGCTAAAGCTATAATTTACATGCAATATCATATGATGCAATTTGTATGATATCATAGGATATCAAACTCTCACTTGGTCAACATCATATGATATGCCAGTCCCTAATTATAGCACAAGCAACTTAAGTGCACGCTGCAAAATTAAAATAAAGCTTTTTTTTAATTGTATTTTAAATTGTATTTTAAATTGTATTTTAATTTGTATTTTAAATGTCAATCCCCAACTGAGCCTGAAATTAAATGTCTATACCCAAATGTAAAATAAAGCGTTGTTTACAATTGTAATTTAAATGTCTATCCCCGACTGCGTTGGAAATTAAATGTCTATCCCCAAATTTAAAATAAAGCGTTGTTTTAAATTGTAATTTAAATACCTATCCCCAACTGCGTCTGGGATAAGTGTCTATGCCAAAATTTTAAACAAAGCTTTCTGTTAAATTGTAATTTAAATGTCTATCCCCAACTGTGTCTGAAATTTGAAATAATGTTTTCCATTTCTCGGATACGAAATAATACTAAGTAAGAAGTCAAGGCGGATACACACAAAAAACAAGAGTTCTTACTCTATCTAAAGAATACTCTATCCCCAACTGCGCCCCTTCTTCAGATGGCAAGCCCAAGGCAGTGAATGGACTCCACCACTCCTACCACTCACCCCACCACTCCTACCTACCCACATAGATGGCAAGCTCAAGGCAGTGAATGGACTTGACACATCTGTCAGGACTGGAGATGTAGATGCTGACTCCTTCTACTTACATTTGTGCCAATTTCTGATGCTTTTCCCCACCACTCCCACCCACCCACCCCACCCCACCACTCCTACTCACACAGATGGCAAGCCCAAGGCAGTGAATGGAGTAGACATGTCTGGCAGGACGGACACTGTGGATGCTGATCCCTTCTACTTACATTTGGGCCAATTTCTGATGCTTTTCCCCACCACTCCCACCAATCCACCCCACCCCACCACTCCTACTCACACAGATGGCAAGCCCAAGGCAGTGAATGGAGTAGACACGTCTGGCAGGACGGACGCTGAGAATGCTGACCCCTTCTACTGACATTTGGTTACATTTATGATGCTTTTCCCCCCCACTCCCACCCCCCCACCCCACCCCACCACTCCTACCCCCCCACACAGATGACAAGCCCAAAGCAGTGAATGTACTAGACACGCCTGGCAGGATGGAATATGCGGATGGGCTAGAGTCAAGACTAATAGCTGCATCCACTCCCCCACCCCCAACCCCCCTCCCCCAACCCCAACCCACAGCTACATCCTTCTCCCCACCACCACCACACACACACACACATCCTATGCTCAATACACAGCTGGAACACCAACCCCATCCCCTACCACAGCTGCATCCACCCCCCCCCCCCCCAGCCACCCACCCACCAACCCCTCCCTCACCCCCACACAGACCCCAAGCCCAAGGTAGTGAATGGACCAGCCACGCCTGGCAGGACGGAAGATGTGGATGAGCCAGAGTCAAGACTAATAGCTGGCGTTGAAGTGGACGTTGTAGCACAGGGTGGCTGCACATGGATCGAGGTTAAGAATCAGGTGTGCAACTTATACCAAGAAATATGAGCCCCCCTCTCCTCCCCCTCCCCCTCTCTAGACCCCCCCACCACCACCACCACCACGCACACACACACACACACACACAAAACCCCAAACACCAACCCACACCACCAATCACCTGGCTGGCGTTGAAGTGGACGTGGTAGCACAGGGGGTGGGGGATGGGGGATGGTTGAAATGTCATGCTCAGGTGGTGGTGGTGGTGGTGGACGTGGTTGCGCAGGGGGGGCTGCACATGGATAGAGGTCAAGAATCAGGTGTGCAAGTTATACCAATAAATATCAGACCCCCTCTCCTCCCCCCCCTCCCCCTCTCTAGACCCCTTCCCCCCCCCCCCACCCCCCCCACCCCCACCCACACACACACACACACCCCACCCCACCCAAACACCAACCCACACCAACAATCACCTGGCTGTCGTTGAAGTGGGCGTGGTAGCACAGGGGTGGGTGGGTGGAGGGCGGGTGGTGGTTGTTATGTCATGCTCAGGTGGGTGGGTGGTGGTGGTGGTGGTGGTGGTGGTGGTGGTGGTGGTGGTAGTGGTGGTGGTGGTGGTGGTGGACGTGGTGGGCGTGGTCGGCGTGGTGGGCGTGGTAGACGTGGTGGTGGACGTGGTAGCGCAAGGGGCTGCACCTGGATAGAAGTCAAGAATCAGGTGTGCAAGTTATACTCATAATATCAGCCCCCCTCTCCTCCCCCCCCCCCCCCCACCACCCCCTCTCCACACACACAAACACGACAACAAACGCCAGCACGCATGCAACCACCCACCTCCTCAAGGAGTCTAGTGAATGTTTATGGTCTTCCTCTTGCTCTAGACTTAATGACCTATACCCCCCACCAAGACACCCACCCACCCACCCCACCCCTCAACCCCCCTAAACACAAACCCACACCACCAATCACCTGGCTGGCGTTGAAGCGGACGTTTGCGATTTGCATTTGCTAACTTACTTAAATATTTTATGTGCGTATGAATAGGGAACGGCAATATGATATCGTGCCATCATATGATATCATATGATGCCGGAAGTATGACTAGGCCAAAGCTACCCTTTATATACAATCTCATATGATGAAATTTGTATGATATCCTATGTATGATGATATCCTATATTTGTATGATATCCTATATATGATGATATCCTATGTTTGTATGATATCCTATATATAATATATGATGATACCCTTTATTTTTATGGTATCCTATTTATAATATATGATGATATCCTATATTTGTATGATATCAATATAATGATATCATACACTCTCCTTTGGTCAACATCATATGATATGCCGGTCCCTACGTGTGAAGAGTGTATCCCTGGAGGGCATAGGCCGAAAACTATGAAGCTAGAAGACACCAAACTTTCAGATTTGAACAAATATCACTGGGGTGAAAGATTTGCTTAATAAATTGGATGTAGTCATGTATGTATGAAGCGTGTATGATTTGCTAGCTGACTTTAATATTTATGTGTGTGTGAAGCGTGTATGATTTGCTAGCTAACTTTAATATTTATGTGTGTATGAAGCGTGTATGATTTGCTAGCTAACTTTAATATTTATGTGTGTATGAAGCGTGTATGATTTGCTAGCTAACTTTAATATGTATGTATGTATGAAGCGTGTATGATTTGCTAGCTAACTTTAATATTTATGTGTGTGTGAATTGTGCATGGTTTGCTAGCTTACTTTAATATTTATGTGTGTGTGAGTTGTGCATGGTTTTCTAGCTAACTTTAATATTTATGTGCGTGTGTGAATTGTGCATGGTTTGCTAGCTTACTTTAATATTTATGTATGTGTAAATTGTGTATGATTTGCTAGCTAAATTTAATATTTATATGTGTGTGAGTTGTGCATGGTTTGCTGGCTTACTTTAATATTTTATATGTACTCATGTAACATATCCCATGGTTTTCAGTTCATCAGTGTGTTTTCGTTATACCTCCATCTGTCATGGTTGGGCAAGTCCCTTTAGCGTATTTAGTATACCCCTGGACTGTAACAACATACTTACATCCCATGCTTAACACACACCCCTGCCACAGCTGCATCCCCCCCCCCCCCACACACACACACACACACACACACACACACACATACCATGCTCAGCACACAGCTGGAACCACCCCCTACCCCCCTCCAAAAGCTGCATCCACTCCCCCCCCCCCCCCCCTCCCTCCCTCACCCCCAACCAACGGCTGCATCCCCCCTCCCCCCCCCCCCCCCCCCCCCACACACACACACACACACACACACACACACATACCATGCTCAGCACACAGCTGGAACCACCCCTACCCCCCTCCAACAGCTGCATCCAATCCCCCCCCCCCCCCCCCCCTCCCTCCCTCCCTCACCCCCAACCAACAGCTGCATCCCCCCCCCCCCCCCCCCCCCCCCCCCCACACACACACACACACAGCTGGAACCACCCCATACCCCCCTCCAACAGCTGCATCCACTCCCCCCCCCCCCCCCCCCCTCCCTCCCTCACCCCCAACCAAGAGCTGCATCCCCCCCCCTCCCCCCCCCCCCACACACACATCCCATGCTCAGCACACAGCTGGAACCACCCCCTACCCCCCTCCAACAGCTGCATCCACTCCTCCCCCCCCCCCTCACCCCCAACCAACAGCTGCATCCCCCCTCCCCCCCCCCCCCCCCCCCACACACATCCTATGCCCACATGCAATTAGGAGCTCTTCACGGTGGACAGCGTTCATTGGACTGGAACTGAAGGATCTCAGGGCTCACAGGGCATAAAGGTGTGGCTCTCTCTTTCGATGGGGTGGATGGATAAGGGGATGAACAAACAAAAAAATGAAGAAAATAATGTTATTCGGAGTAGCACTGAAGGATCTCAGGGGTGAACAGGGTGTTCACGTGTGGCTCTCTCTTTCAATGGGGTGTATGGATAAGGGGATGAACAAACAAAAAATGAAGAAAATAATGTTATTCGGAGTAGCACTGAAGGATCTCAGGGGTGAACAGGGCGTTAAGGTGTGGCTCTCTCTTTCGATGGGGTGGATGGATAAGGGGATGGACAAACAAACAATGAAGAAAATAATGTTATTGGGAGTAGCACTGAAGGATCTCAGGGGTGAACAGGGGGTTCAGGTGTGGCTCTCTCTTTCAATGGGGTATATGGATAAGGGGATGGACAAACAAAAAATGAAGAAAAAAATGTAATTCGGAGTAGCACTGAAGGATCTCAGGGTTCACAGGGTGTTCAGGTGTGGCTCTCTCTTTCAATGGGGTGTATGGATAAGGGGATGAACAAACAAACAAACAAATGAATACACACAAAAAAACAAAATAGCGGTCTTTGGAGTAGCACCCAAGGATGACTGGGCATGTAGGTGTGGCTCACCCTTCCAATGGGGTGGATGGATAATGGGATGAACAAATAAACAAACAAATAAATGAATGCATACAAAAAGGCATTCATTGGAGTAGCACTCAAGGATCTCAGGGTCCACAGGGCGTGAAGGTGTGGCACTCCCTGTAATGGGGTGGATGGATAATGGGATGAACAAGTAAACAAACAAATGAATACATACAAAAAGGCATTCATTGGAGTAGCAGTCAAGGATCTCCGGGTCCACAGGGCGTGAAGGTGTGGCACTCCATGTTAATGGGGTGGATGGATAATGGGATGAAAAAATAAACAAACAAATAAATGAATGCATTCAAAAAGGCATTCATTGAAGTAGCACTCAAGGATCTCAAGGATGCGAGACCCTTTAAATGGGATGTATGAATGAAGAAAGGAAGGGTCAAAATAATAATAAGCATACAATAATTATATAAGTACATTATAATTTTGAATGGGATGTATGAATGAAGAAAGGGAGGATCAAAATAATAAGTATATTATATAAGCATACAATAATTATGATTCAAAATAAGCAAACAAAATTAAAATGAAGAGTTTATTGGAGTGGCACACAAGGATCACTGGGATGTGTCTAGGTGGGACTCACCCTTTCATGGAATGAATTTATGAATGAATAAGGGGATGAGAAAGAAAAACAAAAAGTACATTGGACTGGCTCTAAAGGATCAGAGGGATGTGTCAAGGTGGAACCCACCCTTTAACTGGGGTGAATGGATGAATGAATAAAGGGAGGAGCAATATAATAAACAAACAAATCAAAATACAGAGTTCATTGGAGTGGCACCCAAGGATCACAGGGATGTGTCAAGGTGGGAATCAACCTTTCATGAGATGAATTTATGAATGAATAAGGGGATGAGCAAAAAAACAAATAAACAAATAAACAAAGCAAATAACATAAAAATAAAAATAAAGAGTACATTGGACTGGCTCTCAAGGATCAGAGGGATGTGTCAAGGTGGAACCCACTCTTTAAATGGAATGAATTTATGAATGAATAAGGGGACGAGCAAAAACAAAAGGACATTGGACTGGCTCTAAAGGATCACAGGGATGTGTCAAGGTGGAACCCACCCTTTAAATGGGGTGAATGGGTGAATGAATAAAGGGAAGAGCAAAACAATAAACAAACAAACAAACAAATACAGAGTTCATTGTACTGGCACCCAAGGATCACAGGGATGTGTCAAGTTGGAATCCACCCTTTAACTGGGGTGCATGGGTGAATAAATAAGGGAACGAGCAATACACAAATAAACAAACAAGCGAATAACATAAAAATAAAGAGTTTATTGGACTGGCTGGCTGGCTCTCAAGGATCACAGGGATGTGTCAAGGTGGAACCCACCCTTTCATGGGATGAATGTATGAATATAAATATATGAGGAAGAAAAAAGATGAGGAGGAAAAAAGATGAGGAAGAAAATGAGGAAGAAAAAGGAGGAGGAAGAACAAGAAAAAAAAAGCAGACAACATAAAAAACAATCGTACATTGGACTGGCACCAAAGGATCTCAGGGATGTGTCAAGGTGGAACCCACCCTTTCAATGGATGAATGGAAGAATAAATAGGGGGATGAAGAAACAAATAAACAAACAAATGCATGAATGAACCCCGTAACAAACAAACAAGAAGAAGACGAAACATGTATGTATGATCGAATGAATGAATGTTTGAAGGATTCAATGGATGGATTAATGAATAAATAAAGGGATGGATGGATGAAAATGTTTTTGTTTGGGCAGGTTTAAGTAGATAAAACCTAACCCAAACCCCAGCACACAGAAAGTCCACTTCAAGTGCAATATATCAACGCAAACAAGTGCAAAGTAAATAGTACACTTAGTGCATAGGGTTGTACATAGTGCATGTAGGACATAATACACATAGGGTTGTACATAGTGCATGTAGGACATAATACACATAGGGTTGTACATAGTGCATGTAGGACATAATACACATAGGGTTGTACATAGTGCATGTAGGACATAATACACATAGGGTTGTACATAGTGCATGTAGGACATAATACACATAGGGTTGTACATAGTGCATGTAGGACATAATACACATAGGGTTGTACATAGTGCATGTAGGACATAATACACATAGGGTTGTACATAGTGCATGTAGGACATAATACACATAGGGTTGTACATAGTGCATGTAGGACATAATACACATAGGGTTGTACATAGTGCATGTAGGACATAATACACATAGGGTTGTACATAGTGCATGTAGGACATAATACACATAGGGTTGTACATAGTGCATGTAGGACATAATACACATAGGGTTGTACATAGTGCATGTAGGACATAAGGTTGTACATAGTGCATGTAGGACATAATACACATAGGGTTGTACATAGTGCATGTAGGACATAATACACATAGGGTTGTACATAGTACATGTAGGACATAATACACATAGGGTTGTACATAGTGCATGTAGTACATAGTACACATAGGGTTGTACATAGTGCATATAGCACATAGTTCACATAGTGCATAGGGTTGTACATATTGGTTGTACATAGTGCACATAGTACATAGGGTTGTACATATTGGCTGTACGTAGTGCACATAGTACATAGGGTTGTACATATTGGCTGTACATAGTGAAAGTAGTACATAGTGTACATAGTACAAAGTACAAAAACAAGCATACTCACACCAAATCCCCACTTGCAATGATAGGGCTTGAAGCGCCAAGCAAAAGATCTATTAGAGGTGGCCGTTGCTGAGTGTAACCTTCGTAGGTGGCAAGCCCCCTCCGTGGTCATCTTCTTCCCTTCTGGGGTTGATCTGGGAGTGGAGCGTGATCTCACGGCAATGGGGATCAACGTGGTGGCAGGGCCAGGTAAGAGGAACACGGTGTGCGGGTGGTGTGTGTGTGTGCGGGTGGTGTGTGTGTGTGTGCGGGTGGTGTGTGTGAGTATGGTGTGAGTGCGTGAGTATGGTGTGAGTGCGTGTGGTGTGTGCGTGTGCAGTGTGTGTGTGTGTGGCAGGGCCAGGTAGGAGTGTTATGTTAAGGATGATCAGAATCTGGGCAGGTGGTGTGTGCGGGTGGTGTGTGTGTGTGACTGTGTGTGTGACTGTGTGTGTCAACGTGTGGCAGGGCCAGGTAAGAGGAACACGGTGTGCGGGTGGTGTGTGTGTGTGCGGGTGGTGTGTGTGAGCATGGTGTGTGCGTGAGTATGGTGTGAGTGCGTGTGGTGTGTGCGTGTGCAGTGTGTGTGTGTGTGTGGCAGGGCCAGGTAGGAGTGTTATGTTAAGGATGATCAGAATCTGGGCGGGTGGTGTGTGCGGGTGGTGTGTGTGTGTGTGCGTGTGTGTGTGTCAACGTGTGGCAGGGCCAGGTAGGAGGAACACTGTGTGCGGGTGGTGTATGTGTGTGACTGTGGGTGTGGGTGTGTCAACGTGTGGCAGGAGGAACACAAGCACTCTGTGTGTGCGGGTGGTGTGTGGGTGGTGGGGATGGTGATGTTGGGGGCGGGAGGGAGGGGGGGGGGGAGGGGGGGGATTTATTGGCAACCCTTTGCTTGCTCCTCTAAGTGCTGTGGAAGTAATGGCTTCTTGAATGGCTGTTTATTGGCGACACTTTGCTTGCTACTGTTAGTGCTCTTTATTTAATGGCTATTTATTGGCAACACTTGAAGTGCTACTTTGAGCACTATGTATGTGATGGCTGTTTATTGGCAACACTTTGCTTGCTACTATTAGTGCTCTTTATTGAAAGGCTATTTATTGGCAACAATTATTGGCAACACTTTGCTTGCTACTATTAGTGCTCTTTATTGAAGGGCTATTTATTGGCAACACTTATTGGCAACACTTTGCTTGCCACTTGATGTGCTGTTTATTGAATGGCTTCTTCAATGGCTATTTATTGGCATCACTTTGCTTGCTAATTGATGGCCTCCCCCAAGCTAACATGAGCCAATTTGGCCCTTTTCACACCAAAAGTCAAATATCGCTGCTCGCTGAAAATTCGAGGTTGACCTTGATTGTACCTCGATTGAAATGGCTCAGCCGAACTTTTAATCCATCTAAAATTAGTTTAGGGGGTCCTGGGACCTGGGAAAAGGTCTTCAGAACCCTAAAATACCCTTAAACAACCCAAAATTTGGTTTCTGGGTTTTGACACATTCAAGCCGGGACCGACATAATCTGTGAATAAAAAAAAAATGACTGTCGGAATGAGTCGCAATCGCTCAGAAGCTCGCAACGCAATAATCATGGTCACTGGGTGGCTCATGTTAGCTCGGGGGAGGCTTGATATGCTGTTTATTTAATCGATACTTTAATGGCTATTTACTGGCGACACTTTGCTTGCTACTGTTAGTGCTCTTTATTTAATGGCTATTTATTGGCAACACTTTGCTTGCTACTATTAGTGCTCTTTATTGAAGGGCTATGTATTGGCAACACTTTGCTTGCTACTATTAGTGCTCTTTATTTAAGGGCTATGTATTGGCAACACTTTGCTTGCTACTATTAGTGCTCTTTATTGAAGGGCTATGTATTGGCAACACTTTGCTTGCTACTATTAGTGCTCTTTATTTAAGGGCTATGTATTGGCAACACTTTGCTTGCTACTATTAGTGCTCTTTATTTAAGGGCTATGTATTGGCAACACTTTAAATGCTACTTTAATGGCTATTTACAGGCAATATTTTGCTTGCTAATTGATATGCTGTTTATTTAATGGCTACTTTGATGGCAATTTATTGGCATCACTTTAGCATTTATTGGCAACACTACCTCTAGTGCACTATCCTGGTTGTAAAAGGAGCGTCAAAATCCCCGTGTGAAAGTTTCTGTTTGCGGGTTTGTCATGTGTCAACGCTGGCCTGTCAATGACAAATTAATTAAATTAATGCAATGTAGTGTAGTGTAACGTTGTGTAACACAGTGTGATGTAACGTACTTTAGTGTATTGGAACGCCATGTAGTGTAATGTAGTGCAGTGTGATGTATTGTAACGCAATGTAGTGTAGTGTAGTGCAGTGTAACGCCATGTAGTGTAATGTAGTGCAGTGTAATGTATTGTAACGCAGTGTAGTGTAGTGTAACGCAATGTAGTGTAGTGTAACGTAATGAAGCGCGATTTAACGCAACGCAACGTAATTTAGTGTAGTGTAACGAAATGTAATGTAATGTAAGGTTAAGTAAATAGAATGCTCATCTCCCTACACGTTGCGTGGCAGATGCAGTGCATAGCATTACATTACTTTACTTTACATTACTTTACACCACGTTGCGTGGCAGATGCAGTGCAGCACCTACCGCCTCCTCCGCCTGAGCCCACAACAACAAACCTCGATGTTGTGTACCGTGGTGCAATGTAACGAAATGTATCGTAATGTAATGTAAATAAAATACTCATCTCCCTACACGTTGCATGGCACATGCAGTGCATAGCATTACATTACTTTACACCACGTTGCGTGGCAGATGCATTGCAGCACCTACCAGCTCCTCCGCCTGAGCCCACGACAACAAATCTAGACGTCACCACCATGTGCGCATTGGTTTCGGAGCTCTGCCGTGCCAAGTCAGACGACCCCATTGTGGAGGAGTGGTCGAAAAGGACGGTTCATTGGAAGGACTGCCTAGAAGCCGAGAGGAAGCTACCCCTCATTGAGCAATTGGGACCCTATATTACAGGTGAATCGGGTCTATTTCAGCAATTAGGGCCCTACATAGCAGATGAATCAGGGCGATATCAGATTATTTCGGGCCATTTCAGCAACTAGGGCCCTACATTACAGGTGAATCAGGGCCATTTCAGGCTATTTCAGATTATTCCAGGCTATTTCTATTAAAACCGAGAGGAAGCTACCCCTCATTGAGCAATTAGGGCCCTACATCACAGGTGAATCAGGGTTATTTAATCAATTATTATTATTATTATTATTATTTTTATTATTATTATTATTATAATTCCAGGCTATTTGAGCAATTAGGACCCTACATTGGAAGGACTGTCTACAAGCCGAGAGGAAGCTACCCCTCTTTGACCAATTGGAACCTTAAATTACAGGTACCCGAATACCCGAATGAAAAAATCACCAGATTTTATCCGAATGAAAGAAATTTCAAAAATTCGAAATGAGGGATTAGCCTGTCAAAAACGTCTGTCTTACATTACAGGTAAATAGTAGGGTGCCCCGGAGGGTCCCCTGGTGGTCGGCCCAGGGGCTCGTGTGTCGTTGTTGACTTGTGTTGAAGTTTTTTTTTGAAGTTGTAGTGGCCGTTAGTTATGGAAGGGTGGTCTGTAGGGGTGCAGGTTTGAGCTGTGTAGGTTTTGCATACATTTGGGACTCGATGATGTTGCTTGTGCCAAGGGGGGGGTCCTGGTATTCTTGGAGACTGTGAGTTGAATTGTCTGATAGAAGCCGAGAGGAAGGTAGCCCTCGTTGAGCAATTGGGATCCTATATTACAGGTGAATCAGGTATATTTCAGCAATTAGGGCCCTACATTACAGGTGAATCAGGGCGATAGCAGATTATTTCAGGCCATTTCAGCAACTAGGGCCCTACATTTCAGGTGAATCAGGGCCATTTCAGGCTATTTCAGACTGTTTCAGCAAGTGAGACCCTATAGTACAGGTCAATCAGGGCTATTTCAGCAATTAGGGCCCTACATTACAGGTGAATCAGGGCCATTTCATATTATGTCAGGCTATTTCACGGATGCGGCTTCAGCTACGCCTGACACGCAAGATAAAGTACAGAAACCCAGAGCCGGCGCGTTCCCTGAGTGTGTCTAGAGAGAGAGTATTCATTACATGAACTCAGCAAATCACAGCCGAGACAGGACAGCAGCACAGCCTGCCGACCATCCAATTTTATAACAGGAAGCACGAGGGTTTTTAAGGCACCCCCACAAACCTGGAAAACAAACTAGGCCAGTCCAAAAGAGAAAACAAAAATAGAGGCGGAAAGAAGAGCTAGAGTAGGTCAAGTGCTGATTGCAAGCATGAAAAGTAATGATAACGCCAGGTGGGGCGTGGTATTAAGGGAGCCCCGTCTTTCGGCGGTAGGGAACGGGCTGCTACTTTACCTGGACAAAGCTACCATGGCGGTTGACAGCTAGCGCGAACACTAAATCGCACCCGTGGGGCTTCGTACCCGGTAACTTCTTCGTTCTTTCTAGGAGCTCAACTATCGAGCCATTCGTCGGAACGGGGATGCAAGCATGAATACAACTCTGTGTTCCTAGATGGCAAGAGCATCCCATCTTCCGACATCATTCTGAGAGTGAATGGGCTGGCTCCTGATATCCCAGAAAAGGTCCTAGTACAGCTTCCTCTTCAAGATCCGTGTCGCTGGTTTGTGTTGGGAGACCCACCTCCTGGGGTGAAAGTCCTTTCACAACTAAAAATAAAAAAATAAACAGATATTTTCGAGTACCCTGAGTGGGTTGACCCTCTGAAAAGCATTGCAGAACTAACTTGGCAAAAGGGTCTATGGCTCTGACTTTCTCAAGTTCAGACCTGCAATTCAGTTGGCAAATCATCTTTTTGATTACATGTTTTTGTTACATTTCCTTGTTACATGTTCATAAAGTAGCCTGCCCAAGCTTGCCGCAAAACCAGCTGATTGCAAGCAAGTTCCTCTCGTCTAACCATCTCTTATTATTGTTGTAAGATATCCCGGTTCGGCGAATGGTTCAGTGGTTGATCATTCCGCTGGACTGAAGAGGGTGCGGGGTTCGATTCCCTTCGGGTGCGCTTAAGTGTTAGCGGTCGCTGTCAACGGCCATAGTAGCACTGTCCAGGTAAAGTAGCAGCCCGTTCTCTACCGCCGTAAGACAGGGCTCCCTTAATACCACGCCCCACCAGGCGTTATCATTACTTTTTATTGTTGTAAGATATAGGATGTACACTCTTGGCATACATTGTCGTAAAAACTGAAAAAGTAATCCATATGGACTAATGGACGGATATTTTGTACCCCACAATCCATCCTTAATCTTGTTCCTCTTCATTCGGGTACTTCATCAGAATTAAATTATCACTGTAGCACGATCTCAGGGCCCTCGTCGGTAAAACGATTGTTTGGGGGTTCAGTTCATCGGTGCTTCTTATTTTTAAGCCCTTCCTATCACGGTTGGGTAAGTACCTTTAGCTTATTTGGCCTACCCCTGGACTGTAACATACATACATACACACATACATACATACGTACATACACACATACATACATACGTACATGCATACATACATACATACATCAGGTCGACTGCTGATTGCAAGCAGCGTCCTCGTGGCTCAGTTTTAGAAATTGATGGACTACTAGACAGATGTTTTTCACCCCCTAATCCCTCCTTAATCTTGTTCCTCTTCATTCGGGTACTTCATCAGGTCGACCGCTGATTGCAAGCAGCGTCGCGGTGGCTCAGTTTCAGAAATTGATGGACATGTTTAGCGGCCCCAAAGAGCAAGAGCGCTGGTCCAAGCTGCTTCTCTCCATGGAGGTCTACACCCCTCTCTCAATTGCCATTAGTAAGCAGGAGGCTCAAGGTGAGGTACACCCCTCTCTCAATTGCCATTAGTAAGCTGGAGGCTCAAGGTGAGGTACAACCCTCTCTCACTTGCCATTAGTAAGCAGGAGGCTCCAGGTGAGGTGCTCCCCTCTCTCAATCGCCATTAGTAAGCAGGAGGCTAAGGGTGGGGCCTTTAGCCTACTTGGCTACCCCTGAACTGAATTATTCACAAATGCATACAATACAATGCATATATTTACTCGTCCTCGTCCACATCCGCATCTGCATCCTCATCCGTATCTTCATCTTCATCCTTATCTTCAACTTCATCCTCATCCTCATCCTCATCCTCATCCTCATCTTATCTTCATCCTCATCTTAATCTTAATCCTCATCCTCATTCTTATCTTCATCCTCATCCTCATCCTCATCTTAATCCTCATCCTCATCCTTATCTTCATCCTCATCCTCATCTTAATCTTAATCCTCATCATCATTGTTATCTTCATCCTCATCCTTAACCTCATCCTCATCCTTATCTTTATCCTCATCCTCATCTTAATCTTAATCCTCATCCTCATTCTTATCTTCATCCTCATCCTCATCTTAATCCTCATCCTCATCCTCATCCTTATCTTCATCCTCATCCTCATCTTCATCCCCATCATTATCCTCATCCTCATCTCCATCCTCATCCTTATCCTCATGTTTATCTTCATCTTTATCCTCATCCTCATGTTTATCCTCATGCGCGCCACCACCCTCTGTATACCAAACAATCTAGTACCGTTCATGTATCCCACTTGCGTATCAGTAGCCCAATATGCTGTGCCCTCCCCTCCCCCCCCCCCCTCCCCTCTACTTTGCCCTCCTCTCCCCTCTCCCCTCTCCCCTAATGTAATGTATAATTTTGTATTGTACATTTGTCCTATGCCACAGTGGGGGTCGTGAATGAGGCTGTACCCACGTATGAGGTGCCCCGCCGTTTGGCAGCCCTCGAGAAAGTGGGCGCGCTGCAGAAGGATGTATTTGGTCTAGGCTACACCAGGAGAGCCATGACTGTTACAGCTAATGGGAACGCAGTTCGGAGCGCAGAGCGCCAAGGAGTGGCCTTGGAATCTTTTATCCATCGAGCTGTGTGGCTTACAGGGTTGTAGAACGTTTTTGGCGGAGCCCCCCCTTCTGGGGGGCGGGAGCCCCCAGGGTCACCACGTTGTCAGTTTTTCACACGATGCCAAGTAACCCTTGCCCTAACTGTCTGGTAAACCCTGGCTCCAGTCTGCTGCACTCAATATTTTTACCACCCGTTCACGCTAACGTGTTGTATCGCACAATATAGTACGAAACACGATATCGTGCTTGACATCCCTACTTATATACGCTGGCAATTCAGCGTCTAGCCGTCTGCAGAATACAATACTTCCCCCGTGCGGTAGCCACAGAAACCAGGGCGTGTGCAGAACAGTGTAGTCCAAGATGCGCGTCCTTGCGTCCCAGGATGCAACATGGGGAGGGCTGTTGCGTCCCAGGACGCAACATTGGCAGGGTCGGTTGCGTCTCAAACGCAGCCTCATAGATTGGTTGCGTCCAAGACGCAGGTTTTGGAAGTTGATTGCGTCTCACTTCATTACCCTGCGTTCTCATGCGTCCCAATGCGCCCCAATGCGCCCCAGTGCGTCTGATGCGTTCGACTCAAGAGTGTCTCAGTGGGTGGTGCAGGATGCAAAGGACTCTCTCAGCCACATAATTTGAATGGACTCGAACCTAAAAATCCCCCACATGCCCCCAGGCCCTGAGTGGATGAGCGGGGTTAGCACCCTAGTCCAAAGCCTAGAAATTTGACAATGTGAAAGATTTATTCTGGTCGAGCTCTCCAAAAATATTCCAACCGTCAAATGCCATCTCGCGGCACGCCCAATGCTCCGACCAAGCAGCGAAGGCTGGATGAACTTTTTGTTGCCAAGCCCGCTGCTGCTGCTCAGCTCCAGTTTGGTTTTTTACACTAGCGGAAGTATGAGACGCGTAGCACGTGTCACCAACTTGTCAACTGTCTCTAAAATAGTTACTTCGTTATCTGGCGTACTTAAGTAACTTCTGGTATACTTTACACTGTGTTAACAAATGTAACCAATTTGTCCAGAAACATTATGTAAAAGACTCAATGAGATGGAATGGGAGGCAGTGGGACGCATCGAGCATGGAGAAAAATTGAGACGCAGTGAGACGCAGTGGGACCAGGGTACTTCAAATGGCCAAATTGGCCAGCGCTTTAGAGCACTTGAAAACAAAAAAACTGCGCTTTGTAGAGCAAAAAGCGCAAAATTTGCTTGCTGCGTCCACAGGGGGTTGCAAAAACTGCGCTTAGAGCGCAGAGGGGGTCAAAAAGTCAGCGCTCAAAAGCGCAAAAGCGCGCGCTTTGAATTACCCACTGTGGGACGCATCAAGCTGCTGTTGCTGTGGGAGGGGGAAAGAGGAATTTTTGGGACGCAACCTACAAACTTTACTGCGTCCCAGGACGCAACCTACGAAATTGGCTGCGTCCCTGGACGCAACCTACCCATTTGGGTGCGTCCCAGGAAGCAACTCCTGGGGTCCGTTTGGACAACCCTGGTGCAGAACTGGCTTGATAGCGTGGGTCTCCTACCTTGGCGTGGTCTGTCAGCCTTCAGGGTACTCATCTTCTGCGGGTGGAGTAAACGTCGGTAGCACAACGCTACTACTTCACTCCTGAGTAAATAATGTAATCACGATTGTGTCCGTGCTTCTGTGGCTCAGGGTGACGAGGGGGGCCAAGTTGCATCACAAATAAAAATCGTATGATTAAATGCTCACATAAGTAAGAATGGCACAGCGGGGTTACCGATTTTTTTCAATTGTAAAGCGGACCCTCAAAAATTGCAAATTAGGACGGTGGGATTTGCGACCCAAATAGCCCAGTCAGTCAATTATGAACCCCAACCCAAATAGCCCAGTCAGTCAGTCAGTCAGTCAAATATGCGGTCAGTCAGTCAGTCAGTCAGTCAATTATGCGGTCAGTCAGTCAGTCAGTCAGTCAGTCAGTCAGTCAGTCAGTCAGTCAAATATGCGGTCAGTCAGTCAGTCAGTCAGTCAGTCAGTCAGTCAGTCAGTCAATTATGCAATCAGTTAGTCAGTCAGTCAAATATGCGGTCAGTCAGTCAGTCAGTCAGTCAGTCAGTCAGTCAGTCAATTATGCAATCAGTTAGTCAGTCAGTCAGTCAGTCAATATGCGGTCAGTCAGTCAGTCAGTCAGTCAGTCAGTCAGTCAGTCAGTCAGTCAGTCAATTATGCAATCAGTTAGTCAGTCAGTCAGTCAGTCAAATATGCGGTCAGTCAGTCAATTATGCAATCAGTTAGTCAGTTAGTCAGTCAGTCAGTCAAATATGCGGTCAGTCAGTCAGTCAGTAAGTCAGTCAGTCAGTCAGTCAATTATGCAATCAGTTAGTCAGTCAGTCAGTCAGTCAGTCAGTCAGTCAAATAAATTCTGAGTAGAAATTTCAAAAAATCCGCCGGGAGGCAGGAACGCTCATTACTTACTCGGAACATTGGGATGTAGAGGTAGTGAGGCTCCACCACACCAACGCAATCGCTCCCAAACACCATCTTCACATCTACAATGCTGTGGACGTACAATCTAGAATCATCACGGAAAAAGTTGGCGTGCCGACCTTTGCAAGATCGTCGAATAATATCCACCTGCAGCACCCAATGAATTGAATTGAATTGAATTGAATTGAATTGAATTGAATTGAATTGAAAACTGTGTGTGGTGATGTAGTGTAGCAGCAAGGTAAGAAAACGCAAGGCAGGGAGGTACTCACGCTGACTTCCAGCGACGATGACTTCCAGCGACGATGACTTCCAGCTGACTTCCAGCGACAGAGGAGTAGGGCGACAGGGGAGGAGGGCTAGGGACGCTCTCAAGCTTAACGGCCACATTGGGGGAGTCGCAAGTATCCAATGACTCCGATGGGGAGAAGGAGGAGTCCTCGTCATCCGAAGACGACAAGCATGACAGGTCGATAACGTCAGGGACGATCTGCGCCAGCAAGAAAAGCAGTGCAAACAGTGAAATCAGTGCCCCAACAAAATCTAAAGCTGGGAAAACACCACAGAGGGAGTCGTCAGTAGCTGGGAAAACACGCGCGCACGCAGTCGTCAGTAGCTGGGAAAACACCACAGGGGGAGTCGTCAGTAGCTGGGAAAACACGCGCGCACGCACACTCACTCACCACCGGCATAGAAGTTTCCATCTCGATGTAGTAGTAGTAGTAGTATAGTAGTAGTAGTAGTAGCATAGTAGTTTCCATCTAGATGTAGTAGTAGTAGTAGTAGACGAAGGACGAAGGACGAAGGACGAAGGACGAAGGACGAAGGACGAAGGACGAAGGACGAAGGACGAAGGACGAAGGACGAAGGACGAAGGACGAAGGACGAAAAGGACGAAAAGGACGATAAGGACGAAAAGGACGAAAAGGACGAAGGACGGGTTCAGAAGTTGCGCTGAAGTAAAGTCACGCTACTACTACGCCAGCCAGAGATTTCGAAGTACTGCCTTGGACGCGTCGGAATTTTCCGGTGGTGGGTTCAGAAGTTACGCTGAAGTAAATGCACGCCAGCCAGAGATTTCGATGTACTGCCCGGAAGCGCGACAGAGAGCAACCGTTTCTCGGAAGTTCGGTTACCGCATTGTGACAGACGGCTTTGCAGTCAGCATCTTGATGAATAGGCCTACGTGTCTGACATGTTCGATGACTGCAGATGCGTTCTCTACACGTGAGCATGAGTACATTACAACATGGGGCATGCACGGAGGTTCGTGTCGCGAGCTGCCCGGAGGTTCGTGTCGCGAGCTGCCCGGACATGCGAAACCACACGCTGGCCGGAGGTTCGTGTCGCTAGCTGGCTGACCGCGAGCTTCAGCTGAAACATGATAAGGGTTTGGTCGGTTCATATGCTCGGTCAAGCGAGGAAGCACCACATCTTTCGCTGGTTACCACTCAATTCCTGGAAATTCGGAAGCCCAAGGTGAGGTGTCTTTGAAATAGCTTCCAGGATTTCGCGACGAGTTGCATCGCCTGTTCGCTAATTTGAATTGCATTGCCGAATTGCATTGCTCAGGAAGTGCTTTTGCTCGCTCGCTCAATCACCAGGTGAAGTTGGTCGGATCTAGCTTACAGGATAGTTGTTAGATGCTGCTGCTGCAATGCCTGCCTGCACCGTCGCGACTGTTCGATAACTGACAGGATGCTAGATCGAGTTGAGCTGGTCGGATATAGCTTACAGGATAGTCAAATGCTGCTGCTGCTGCTGCTGCTGCTGCTGCTGCTGCACTGCCTGCCTGCCTGCACTGTCGCGATTGTTCGATAGCTTACAGGATGCTATATCGAGTTGAGCTGGTCGGATCTAGCTTACAGGATAGTCAAATGCTGCTGCTGCAATGCCTGCCTGCACTGTCGCGATTGTTCGATAGCTTACAGGATGCTATATCGTGTTGAGCTGGTCGGATCTAGCTTACAGGATAGGCAAATGCTGCTGCTGCAATGCCTGCCTGCACTGTCGCGATTGTTCGATAGCTTATAGGATGCTATATCGTGTTGAGCTGGTCGGATCTAGTTTACAGGATAGTCAAATGCTGCTGCTGCTTCTGCACTGCCTGCCTGCCTGCACTGTCGCAATTGTTCGATAACTTACAGGATGCTAGATCGAGTTGAGCTGGTCGGACCTAGCTTACAGGATAGTCAAATGCTGCTGCTGCTTCTGCACTGCCTGCCTGCCTGCCTGCACTGTCGCAATTGTTCGATAACTGACAGGATGCTAGATCGAGTTGAGCTGGTCGGATATAGATTACAGGATAGTCAAATGCTGCTGCTGCACTGCCTGCCTGCACTATCGCGATTGTTCTATAGCTTATAGGATGCTAGATCGAGTTGAGCTGATCGGACCTAGCTTACAGGATAGTCAAATGCTGCTGTTGCAATGCCTGCCTGGGCTATTTGGGTTGGGGTTCGGCCTGTCCGGAGGCTCGCAACAATCCGGGCGGTATCAGTGAGTCCGCGACTCATCATTGCGTGGTGGGAGTGGTTGCGACTCATCAAGAAGAAAATGAAGATTCGGGGACCATGCCCAGTCCGGTAGAAGCACGTGTCTGTCCAAGCAGTATCAGTGAGTCCCGCAACTCGGTATGAAAGAAAAAGAACGACGAAAGAATGACGAATGAATGACTCGCGATTCATCATTTCGCATGATGCGAACACAGAAAGCAGGGGTACGTTAAATGGGGTGTTTATACCGGTTGTGTACCGCCCTCAATGTTTTATCCACTGTTACACTCAGGGACGTCCCAGGCTGCGTGCATGTGCAGCCGAACACTTCGACCGACCGACCGACCGACCAGTTTCGCTCCCACGCCCACGGTTTTACTCCAACGAACTGGGTATGCAAATTGGCTGATTAACGACGATCGGACCGATAACCCTAAACGGCTAAACCCCCCAAATCCGGATTGCTGAGGCCGTTGCTGATAGATGCTGAAATTGTTCATAAACCGCAGTCGATACATAGGCAACGCAAGCTTTTCACTTACGATCGATACAGGTGTTTCAACTTGGCGTTGGTGAAGGTGAGGACAAGATTCGAAAAGCTCACTCCTTGTCTGCTATCCTAGCAGTCTGCTTGCATTCCAAGGGCAATGGCTCGCCAACACACTTGAATGCGCACACTGATACGTGCAACTCGCTTATGCTTCAATTGCTCGAGTGATCACAATCAAGCTTCGCAGCACTGCCAGGCGCCCAGTGTGACCAATGCAATAGGGGGAAACGTCTTGTCCGATTGAGCGAATTCGACCTTGTTTAAGTATGTGACGCCCTCCTCTCTCTCGCCCATGCTTGGGCGCCTGAACATGCCATCTAGAGGCCTCCGGTCATTGCATTGGCAGTGCTACTAACATGACTAATACAACTCATACGCGCTACTTACGCGTGAACGTGCAGTGTGGTGCACAGGTTCGCTAGAACCGAACCGAGTAATGTAATATTAATAACGTGAATTCCTTGACCTGCGCAGGTTCTGCAGAGACTCGAACTGTTCATTTGTGAATCCGAACGAGAAGATGGTTTGCGGTGTTTGCGGTGACCCTAAACACAACAGGAGAACATGTATCGCCAGAAAGCTTGATGAAGCTGGTGCGACAGACAAATTGAAGGTTCAGGCCACGAGAGCTCTGATGAAGAAGTTTGTGACGGAGGAGGCCTTGGCTACGGCGATAGAGGCTGGGCTAGACTGTGCCCTACCTGGTCTGGGCATGAGCATCAAGCTGGGTAGATATGCTTGGAAGTTTTATAAGAAGGCCTAGTCTCGTGTGCGTGACGAAGTGACCGGGTGGTCGGGTTTCTAGCCCGATCCGGTTCTGAAAACATGTGTAGGATACCCGGTGTCCCGCCTAGCTTACTAGCTGGTGTATTCGGGACCACCAAGGGCCCCGGATCCGGTAATTTTAGTGACCGCTGTCGCGGATGTATTTATGTTATTCTTTATGTTTTGTGTCTTCTGGACCAGTTGTAACATGGATTCTTGCCTTCTATAGTTATGATTGTTCCCCCCTTGTACCAGCTGCCCTGCAGTCTGTTGGGGCTGCTATGCTGCGAGCATCTCTCGCCTGGTCTCGAAGCAATTTCGTTCCAGAGCAAGAATGAGGACGCAGAAGTCGGTGTGTGTGTGTGGGGGGGTGGGGGTGGGGGGGGTGGGGGGGGGAGGGGATCAGCCCCCCTCAGGCTTATTAGGCTCGACGTTTGCAGGTCTTTTTTTTACTACTGTTCTGGACGACAAAAAAACAATACAAAAATAGTAGGGGACCCTGGCGGGTCCCCTGGAGGTCGGCCCCAGGGGTGGTGTAATATTCGTCAAGCAGCAGTGGCAGCCTCCTTGGTGATGGATGCACAAGCAGTTGCTTACTTATCCGTACAATTTAATATTCGGGGGGTCAAGAATCAATGTAGCATGGCATGGCATTATTATTCAACTTGGTGGCCTGTGAGGCTAATGGACTTATTAGCTCACTGACTTCCCGAAGTTCCATGGAGGCAGGTGCAGCAACTCCCGAGGCTACAGTTGCTACTTCGCAACCTGCAGGAACTACGGTTGTGCGAAAGAGCGGATTTCCTTGTCAAGCACAATGCGCTGATGCAATGAGCTACGACAGTCACGAAGAAGCGAATTATTCAAGGGGAAATCGTAGACATGCTCCAGGTCCCTAGACTGAGTCCACAGGACAGGAGGGAAATGACTAATGAAAACGCCGCGTTCACAGTCCGCAACCCTGAGATACGAACGCGAAAAAGTGCCATCGAAGGTAATCCGCCCCCGACGGGAATCGAGCACGAGTCGCTTAGACTTCAGGCCAGTCAGATTGACCGGATTATTTGACCGGCTTTCTTGGGAATATGTGACGATTTGAAAAATTGACAATTTGACGATTTGACGATTTCACTTAAGTATCGCATAGGTCTGTCCCCCTTAGGGGGCCGACCAACGAATCATACCGATCAAAAAACTTGCTCCAATCTCTTCATACATTCATTTATGAACAGAGGAAGCTTTGCTTGACCTTCAACTTCTGGATTGCACATCAGGTAATTTAGAGGAATCATTTACTCCCAAATTGGGAAATCATTTTCTACGGTAAAGAAAATAATTGCAGGCTGAAGCTATGTAACCAGCTAGTTTGCCACATTAAAAACATTCTGGTCCGAAGCGGTGTGCAGCGTTCCATACAGATGGAAGAGAGTAAATAATGAAGATGTAGGCTCCGCAAGTATTAAGATGTAGGTTTGCGATCTTTCCCTATCTCTCTGGTGAGCGGTGTTACAGTGTTACACTACTAAGCAGCGGTTTAGCCAGTCTCACTCTCTCTCTGTTGAACGGTTTTACACAATCAAGCTGCGGTTCAGCCAGTCTCCCTCTCTCTGATGAACGGTGATACACAACTAAGCTGCGGTTTAGCCAGCCTCTATCCCTCTCTCTCTGGTGAACGGCGTTGCACAACTAAGCTGCGGTTTAGCCAGTCTCCCTCTCTCCATGGTGAACTGCGTGACACAACCAAGCTGCGGTTTAGCCAGCCTCCCTCTCTCTCTGGTTAACGGTGTTACACAACTATGCTGCGGTTTAGCCAGTCTCACCCTCTCTCTCTCTCTCCCTCCCTCCCCCTCTCTTTATCGCTCTCTATCTCAATTCATAATAAAATAAATACTCGTATCCACGCCAACAACAGTTATCAGGATGTAGCTGCTTCTGTCGGTCCACGTGTTTGCCTGGAAGAGTGGTTGACTGGCTGACCATTCATTTCGACGATGCAGGTGCGGGGTTCGAAACTTCGAATCCCTCCGGTGCACCTGAGCCTTTTTTCTCGGTCCAAGTTTTTCCCGGTCCCGGTTATGCCTGTAGGAGAAGAAGGAGGGGTGAACGTAGATTGGAATCACCGCATGCCTTTTTTATGGAAATTGTTTTCACCCCAGGAAGTGAGACCCCGTACACAAAACAGCACCCACCGGGGATTCAAATGCTGTTTGGCTCTGTTCTGCGGTGTTCTGTTCTGTGTCGTGATGTGTTGACCCATGGTTATCTGCAGTGTGGTGTGTCATGTTTAGGGAATGGCATGATATCATATGATGCCGGCAGTCTGACTAGGCCAAAGTTACCATTTACATACAATATCATATGTTGCAATTTGTATGATATCATATGATATCATACTCGCCTTTGATCAGTATCATATGATTTGCCGGTCTCTAGTTGTGTTGCGCCGTGGTTCTCTATTGTGTGATGTGGTGTTCTGTAGTATTATGTGGTGATCTATGCTGCCGGTGCTGCGCTGTGTTGTGGTTCTCTTACATGTGCTGTGGTGTTTGTGGTGTTCTATGCTGTTCTATGTGGTGCGGTGCTGCGTTGTGCTGTGGTTCTCTATCGTGTTTTGTGATGATCTAGGCTGTGCCGTGTTGCGTTGTGCGGTGGTTCTCTTAAGTGTGATGTGGTGTTTATGGTGTTCTTTGCTGTTCTATGCTGTGCTGCGTTGCGCTGTGGTTCTGTATTATGTGATGCGGTGTTTTGTGCTGATCTAGGTTGTGCGGTGCTGCGTTGTGCTGGGGTTCTCTTACATGTGATGTGGTGTTCTACGCTGTTCTATGCTGCGCGGTGCTGCATTGCGCCGTGGTTCTCTACCGTGTTTTGTGGTGTTTGTGGTGATCTAGGCTGTGCTGTGCTGCGTTGCGCTGTGGTTCTTTATCGTGTGATGTGGTGTTTTGTGTTGATCTATGCTGTGCAGTGCTGTGCGGTGCTGCATTGCGCCGTGGTTCTCTATCGTGTGATTTGGTGTGATGTGGTGTTTTGTGGTGATCTATGCTGTGCTGTCCTGCGTTGTGCTGCGGTTCTCTTACATGTGATGTGGTGTTCTACGCTGTTATATGCTGTGCGGTGCTGCGTTGCGCCGTGGTTCTCTATCGTGTTTTGTGGTGATCTAGGCTGTGCTGTGCTGCATTGCGCTGTGGTCCTCTTACATGTGCTGTGGTGTTTTGTGGTGTTCTATGCTGTGCTGAGCGCGGCAGTCGTTCATGTGTGTGTGCGGCAGTTGTCGTTATGTGTGCGCGGCGGTGTCGACAGGATCAAATGGCACAATGGACCAACCTACCTTGCCCTGCGCCTGACAAGTGGTTGGATGCTTTTCTTATGTGTATGTGTGTAAAAGTGGCTGGGTGCTATTCTGCTGTGTATGTGTGTAGCGGCTGTGTCGACAGGATCAAATGGCACAATGGACCAACCTACCTTGCCCTGCGCCTGAAAAGTGGCTGGATGCTATTCTGCTGTGTATGTGTGTAGCGGCAGTGTTGACAGGATCAAATGGCACAATGGACCAACCTACCTTGCCCTGCGCCTGAAAAGTGGCTGGATGCTATTCTGCTGTGTATGTGTGTAGCGGCTGTGTCGACAGGATCAAATGGCACGATGGACCAACCTACCTTGCCCTGCGCCTGAAAAGTGGCTGGATGCTATTCTGCTGTGTATGTGTGTAGCGGCAGTGTTGACAGGATCAAATGGCACAATGGACCAACCTACCTTGCCCTGCGCCTGAAAAGTGGCTGGATGCTATTCTGCTGTGTATGTGTGTAGCGGCTGTGTCGACAGGATCAAATGGCACAATGGACCAATCTACCTTGCCCTGCGCCTGAGAAGTGGCTGGATGCTATTCTGCTGTGTATGTGTGTAGCGGCAGTGTCGACAGGATCAAATGGCTCAATGGATCAACTTACCTTGCCCTGTGCTTGAAAACTGGCTGGGTGCTATTCTTCTGTCTATGTGTGTAGCAATGGCTGGAAGCTAGTCTTCCATGTATGTGTGTAGTAGTGGCGACAGGATCAAATGACACAATGGACCAACCTACCTTGCCCTGCGCCTGAAAAGTGGCTGGATGCTATTCTGCTGTGTATGTGTGTAGCGGCAGTGTTGACAGGATCAAATGGCACAATGGACCAACCTACCTTGCCCTGCGCCTGAAAAGTGGCTGGATGCTATTCTGCTGTGTATGTGTGTAGCGGCTGTGTTGACAGGATCAAATGGCACAATGGACCAACCTACCTTACTCTGGGCTTGAAACCCCTTCCCTTCCCCAAGCACATTGAGCAGCCAAAGAGAGCAAATGAGCGACAAGAAGTGGCCCAGCAGTGTGTTAGTTGCGGCTTGGACCAAAAAGACATCCAGGGCCAGCACGGGGTTGTAGGAGGCTGCAGTAGCAAACGGGTTTGATGTAGCGGTGCTCAATGTCTTGGCAACCAGGAGACCAACCATGGCTTGAATGCCCAACAGAGTAGAACCCATGCCAACAATGTTGATGATGACACCGCGCGTGACCATGTCGATCACGCTCTGCTTCTTGACCTTGGACCCTCCGTTACCGTTGAGGAATTGCTGCATCTTCAGCCCCGTGCGGGTGTATACAAAGTTCCAGAAGCAGCTTAGGAAGCCAGCCAAAATGCCTAAGAGGGTTAAGTACAGAGCTGATCTAGGGCCGCTGGCAGAGGTGAAGGCGACTGAGAAGAGGAGAATGATGGAGGAGATGACGGAGAGGGTGAGCTGGATCCAGAAGCCAAGCCACCTGTAGGCGAAAAATAGTAAAAGAGTTGAAGAAGAGAAGAATGATGGAGGAGATGAGGCTGAGGGTGGGGTGGATCCAGAAGCCAAGCCACCTGCAATAAAAAAATAGGGGATGAGGGTGAGGATGGGCTGGATCCAGAAGCCAAGCCACCTGCAGTCGAACAAGAGGAGATGAGGGTGAGGGTGGGGTGGATCCAGAAGCCAAGCCACCTGCAGTAAAAAATAGGGGATGAGGGTGAGGATGGGCTGGATCCAGAAGCCAAGCCACCTGCAGTCGAACAAGAGGAGATGAGGGTGAGGGTGGGCTGGATCCAGAAGCCAAGCCACCTGCAGTCGGACAAGGGCAAAAGGGTTGAAGAAGAGAAGAATGATGGAGGAGATGAAGGTGAGGGTGGGCTGGATCCATAAGCCAAGCCACCTGCAGTTGAACAAAAAGAGATGAGGGTGAGGGTGGGCTGGATCCATAAGCCAAGCCACCTGCAGTCGGACAAGGGCAAAAGGGTTGAAGAAGAGAAGAATGATGGAGGAGATGAAGGTGAGGGTGGGCTGGATCCAGAAGCCAAGCCGCCTGCAGTTGAAATAGAGGAGAAGAGGGTGAGGGTGGCTGGATCCAGAAGCAAAGCCACCTGCAGTCGAACAAGAGGAGATGAGCGTTTCCGAAAATATGAGATTCTCTTTTTATTTATACGTGTCTTCACAATAATTAACCAACTCGGTACACGAGCGAATCCTAGAATGCCGAGATACAGCTCGGTTTTTGAAAAAGCAGTGATTTGTTTTCAAATCTGTAAGTGATTTTTTCTAGCTTAATGGTTGTAGGCCTCCTCCTGGGACAGCGTTTTAGTGTTTTTTATAGCCTTTACAGATTTTAGAGCCATTTGGGGGAAAAACGTGTTTAAAAAACCTTCCCGACAATTGTTTAATTTCATTTCTCTAACATGGGGTCAAAACTAGCGATCGCTATATATAGCAGAAAAAAAATCCCTGTGAAAAAGCTATAAGGGCGCCGTCCCTGGAGGAAGCCTAAACCCAGAAAGCTAGCAAAAATCCACTTTCTGAACTGAACAAACATCTTTCGTTCTATCCGAATCAACCTTTAATATAAAAATGATTTACCATAAGGGGGAAGCACGCAAGGACAGTCTACATGTCCATCAGGCCAGTCTATAGGTATATCAGTTAGAATCATCCATTACCAACCACACTTTTTAATTAAATCGATTCATCGATACCCCCCCCCCCCCCCCCCCCCCCCCCCCCCCCCCGCGCCCCCACCCCACCCCACACACACGAACCCCACCACAACCCAGCTTCCAGCCGCATCTGCACAAACCACTCACGCATATCTCCTCATCGCTGCTGTGGTTCTGGTTAGAGCCAACTTAGCTGCCAGACCAATCATATAAATAAAAACTAAATCCAATCATCTGCCTAACCACTCACCCGTATCTCTTTACCCTTGCCGTAGCTCTGGTGAGAGCTAATTTAGAAGCCTGCCCAATCCTCAAAAAAAAAAAAATGCACCAACCACTTACCCATACCTCTTCATCGCTGCTGTAGTTCTGGTAAGAGCTAACTTAGCAGGCTGACCAATCATCTAAAATAAATCTATACATCCAATCATCTGCCTCACCATACTGCACTCACCCATATCTCTTCACTGATGCAGTGGCTCTGACGAGAGCTAACTTAGCTGCCTGGGCAATCATCTAAAAAACACAAAATCCAATCATCTGCCTCACCACTCACCCATATCTCTTCACAGCTGCTGTAGCTCTGGTGAGGGCTAACTTAGCAGCCTGACCGATCATCTCTTTCTTCCGTGCGTACGAGATGTCTGAAATTGTGACAGGCTCAGAGCCGGATCCCTGGGTGTATGATTTGTTTGGAGATGGGGGTGGGTTCAGACTCTTAAAGAAGGTAACGGTTTGGGAATAGCTCCGGCTTACGCTATGGTGTCCTTAACTTCACGTCCTGCGAGTAACTGTATTACACGGATGTAACAATTTCAATTTCCATTTAAGGTTTGCGAAGTTCGTTCTGATCTGTTTGATTACGTTTTGATTGTTTTGTTTGCTTAATTTTTTTTTTTAGTTTTGCTTGTTTAATTTGCTTAGTTTTGTTAGTAAGTTAGTTTATGTTTGTTTGTTTTGTTGTGTTTGTTCAATTTGCTTAATTTTGTTAGTTATTTTATTTAATTGTGTTTGTTTGTTTGTTTAGTTTGCTTATTTGTGTTCGTTTGTTAGTTAACTTATTTTTCTTAGTTAGTTAGTTTAATTTTGTTAATTTTGCTTAATTTCGTTTTGTTTAATTTTGTTTTGTGTGTTTGTCTTGTTTGTCTGCTTTGCTTTGTTATGTTTGTTCTGGTTTGATTCATTCTGGTTTGTTCTGGTCGTATACAGTTGTGAAGTTAGTTGAGTCTTACCCAAGGGCCTGACTACCCTCAACCGTTATTACATCTTTATATAAATATACTAAAAATGGAAAAATGCAAGAAAAAAGTGATTTGTTGGCGTTTACATTTTCCTGGTATTTGTTTTTACAGCCAAAGACGGCAGGCAGCCAAATTGCTGGCTGAGGCAATGCAACCAAGTTCAAGTTCATGTTGAAGTTGAAGTTATATACTACGGTTATCCGAGTAGTGGGTACCATCAAATAAACTATAACTGATTTAATGAGCCATTCGCAGCTTCACAGTATAAGCAGTTTATGTACAGTTGATGTACAGTTTATGTACATGGTAAAACGGAGGCCGGCAGACCAGGGTAATTTAAAAGCGCGCGCTTTTGCGCTTTTGAGCGCTGGCTTTTTGACCCCCTCTGCGCTTTAAGCGCAGTATTTTGCAACGCCCTGTGGGCGCAGCAAGCAAATTTTGCGCTTTTTGAACTACAAAGCGCAGTTGTTTTGTTTTCCATTGCGCTAAAGCGCTGGCCAATTTGACCATTTGAAGTACCCTGCGGCAGACCCCTGATAGACACTATAGCCTGGCTACCTGAACTAGGCCAGCCATCAGACTGACATGAAGTACTTTCATGCAGCTCCTTTTGATAGTAAACTGGAGACCTGGACAAGTCTTTAAACTGTCTAATAACTGTTTGGAGTGCTCCCCGGTTTCCATGGGTATGGCACTACAGGACTTGGAATTGGAAGTTGGTAAGCAGCCCAAAGTTGGCTGAAAAAACATGCAACAAGCCAATCAAATCCTGGTAGTCTACAACCATATTGATTATACGAGGTTGGGCAAGTATCTCTAGGCTCATTGGCTGACCTGGACTGTACCATACATTTAATTGATCAAACAACAGGAAGACAGGAAAAATTAACAATAACAAACAGGATGCAAATGCTAAAGCATAGGCCTATGGAAAGAGGTACTCGAGTGGGACCAGACTAGTACATTCATACATTTAACCGAATTTTAGACTGGACTAGTACATTCATACATTTAACCAAATTTTAGACTGGACTAGTACATTCATACATTTAACCAAATTTTAGACTGGACTAGTACATTCATACATTTAACCAAATTTCCAACCAAAGAGGTACTCAAGTGAGACTGGACTAGTACATTCATTCATTTACATTTGAATGGGCAGAAATACACAATATACGATATCATATGATGTAATCTGATATCAGAACCGCTTTTGGTCAAAATTATATGATATGCAGTAACCGGCAGGAACATACATATACATACATACACTTATACGGCATGCATGCAGGCCAACCACCAGCCTCTTGTTCAACACAAGCACACACGCATGGGCACTGTCTCTTTTTGGGGCTTCTCATAGCAGCTTCTAGGCAGCTCCCTTCCCCTGTCCTTGGATGAAACCTAAAGCCTGCTATTGTGTGTCTGGAAGCTGGCATGACGAGCATTCCAATGCAGCTGGAAGCTTTGAGCTTGACCAAGTGGCTGGCTAATGGAGCTGCCTAGAAGCTGCTACACGTAGCCCCCACAAGAAACAATGCGCACAGGAGCCATAGACATGAACATTGCCAATAAAAAGGTAAGAGATAACCTAAAAGTTAGGAAGTGGTGTCTCCATTCGGAGTGGGGGCTGCAATTTTAGCACCACCAACACACAGATGGGAGCCCTAGCTGGACCGTAGACCGTACCTTGGCCCTTGGGGGGGCGGTCTCTTGATTGCGGCATATCGGGCGCCGTATCAAGCTAAGTGGGGTGTCTACAACGCATAGGTGCGGTTTAAGGGGGGCCGGAGCTCGAAGCCCCGTTCGAGAATGCGCTAAATGCATGGCTAGGGTCAGATGAAAACGTGAGATGGCCAATGGAAGGTGCTGGGCTGGCGTAAAAATGGGCGATGGATAGCTACCGGATCGGGGTTGATATGGGGGAGTAGGGAAATCCCAGAGCTCTGATTGGCAATTGTAGCAAAAGGGGTTGTGGCTGGCGCTGTTGGTTGGAGCGCCTTGGATCTAGCTAGCGCCACTACTATGACTCGTGCCACGGGGCACTAGAAGTACACCTCTAAGTCCCATCAGTGATTGCTGCCGGGGCTGAAGCGCCCAAGTTTCGACACGTGCATATACCACGTTTCCACAACCTAAAGCCACGCCTACCGGCGTTCCTTCTATTCTATCTCCTTCGCGCGTACACCCCAAGCTAGCCTCGTCTTCAATTATTTTGCAATTGCTCTGTAATTTTGCAACAAGCAAGTTACGTGTCTGAGTAGTCGAAATTAACAACCCTTTCTTTCATCTCGAGACCTTGTTTCCCCTCTACTCAAGCCACATTGCGTCTTACTCCTTCCTTCGATATGCAACTCTCCACAACTTCATAAGCTCATGCGGTGACGAAGCATTTCCTATTGCTTCGGCCTTCGGCTTAGCTAGCGCCCCTAAGGCATGCTACCTTCGGAGGGCTGATATCGCCGCTGTTGCGTGATATCAAGACCTACTCGCAATGGACCTCACCCTCCGTCCAGGTTTCAACTTGGACACGAGCTTCAAGGGTCACCATGGTATCATCCGGAGGGTCATCTACAACCCAGTATCTCAGCATTTCATCTCTACAGATGACAAGAGCATCAAGTCCTGGAGCGTCTATGGGATGGGCAACATCAAGGTCCATGCAGACCTGCAGTTCCCGGCTTCCCAGACGTGCTTTGTGACATGCATGGCCATTTGCCCTGAGCTCGATATCCTCTTTGCTGGCTGCCTGGATGGGTTCTTGAGGCTGTACAATCACCGGCTTGACATTTCCTCGCTCATGCCCTGGTCCAATGGGATAGTGGGGGAGATTGTGTACAACCACAAGCGGCAGGAGATCATTACAGCCGGCTCGTATGGCGTCAAGATTTGGGATTGTGAAATTGACTTGGAGGCGTACAAGACGGATGAGGTCAGCAAGGGCATGTGTGTGTATGTGTGTGTCTATGTTTTTATGTGTGTGTTTATGTGTGTGCATGTGTGTGTGTATGTGTGTGTGTGTGCATGTGTGTGTATGTGTGTGTCTGTGTATGTGTTAATGTGTGTGTGTTTATGTGTGTGTGTGTGCTAATGTGAGTTTGTGTGTATGTTTGTGTGTTTGGGTGTGTTTGGGTGCGCAAGGTAGCTTCTAATCCTCTAAGAGTGTGTGTTTATGTATGTGTGTGTGCATGAGTAATTGTGTGTATGTGCACACCAGAGTGCTTTCTAGTGTATGTGGTTGTGCTTTTATGCTTCCAAGCTTGCTTGTGTGTATTTGTTCTTGTTAGTGTACTCAAACATGGAAGTGTGTGTGTGTTTGTGTACGCAAACAAGGGAGTGTGTGTGTTTGTGTGTGTGTGTACGTGGACAAGGGAGTGTGTGTGTGTTTGTGTACGCAAACAAGGGAGTGTGTGTGTTTGTGTGTTTGTATGTGTGTGTGTATGTGGACAAGGGAGTGTGTGTGTGTTTGTGTACGCAAACAAGGGAGTGTGTGTGTTTGTGTGTGTGTGTGTACGTGGACACGGGAGTGTGTGTGTTTGTGTTCGCGAACAAGGGAGTGTGTGTGTTTGTGTGTGTGTGTTTGCGTACGCAACAAGGGAGTGTGTGTGTTTGTGGGTGCGTGTTTGTGTTGGTGTGTTTGTGTATGCGAACAAGGGAGTGTGTGTGTGTGTTTGCGTACACAACAAGGGAGTGTGTGTGTTTGTGGGTGCGTGTTTGTGGGTGTGTGTGTGTTTGTGTATGACAACAAGGGAGTGTGTGTGTGTGTGTGCGTGTTTGCGTACGCAACAAGGGAGTGTGTGTGTGTGTGTGTGTGTGTTTGCGTACGCAACAAGGGAGTGTGTGTGTTTGTGGGTGCGTGTTTGTATGTGTGTGTGTTTGCGTATGCGAACAAGGGAGTGTGTGTGTGTGTGTTTGCGTACGCAACAAGGGAGTTTGTGTGTTTGTGGGTGCGTGTTTGTATGTGTGTGTTTGTCTATGCGAACAAGGGAGTTTGTGTGTTTGTGTGTGTGTGTGTGTTTGCGTACGCAACAAGGGAGTGTTTGTGTTTGTGGGTGCGTGTTTGTATGTGTGTGTGTTTGTGTATGCGAACAAGGGAGTGTGTGTGTGTTAGCGGACGCAACAAGGGAGTGTGTGTGTTTGTGGGTGCGTGTTTGTGTGTGTGTATGTTTGTGTATGCGAACAAGGGAGTGTGTGTGTGTGTTTGTGTGTGTATGTGTACGCTTACAAGGGAGTGTGTGTGTGTGTGTTTTGTCTTCGCGAACAAGGGAGTGTGTGTGTTTGTGTACGCGAACAAGGGAATGTGTGTGTTTGTGTGTGTCTTTGTAGGTGCGTGTTTGTGTGTGTGTGTTAGTGGAGGGGGGAGGGGGGGGGGGGGGGGGGTAGTGTTGGTGGAATTGGTGGTGGTGGTGGTGTTGTGTGTGTGTGGTGGGTGGGTGGGTAGTGTTGGTGGCATTGGTGGTGATAGTAGTGGTGTGTGTGTGATGTGGTGGTGGTGGTGGATAGGTATCATATATTCATATATGTATGTGCCATATAAGATATGTGAAGTAGTGATAGTGTACCTGCATTGTGGCCTCGCTTCGTTGTCACCCCCTTTGTGTGTGTGCACATGAGCAAGGGAGTGTGTGTGCTTGTGTAGTACTGATAGTGTTGCTGCATTGTGGCCTCGCTTCGTTGCCACCCCTTTTGTGTGTGTGCACATGAGCAAGGGAGTGTGTGTGCTTGTGTAGTAGTGATAGTGTTGCTGCATTGTGGTCTCGCTTTGTTGTCACCCATTCCAACTTCCCTCTCACTTCTTTGGCAATAGGATGCTGATCCCTACGCGCTTCCTCAAATGATGGATGGGAAGTACTCTCACCCACCCACCCACCTTCCAATACCCACCCATCCACCAACACCCACCCACCCACCCTCCCACCCACCTCCTAACACCCACCCATGATGTCAATCCCTACGAGATTCCTCAAATAAAGGATGAAAAATACTCTCACCCACCCACCCACCTTCCAATACCCACCCATCCACCAATACCCACCCACCCTCCCACCCACCTCCCAACACCCACCCATGATGTCAATCCCTACGAGATTCCTCGTATGAAGGATGGGAAGTACTCTCCCCCCCCCACCCCCCCCACCCACCCACCCACCCACCTCCCAACACTTACCCACCAACCCATCTACCTCCCACCCACCCGAATGGCAATCCCTAAGAGCTTTCTCGAATGAAGGATGGGTAGCACTCCCACCTACCTTCCCGCCCACCCACCTCCCACTCACCACCCACCCACCCACCTCCCAATACCCACCCACCCACCCACCTCCCAACACCCACCCATCCTCTCACCCACCCACCCACCCACCCACCTCCCAACACCCACACACACACCCACACACACACCTACCTCCCAACACCCACCCACCCGCCTCCCAACACCCACCCAACACCCACCCACACACATTCCAATACCCACCCCACACCCTCCCAACACCTAACACCCCCCCACCCACCCACCTCCCAGCACCTAACACCCACCTAGGATGTCAATCCCTACGAGCTTCCTCAAATGAAGGATGGGAAGTACTCCCCACCCACCCACCCACCCACCTCCCAACACTCACCCCACCCACCCACCTACCTCCCAACACCCCACCCACCCGCCTCCCAACACCCACCCAACACCCACACCACCCACCTTCCAATACCCACCCACCCACCTAGGATGTCAATCCCTACGAGCTTCCTCAGACTGAAGGATGGGAAGTAACTCCCACCCACCCACCCACCCACCTCCAACACTCACCCACCCACCCACCTACCTCCCGACCCCCACCCACCCGCCTCCCAACACCCACCCAACACCCACCCACCCACCTTCCAATACCCCACCCACCCACCTAGGATGTCAATCCCTACGAGCTTCCTGAAATGAAGGATGGGAAGTACTCTCCCACCACCCACCCACCCACCTCCCAACACACTCACCCACCACCCACCTACCTCCCGCACCCACCCACCTACCTCCCGCACCCACCCAACACCCACCCACCCACCTTCCAATACCCACCCACCCACCTAGGATGTCAATCCCTACGAGCTTCCTGAAATGAAGGATGGGAAGTACTCCCACCCACCCACCCACCCACCTCCTAACACCCACCCTCCCAACACCCACTTAGCCACCCACCTCCAACACTCACCCAGGATGTCAATCCCTATGAGCTTCCTCGAATGAAGGATGGGAAGTATGTGCCTTGGTGTTTTGGAAAGCACCAACATGCAAACATGCGTCTTCAACTATAGTGAGTTTGGGGTTTAGGGGTTAGGGTTCAGGGCTTGGGGGTAGGCAATCACCAACATGCGCCTTCAACTATAGTGAGTTTGGGGTTTTGGGTTTAGGGTTATGGGTTTAGGGTTCAGGGCCTGGGGGTAGGCAATCACCAACACGCGCCTTCAACTATAGTGAGTTTGGAGTTCAGGGTTGCAATCACCAACATGCCTATGTAAATATATTTAGTATGGGGTTTGGGGTTTAGGGTTAGGCAATCACCAACATGCCTATTCCATTATAGCGAGTTTGGGGTTGGGGGGCTGGGGTTCATGGTTTGGCAGTCACCAACATGCATATGTAAATGTATTTAGTTTGGGGTTTTAGGGTTTATGGTTAGGCAATCACCAACATGCCTATTCCATTATAGTGAGTTTGGGGGTTGGGGTTAGGCGATCACCATCATGCCCTCGAACATGCCCATTCAAATATATTGAGCTTGGGGTTTGGGGGTTTAGTAGCTACTCAACCTGGCCTACAGAAATCTGAGATATAGAATCACTGAACCTCGCACCACCACCATCATCATCATGTCCTTTGATTGATGTCGTGAATCATCATCTGCTTAGACTGATCCTGTGGACCCACCATATCCACACCCACCACCACCACCCACCACCACCACCACCACAACCATAATTATCATGTCCTTTGATCGATGTGGTAAATCATCATTTGCTAAGATTGATCTTGTGAACCCACAGCATCCACCACCACCACCACCCACCAACCACCACCACCAACCACCATCACCACCACCCACCGCATCCACCACCACCAACCACCAACCACCACCAACCACCCACCAACCACCACTACCACCCACCGCATCCACCACCAACAACAACCACCGCGTCCACCACCACCAACCACCAACCACCACCACCCACCCACCAACCACCACCACCAACCACCGCATCCACCACCACCACCCACCCACCAACCACCACCACCAACCACCGCGTCCACCACCACCAACCACCAACCACCAACCACCACCACCAACTAACGCATCCACCACCACCCACCCACCAACCACCACCACCAACCAACGCATCCACCACCACCACCCACCAACCACCACCACCACCCACCGCATCCACCACCACCACCCACCAACCACCACCACCAACCACCACATCCACCACCACCACCCACCGCCACCACCCACCAACCACCAACCACCACCACCATCATCATCATCATGATCTTTGATTGATGTGGTGAATACTCAATGGCTTAGATTGATCTTTTGAACCCACCCCATCCACACCCACCACTACCACCACCACCACCCAAAAACCCCATCACCACCACCACCACCACACACCAACCCACCCACCACAACCAACCACCACCCACCACCACCACCAATCATCTCCTTTGATTACTGTTCCGCAGTGTCCCGGCTGCGCGGCAAGTAACTGGTTGGCCTGAGGTCACCCCCCCACCCCCCCACCCCAACCCCACCACCACCACACACCACCCACCCCCCAACCAACCACCACCACACCACCACCACCAACGCAATCATCTCCTTTGATCACTGTTTTCAGCAGTTTCCCGGCTGCGAGCAAGTACTGGGTGGCCTGAGGGACCCCCCACCCCCCACACACACCAGGCACCACCAGCACCACCACCACACACCAACCCACCCACCACAACCAACCACCACCCACCACCACCACCAATCATCTCCTTTGATTACTGTTCCGCAGTGTCCCGGCTGCGCGGCAAGTAACTGGTTGGCCTGAGGTCACCCCGCCCACCCAACCCCCCCCACCACCACCCACACCACACACCCAACCAAAACCAAACCACCACCCCACCACCACCACCAATCACATCTCCTTTGATTACTGTTCCGCAGTGTCCCCTCCTGCGCTGCAAGTACTGGTTGCCGTGAGGTCACCCCCCCACCATCCCCCCACCCCACCCACACCACCCCACCCACCACAACCCAAACACCACAGCACCCCAACACCACCAATCATCTCCGTTGATTACTGTTCCGCAGTGGTCCGGCTGCGCGGCAATTAACTGTTGGCCTGAGTGTCACGGCCCCCAACCCGCCCCCACCCAACCCCACACAACACACCCCAAACCCACCCGCCACAAAACCAACCCCACCACCACCACCACCAATCACTCCCGTGACACTGTTCCGCATGCTCCCGGCTGCGCTGCAAGTAACTGTTTGGCCTGAAGGGGCCCCCCCCCACACACACGCGCCCCCCCAACCCCCACACACCACCACGACCATCATTTATTTAGATTGCTTGTTCCGCAGTGTCCTGGTGCGAGGCAATTTGCCGGTCGCATGAGGGCCCCCCCCCCCCCCCCCTCCCCACAACACAATACCCCCACACCAGCTACTTTGATTACTGTCCCGCATGTCCCGGTTGCAAGGCAGTAACTGGTCGGCCTAGGGAACTGCAACCCACCCACCCACCCATCCCAATGCAACCCGCCATCACCCACACCACCCACACCACCCACCACCCACAACCACCACCAATTATCTCCTTAGATTACTGTCCCGCAGTGTCCTCGGGTGCAAGGCAAGTAACTGGTCGGCCTGAGGTAAACTGCCCCCACCCACCCACCCCCCACCCACCCACCATCAACCCACAAACCACCCACACCACCCACCCACCCACCACCCACACCACCCCAATTATCCTCCTTATGTTGCTGGTTTCCCGCAGTGTCCTGTGTGCAATGGCAAGTAACGGTCCCGAGGTAACTGCCCAACTACACACACCACCCCCAACCCCCCCCACCCACGCCCACCCACCAAGACCAATATCTCCTTATATTTATGTTTAGCCAGTGTCCCGTTGCAGGGCCAGTAACTGGTCGGCCTGAGGTAACTGCCCACCTACACCCACACCCCCAAACCCCCACACCCACCCACCCACCAACACCAATCATCTCCTTATATTTATGTTTCGCAGTGTCCTTCCCGGTGCAAGGCACAAGTAACTGTCGGCCTGAGTGTAACTGCCCCCTACACTCACAACACACCCCCAAAACCCCCCCCACACCACCACCACAACACCAATCATCTCCTTATATTTATTTTTCGCAGTTTCCCGGTTGCGATCCAAAGTTAACCGTTTCGTCCGCGAGGTCACCTCCGGAAGCCTCAAACTTTTTAGTACAAATCACCCTGCACGAGCGCATCCAAGCCTTTTTGTTGTTTTCCTTCCCAGCCAAACACTGTTTTTGTTTTCCTTCCCAGCAGCTATGCCTATGTGCCTCAAAGGGAACATTATCTCATCTCCCCCCCCCCCCCCCCCTACGTCCCCCCGCCCCCCCACCCCCCCCCACCCCCCTCCCCTCCCCCCCCCCCCCCCCCCCCCCCCCGCCCCCCACCCACCCACACACACACACACACTCACACTCACACACTCACACCACAAAACACCCACACAAATGACAAAACCCTCCCACCCCCACCCCCACCCCCACCCCCACCCCCACCCCCCACCCCACCCCACCCCACCCGACCACAACCCACCACCCCCACCACCCCCACCAATCACTCCTTTGATTACTGTTCCGGCAGTTGTCCCGGCTGCGAGGCAGTTTCCGCTCAGCCTGAAGGAGGTCCCCCCCCCCCCCCCCCCCCCCCCCCCCCCCTCCTCACCCCCCCCCCCCCTACAACCCACCCCCACCCACCATCTCCTTTGATTACTGTCTCGCAGTGTCCCGGGTGCAAGGCAAGTCACTGGTCGGCCCGAGGTCACCTCCGGGGGCTCATACTGGAGTGACAAGATCACCCTGCACGAGCGCAGCCAAACACTGTTTGTTGTTTTCCTTGCCAGCATCTACGGCTACGATGCATCGAACGGAAACATGTTCTACTCCTTCCCCAACCTCCACAACACACCCATCACGTCGTTTCTGTATTTGCCAGACAACGGCACACTCATCACGACAGTGGCTGATGCTCCGGCAACGGTAGGTGTTGGGTTTACCAAGGTGCTCCTTTTTCCGTTTTGGGTTTGCGGGGAGTGGGGTAGGAGAGGAGAAAACGTAGGGGTGGGGGTTGGGAGGTAGGGGGGTGAAGGGTGGGAGATTATAAAAATGATATACTCCTTCCCCAACCTCCACAACTCACCCATCACGTCGTTCCTCTATTTGCCAGGCAAGGGTACACTCATCACTACAGTTCCTGATGCTCCGGCAACGGTAGGTGTTGGGTTTACCTCGGCGTTCCTTTTTCTGTTTTGGGTTTAGGGGTAGGAGGGCAGATTAGAAAGGAAGGGGGGGGAGGGAGAGAGAGAGAGAAGAAACGGTAGGTCGTGGGTTTACCTCGGTGTTCTTTTTTCCGTTTTGGGTTTACCAAGGTGTTCCTTTATCCGTTTTGGGTTGACCAAGGTGTTCCTTTATCCGTTTTGGGTTGACCAAGGTGTTCCTTTTTCCGTTTTCAGTATAGGGGGGGGGGGGGGGGAAGAGAACCCCCTACCCACCCTACCCCCTATCCACCCCACCCCACCCCCTACCCCCTACCCTCACCCCCTACCCACCCAAAACCCTACCCTGTACTACCCCCCCCCACTCTGCTGGCCCTCTAACCACCGCCTCAACCCCCTGACCCACTCCCCACCCACCACCGCACCCTTACCTACCCCCCTACCTCCCACCCCACCCCACCCCCCACCCACTACCCACCCCACTCCCTAACCACCCCCTTCCTACTCCTACCCAAACCCACCTCCCTAACCCTTAACCCAACCCACCCAACCCATCCTCTACCTACCACAACGCCCTACCACCTACCAACGCCCAACTCCCAAACCCCTACCCACCTCAACCTAACCCAACCCCCATCCTCTACCGACACACGCCCCTAACCCACCCCTACCAACCCCAACCCCAACCCCCCGTACCCACACATCAACCCAACCCAACCCAACCCAACCCACCCAACCCATCCAACACAACCCAAACCCAACCAACCCAACCCAACCAGAACCCAACCAACCCAACCCAACTCAACCCCACCCAACCCAACCCAACCCCCAACCCCTACCTCCTACCCACCATACTCCGTACCCACTCCACTCCACCCCACCCTTACCTCCTACCCAACCCATACCTACCTCACCCCACCCCACTACCACCTTACCCAAACCAAACCAAACCAAACCAAACCATACCAAACCAAACCATACTCCCTACCCACCCCAACCCCAGGTCTGGAGGATAGCTGGCTCTAACTTGCACCGCTTCAAGCAGTTGGGCAAGACCACCTCTCCCACGCTACACATCTCCGCTGACCCAAACCTCACCTCAATCATCACCCCTACCCCCCCTACCCACCCCACTCCCTGTCCCCTACCCCACCCCACCCCAGGTCTGGAGGATAGCCGGCTCTAGCTTGCATGCACCGCTTCAAGCAGCTGGGCAAGACCACCTCCCCCACGCTACACATCTCCGCTGACCCAAACCTCACCTCCATCATCACCCCTACCCCCTACCCACCCCCACCCCACCCCCTACCACACCCCCAGGTCTGGAGGATAGCCGGCTCTAGCTTGCACCGCTTCAAGCAGCTGGGCAAGACCACCTCCCCCACGCTACACATCTCCGCCGACCAAAAACTCACCTCAATCATCACCACCGCGGTCGATGGCGGCGTCACCATCTGGGGGGCTCAGGCACTGGAGCCGATCTACAGAATGAAACTATCCAAAGTTCCGCCTGCACCCCCAGTCTTCTTCGGCTCCAATAAGTTTGCGCTCCATGTGGAGTCCGATGTGAAGCTGTTCTCCGTTCAGAACTTGTATGAAACGTGGATGGATTGCAACTCCCCTGTTGTGACTTTGCAGCGACTGGGCTACGGTCTACTTCTAGCGACTTTTGCAGACTCTTGGAAGGGGAAAAGGAAAAAAAAAGAAAAGGGGGAAAGGTGCAGGTTGCAAGCAGGACATTTCAAGATGGCAATGAAGAAGGTGGAATGAAGGTGGTGGTGCAGGTACTGCCTAGGGGCTCCCATGCACTCACACGTACACTGGAAGCGTGCAAGCGAGGACAGTGCAGATGGCAATGAGAGAAGGTGGCAATGAGGTGGTGGTGCGGAGGTACGCTAGGGTTCCATGCACTCACACGTACACTAAGGAAGCAGGTTGCAAACAGGACAGTCAAGATGGCAATGAAGAAGGTGGCAATGAAGGGTGGTCAGGTTACTGCCTAGGGGCTCCCATGCACACTCACACGTACACTAAGGAAGCAACGGAGGTTGCAAGCAGGACAGTGCAAGTGGCATGAAAGAAGGTGGCGAATGAAGGTGGTGGTGCAGGTTACTGCATAGGGGCTCCCATGCACTCACACGTACTAAGGAGCAGTGTGCAAGCAGGACAGTGCAAGATGGCAATGAGAAAGTGCAATGAGATGGTGCAGGTACTGCCTAGGGGCTCCCATGCACCCACGTACACTAAGGAAGCAGGTTGCAAGCAGACAGTGCAAGATGGCAATGAAGGGGGCAATGAAGGTGGTGGTGCAGGTTACTGCCTAGGGGTTCCCATGCACTCACCGTACACTAAGGAAGCAGGTTGCAAGCAGGACAGTGCAAGAGGCAATGAAGAAGGTGGCAATGAAGGTGGTGGTGTGCAGGTTATCTGCTAGGGGCTCCCATGCACTACACGTACATAAGGAAGCAGGTTGCAAGCAGGACAGTGCAAGATGGCAATGAAGAAGGTGGCAATGAAGGTGGTGGTGCAGGTTACTGCTATGGGGTTCCCATGCACACACGTAATAAAGGAGAAGGTTGCAAGCAGGACAGTGCAAGATGGGCAATGAAGGGTGGCAAGAAGGTGGTGGCGGTTACTGCATAGGGGCTCCCATGCACTCACACATACACTAAGGAAGCAGGTTGCAAGCAGGACAGTGCAAGAGGCATGAAGAAGGTGGCAATGAAGGTGGTGGTGCAGGTTACTGCCTAGGGGCTCCCATGCACTCACACGTACACTAAGGAAGCAGGTTGCAAGCAGACAGTGCAAGAGTGGCAATGAAGAAGGTGGCAATGAAGGTGGTGGTGCAGGTTACTGCTATGGGCTCCCATGCACTCCACGCTACACTAAGGAAGCGTTGCAAGCAGGACAGTGCAAGAGGCAATGAAGAAGGTGGCATGAAGGTGGTGGTGCAGGTTACTGATAGGGGCTCCCATGCACTCAACGTACACTAGGAAGAGCTGTTGCAAGCAGGACGTGCAAGATGGCATGAAGAGAGGTGGCAATGAATGGGTGGTGCAGGTTACTGCCTAGGGGCTCCCATGCACTCACACATACACTAAGGAAGCAGGTTGCAAGCAGGACAGTGCAAGATGGCAATGAAGAAGGTGGCAATGAAGGTGGTGGTGCAGGTTACTGCCTAGGGGCTCCCATGCACTCACACTACACTAAGGAGCAGTGTTGCAAGCAGGACAGTGCAAGATGGCAATGAAGAAGGTGGCAATGAAGGGTGGTGCAGGTTACTGCCTATGGGCTCCCATGCATCCACTACACTAAGGAAGCAGGTTGCAAGCAGGACAGTGCAAGAGGGCAATGAAGAAGGTGGCAATGAAGGTGGTGGTGCAGGTTACTGCATAGGGGCTCCCATGCACTCACACGTACAAAAGGAAGCTGTTGCAAGCAGGACAGTGCAAGAGGCAATGAAGAGGTGGACATGAAGGTGGTGGGCAGGTTACTGCCTAGGGGCTCCCATGCACTCACACATACACTAAGAGCAGGTTGCAAGCAGGCAGTGCAAGGGCAATGAAGAAGGTGGGCAATGAAGGGGTGGGAGGTTACTGCTAGGGGCTCCCATGCACTCACAAGATACACTAAGGAAGGGTTGCAAGCAGGACAGTGCAAGATGGCAATGAAGAAGGTGGCAATGAAGGTGGTGTGCGGTTACTGCCTAGGGGCTCCATGCACTCACACGTACACTAAGGAAGCAGGTTGCAAGCAGGACAGTGAAGATGGCAATGAAGAGGTGGCAATGAAGGTGGTGGTGCAGGTTACTGCTAGGGGCTCCCATGCACTCACACGTACACTAAGGAAGCAGGTTGCAAGCAGGACAGTGCAGAAGGGCAATGAAGAAGGTGGCAATGAGGTGGGGGTGCGGTTACTGCATAGGGGTCCCATGCACCACAGTACACCAAGGAAGCGCGTTGCAAGCAGGCCAGTGCAAGTGGCATGAAGAAGGTGCAATGAAGGTGGTGGTGCGGTTACTGCCTAGGGGCTCCCATGCACTACACACTCACTAGAGGTGCGCGGGAGGACAGGTGCACAAGATGGCAAATGAGAAGGTGGCAATGAAGTGGTGCAGGTTACTGCATAGGGGTCCCATGCACCCACACGTACACTAAGGAAGCAGGTTGCAAGCGGACAGTGCAAGATGGGCAATGAAAGAAGGTGGCAATGAAGGTGGTGGTGCAGGTTACTGCTAGGGGCCCCATGCATCACACGACAACTAGAAGCAGGTTGCAAGCAGGACAGTGCAAGAGGCAATGAAGAAGGTGGCAATGAAGTGGTGGTGCAGGTTACTGCTAGGGCTCCCATGCACTCACACGTACACTAAGGAAGCAGGTTGCAGCAGGACAGTGCAAGAGGGCAATGAAGAAGGTGGGCAATGAAGGTGGTGGTGCAGGTTACTGCCTAGGGGCTCCCATGCACTCACACGTCACTAAGGAGCAGTTGCAAGCAGGACAGTGCAAGGGGCAATGAAGAAGGTGGCAATGAGGTGGTGGTGCAGGTTACTGCCTAGGGGCTCCCATGCACTCACACGTACACTAAGGAAGCAGTTGCAAGCAGGACAGTGCAAGAGGCAATGAGAAGGTGGCAATGAAGGTGGTGGTGCAGGTTACTGCCTAGGGGCTCCCATGCACTCACACATACATAAAGAAGAGGTTGCACGAGGAGGACAGTGCAAGATGGGCAATGAAGAAGGTGGCATGAAGGTGGTGGTGCAGGTTACTGCATAGGGGCTCCCATGCCAACTCACAACGTACACTAAGGAAGCTGTTGCAGCAGGACAGTGCAAGTGGCATGAAGAAGGTGGCAATGAAGATGGGTGGGTCTATGCCTATGGGGCTCCCATGACACCACATACACTAAGGAAGCAGGTTGCAAGCAGACAGTGCAAGATGGCAATGAAGAAGGTGGCAATGAAGGTGGTGGTGCGGTTACTGCCTAGGGGCTCCCATGCACTCAATACACTAAGGAAGCATGTTGCAAGCAGGACAGTGCAAGGGCAATGAAGAAGGTGGAATGAAGGTGGTGGTGCAGGTTACTGCCTATGGGCTCCCAGCACTCACACTACACTAAGGAAGCAGGTTGCAAGCAGGACAGTGCAAGAGGCAATGAAGAAGGTGGCAATGAAGGGGTGGTGCAGGTTATACTGCATAGGGCTCCCATGCACTCACACGTACACTAAGGAAGCAGGTTGCAAGCAGACAGTGGCAGATGCATGGACAGATGGAATGAAGAGGTGGCAATGAAGGTGGTGGTGCAGGTTACTGCATAGGTGGGCTCCATGCACTCACACGTACACTAAGGAAGCAGGTTGCAAGCAGGACAGTGCAAGATGGCATGAAGAAGGTGCAATGAAGGTGTGTGCAGGTTACTGCATAGGGGCTCCCATGCATCACACGTACACTAAGGAAGCTGTTGCAAGCAGGACAGTGCAAGATGGCAATGAAGAAGGTGGCAATGAAGATGGTGCAGGTTACTGCCTAGGGGCTCCCATGCACCCACACGTAACTAAGGAAGCAGGTTGCAAGCAGGACAGTGCAAGATGGCAATGAGAGGTGGCAATAGGTGGTGGTGCAGGTTATGCTAGGGGCTCCCATGCACTCACACGTACACTAAGGAAGCAGGTTGCAAGCAGGACAGTGCAAGAGGGCAATGAAGAAGGTGGCAATGAAGGTGGTGGTGCAGGTTACTGCTAGGGGCTCCCATGACTCACACGTACATAAGGAAGCAGGTTGCAAGCAGGACAGTGCAAGAGGGCAATGAAGAAGGTGGCAATGAAGGTGGTGGTGCAGGTTACTGCTAGGGGCTCCCATGCATCACACGTACACTAAGGAAGCAGGTTGCAAGCAGGACAGTGCAGAGGGCAATGAAGAAGGGTGCAATGAAGGTGGTGGTGCAGGTTACTGCATAGGGGCTCCCATGCATCACACGTACACTAAGGAAGCTGTTGCAAGCAGGACAGTGCAAGATGGGAATGAAGAGGTGGCAATGAAGTGGTGGTGCAGGTTATGCTAGGGGCTCCCATGCACTCACCCATAACTAAGAGCAGGTTGCAAGCGACAGTGCAAGATGGCAATGAAGAAGGTGGCAATGAAGATGGGGGTGCAGGTTACTGCTAGGGGCTCAATGCACTCACACGTACATACAGGAAGCTGTTGTCAAGCAGGACAGTGCAAGATGGCAATGAAGAGGTGGCAATGAAGTGTGGTGCAGGTTACTGCCTAGGGCTCCCATGCACTCACACGTAACTAAGGAAGCGTGTTGCAAGCAGGACAGTGTGCAAGATGGCAATGAAGAGGTGGCAATGAAGGTGGTGGTGCAGGTTACTGCTAGGGGCTCCCATGCACTCACACGTACCTAAGGAAGCAGGTTTGCAGCAGGACAGTCAAGAGGCAATAAGAAGGTGGCAATGAAGGTGGTGGTGCAGGTTACTGCCTATGGGCTCCCATGCACTCACACATACACTAAGGAAGCAGGTTTGCAAGCAGGACAGTGCAGAGATGGCAATGAAGAAGGTGGCATGAAGGTTGGTGGTGCGGTTACTGCCTAGGGGCTCCCATGCACTCACACGTAACTAAGGAAGCAGGTTGCAAGCAGGACAGTGCAAAGTGGCAATGAGAAGTGGTGAAGGTGGTGGTGCAGGTTACTGCCTATGGGGCTCCTGCACTCACACGTACACTAAGGAAGCAGGTCAAGCAGGACAGTGCAAGAGGGCAAGAAGAAGGTGGCAATGAAGGTGGTGGTGCAGGTTACTGCATAGGGGCTCCCATGCACTCACACGTACACTAAGGAAGCTGTTTGCAAGCAGGGCAGTGCAAAGATGGCAATGAAGAGGTGGCAATGAAGGTGGTGGTGCAGGTTACTGCCTAGGGGCTCCCATGCACTCACACTACACTAAGAAGCAGGTTGCAAGCAGGACAGTGCAATGATGGCAATGAAGAAGGTGGCAATGAAGGTGGTGGTGCAGGTTACTGCATAGGGGCTCCCATGCACTCACACGTACACTAAGGAAGCAGGTTGCAAGCAGGACAGTGCAAGATGGCAATGAAGAAGGTGGCAATGAAGATGGTGCAGGTTACTGCCTAGGGGCTCCCATGCACCACACGTAACTAAGGAAGAGGTTTGCAAGCAGGACAGTGCAAGATGGCAATGAAGAAGGTGGCAATGAAGGTGGTGTGTGCGAGTGTTACTGCATAGGGCTCCCATGCACTCACACGTACACTAAGGAAGCAGGTTGCAAGCAGGACAGTGCAAGAGGGCAATGAAGAAGGTGGCAATGAAGGTGGTGGTGCAGGTTACTGCCTAGGGGCTCCCATGCACTCACACGTACACTAAGGAAGCAGGTTGCAAGCAGGACAGTGCGAAGATAGGGCAATGAAGAGAGGTGGCAATGAAGGTGGTGGTGCAGGTTACGCCTAGGGGCTCCCATGCACTCACACGTACACTAAGGAAGCAGGTTGCAAGCGGACAGCTGCAGAGTGGCAATGAAGAAGTGGCAATGAAGGTGGTGGTGCAGGTTACTGCATAGGGGCCCCATGCACTCACCACGTACACTAAGGAGCTGTTGCAAGCAGGACAGTGCAAGATGGCATGAAGAAGGTGGCAATGAAGGTGGTGGTGCAGGTTACTGCCTATGGGGCCCATGCACTCACACGTACACTAAGAAGCAGGTTGCAACGGACAGTGCAAGATGGCGAATGAAGAGGTGGGCAATGAAGGTGGTGGTGCAGGTTACTGCCTAGGGGCTCCCATGCACTCACACGTACACTAAGGAAGCAGTTGCAAGCAGGACAGTGCAAGAGGGCGAAGAAGGTGGCAATGAAGGTGGTGGTGCAGGTTACTGCTAGGGCTCCCATGCACTCACAACGTAAGGAAGCAGGTTGCAAGCAGGACAGTGCAAGAGGAAATGAAGAATGGTGGCAATGAAGGTGGTGGTGCAGGTTACTGTTAGGGCTCCCATGCACTCACACTACACTAAGGAAGCAGGTTGCAAGCAGGACAGTGCAAGATGGCAATGAAGAAGGTGGAAATGAGAGGGGTGGTGCAGGTTACTGCCTAGGGTCCCATGCACTCAACGTACATAAGGAAGCAGGTTGCAAGCAGGACAGTGCAAGATGGCAATGAAGAGGTGGCATGAAGTGGTGCAGGTTACTGCTAGGGGCTCCCATGCACTCAACACGTACACTAAGGAAGCGGTTGCAAGCAGGACAGTGCAAGATGGCAAGAAGAAGGTGGCAATGAAGGTGGTGGTGCAGGTTACTGCCTAGGGGCTCCCATGCACTCACACGTACACTAAGTAAGAGGTTGCAAGCAGGAACAGTGCAAGAGGGCAAATGAAGAGAGGTGGCAATGAAGGTGGTGCAGGTTACTGCTAGGGCTCCCATGCACTCACACGTACACTAAGGAAGCAGGTTGCAAGCAGGACAGGCAAGAGGCAATGAAGAAGGTGGCAATGAAGGTGTGGTGGCAGGTTACTGTAGGGGCTCCCATGCACTCACACGTACACTAAGGAGCAGGTTGCAAGCAGGACAGTGCAAGAGGGCATGAGAAGGTGGCAATGAAGTGGTGGTGCAGGTTACTGTAGGGGCTCCCTGCACTCACATACACTAAGGAAGCAGTTTGCAAGCAGGACAGTGCAAGATGCAAGAAGAAGGTGGCAATGAAGGTGGTGGTGCAGGTTACTGCCTAGGGCTCCCATGCACTCACACGTACACTAAGGGAAAGCAGGTTGCAAGAGGACAGGCAAGATGGACAATGAGAATAGGTGGCAATGAGGTGAGGTGGTGGTGCAGGTTACGCATAGGGGGCTCCCAGCACTCACACGTACACTAAGGAAGCATGGTTGCAAGCAGGACAGTGCAAGATGGCAATGAAGAAGGTGGCAATGAAGGTGGGTGGTGCAGGTTACTGCACTAGGGCTCCCATGACTCACACGACACTAAGAGGACAGGTTGCAAGCAGGACAGGGCAGATGGCAATGAAGAAGGGGGCGGAAGAAGGTGGTGGTGCAGGTTACTGCATAGGGCTCCCATGCCTCACAACGACTAAGGGAAGCAGGTTGCAAGCAGGACAGTGCAAGAGGCAATGAAGAAGGTGGCAATGAAGTGGTGTGCAGGTTACTGCCTAGGGGCTCCCATGCACTCACACGTTAACTAAGGAAGCAGGTTGCAAGCAGACGTGCAAGATGGCAATGAAGAAGGTGGCAATAAGGTGGGGGTGGTCAGGTTACTGCTAGGGGCTCCCATGCATCGCACACGACACTATAGGAAGCAGGTTGCAAGCAGGACAGTGCAAGAGGGCAATGAAGAAGGTGGCAATGAAGGTGGTGGTGCAGGTTACTGCCTAGGGGCTCCCTGGCACTCACACGTACCATTAAGAAGCAGGTTGCAAGCAGGACAGTTGCAGTGCGACATGGGCAATGAAGAAGGTGCATGGAAGTGGTGGTGCAGGTTACTGCCTAGGGGCCATGCACCACACGTACACTAAGGAAGCGGTTTGCAAGCAGGCAGTGCAAGAGGCAATGAAGAAGGTGGCAATGAAGGTGGTGGGGCAGGTTACTGCTAGGGGCTATCCATGCACTCACACGTACACTAAGGAAGCAGTTGCAGATGGAAGTGCAATGCGATGCAATGAAGAAGGTGGCAATGAAGGTGGTGGTGCAGGTATACGAGGGCTCCTCCATGAACTCACACGTACATAAGGAAGCAGGTTGCAAGCAGGACAGTGCAAGAGGCAATGAAGAAGAAGGTGGCAATGAAGGTGGTGGTGCAGGTTACTGCCAGGGCTCCACTGCACTCACACGTACACTAAGGAAGCTGTTGCAAGCAGGACAGTGCAAGAGGAATGAAGAAGGGCAATGAAGTGGTGGGTCAGGTTACTGCTAGGGGATCCCATGCCCACACGTAACTAAGGAAGCAGGTTGCAAGCAGACCGAGCAAGATGGACAATGAAGAAGGTGGCAATGAAGGTGGGGGTGCAGGTTATGATAGGGGGCTCCATGCACTCACACGTACACTAGGAAGCTGTTGCAAGCAGGACAGTTGCAAGATGGCATGAAGAAGGTGGCAATGAAGGTTGGTGCAGGTTACGGATAGGGGCTCCCATGCCCTCACACGTACAATAAGGAAGCAGGTTGCAAGCAGACAGTGCAAGAGGCAATGAAGAAGGTGGCACTGAAGGGTGGTGCAGGTTTATGCATGGGGCTCCCATGCACTCACACGTACACTAAGGTAGCAGTTGCAGCAGGACAGTGCAAGATGGCAATGAAAGAGGTGGCAATGAAGTGGTGCAGGTTTACTGCCTAGGGCTCCCATTGCACCACACGACACAAGAGCAGGTTGCAAGCAGGACAGTGCAAGATGGCAAGAAGAAGGTGGCATAAGGTGGTTTGGGTTACTTCTAGGCTGCATGCACCACAGTCGACCTAAGGTAAGCAGGTTTGCAAGCAGGACAGTGCAAGAGCAAGGCAATGTAAGAAGGCTGGTGGCAATGAAGGTGTGGGTGCAGGTTACGCTAGGGGTCCCATGCACTCACACGTACACTAAGGAAGCAGGTTTGCAAAGCAGGACAGTGCAAGAAGGCAAGAAGAAGGTGGCAATGAAGGTGTGGTGCAGTGTACTGTCATAGGGGTCCATGCACTCACACGTACACTAAGGAAGCTGTTGCAAGAGGACAGTTGCAAGTGGCAATGAAGAAGGTGGCAATTGAAAGGTTGGTGGTGCAGGTTACTGCTAGGGGCTCCCATGCACCCACACGTACACTAGGAAGCGTTGCAGCAGGACAGTGCAAGATGGCAATGAAGAAGGTGGCATGAAGTGGTGCAGGTTACGCCTAGGGGCCCATGCACCCACAAGCACACAGGAAGCAGGTTGCAAGCAGGACAGTGCAAGTGCAAATGAAGAAGGTGGCAATGAGGTGGTGGTGAGGTTACGCATAGGGGCTCCATTGCACTCACACGTCCATAAGGAAGCTGTTGCAAGCAGGACAGTGCAAGATGGCAAGAAAGAAGGTGGCAATGAAGGTGGTGGTGCAGGTTACTGCCTTATGGGCTCACATGCACTCACACGTACACTAAGGAAGCAGGTTGCAAGCAGGACAGTGCAAGAATGCTAATTGGTAAGAAGGTGGACAATTGAAGGTGGCTGGTGCAGGTTACTGCATAGGGGCTGCCCTGCAATGCACAGTACATAACGTAAGGAAGCTGTGCAAGCAGGAAGTGCAAGATGCATATGAAGAACGTGGGGTGGCACTGAGATGGTGGGTGCAGGTACTGGCCTAATAGGGGCTCCCCATGCACTCACACGTACACTAAGGAAGCTGTTGCAAGCAGGACAGTGCAACGAGGGCAAAGGAAAGAAGGTGGCAATGAAGGTGGTGGTGCAGGTTACTGCATAGGGGCTCCCATGCACTCACACGTACACTAAGGAAGCTGTTGCAAGCAGGACAGTGCAAGATGGCAATGAAGAAGGTGGCAATGAAGATGGTGCAGGTTACTGCCTAGGGGCTCCCATGCACCCACACGTACACTAAGGAAAGCAGGTTATGCAAGCAGGACAGTGCAAAGGGAGGGAAAGGAAGAAAGGTGGCAATGAAGGGTGGGTGCAGGTTACTGCCAGGGGCTCCCATGCCACTCACACGTACACAAGGAAGGAAGACAGGTTGCAAGCAGGACAGTTGCAGAGGGCAATTGAAGGAAGGTGGCAATGAAGGTGGTGGTGCAGGTTTTACTGCCTAGGGGCTCCATGCACTCACCGTACACTAAGGAAGAGGTTGCAAGCAGGACAGTTGAAGAGGCAATGAGAACGGGTGGCAATGAAGGTGGTGGTGCAGGTTACTGCCTAGGGGCTCCCATGCACTCACACGTACACTAAGGAAGCAGGTTGCAAGCAGGACAGTGCAAGAGGGCAATGAAGAAGGTGGCAATGAAGGTGGTGGTGCAGGTTACTGCATAGGGGCTCCCATGCACTCACACGTACACTAAGGAAGCTGTTGCAAGCAGGACAGTGCAAGATGGCAATGAAGAAGGTGGCAATGAAGGTGGTGGTGCAGGTTACTGCCTAGGGGCTCCCATGCACTCACACATACACTAAGGAAGCAGGTTGCAAGCAGGACAGTGCAAGATGGCAATGAAGAAGGTGGCAATGAAGGTGGTGGTGCAGGTTACTGCATAGGGGCTCCCATGCACTCACACGTACACTAAGGAAGCTGTTGCAAGCAGGACAGTGCAAGATGGCAATGAAGAAGGTGGCAATGAAGATGGTGCAGGTTACTGCCTAGGGGCTCCCATGCACCCACACGTAACTAAGGAAGGCAGGTTTTTGCAAGCCGACAGTGCAAGGATGGCAATGAAGACGGTTTTGGCAATGAAGGTGGTGGTGCAGGGTTACTGCCTAGGGCTCATGAACCACACATACACTAAGAAGCAGGTTGCAAGCAGACAGTGCAGGAGGGAAATGAAGAAGGTGGCAATGAAGTGGTGGTGCAGGGTTCTGCCTATAGGGCTCCCATGCACTACACATAACTAAGGGAAGCAGGTTGCAAAGCAGGACAGTGGCAAGAGGGGCAATGAAGAATGGTGGCAATGAAAGGTGGTGGTGAAGGTTAAATGCCTAGGGGGCTCCCATGCACTCACACGTACACTAAGGCAGCTGGTTGTTGCAAGCCGGACAGTGCCAAGGGATGGAAATGAAAACGGTGGCAATGAAGGTGGTGTGCAGGTTACTGCCTAGGGGCTCCCATGAACTCACACGTACACTAAGGAAGCAGGGTTGCAAAGCAGGACAGTGCAAGGGGACAATGAAGAAGAGGGTGGGACCAATGAAGGTGGTGGTGCCAGGTTACTGCATAGGATGGGGGCTCACATGCACTCACACGTACACTAAGGGAAGATGTTGCAAGCAGGACAGTGCAAGAGGCAATGAAGAAGGTGGCACTGAAGGGGGTGGTGCAGGTTAACTGCCTAATGGGCTCCCATGCACTCACACTACACTAAGAAGCAGGTTGCAAGAAGGACATGCAAGATGGCCAATGAAGAGCAGGAAGGGGAAAGAAGGGGGGGGGGTGGCAGAGGGGACTCAAGAGAGGGAGCACAGTTGCACGCAAAACGTAATAAGGAAGCTAGCTTGTTGCAAAAGCAGGACCAGTGCAACGATGCCAAGGAAGAAGGTGGCAATGAAGATGGGTGCGGTTAATGCCTAGGGGCTCCCATGCACCCACACGTACCACTAAGGAAGCGGGTTGCAGCAGGGACAGTGCCCAAAAAAAGGATGGAAGGAAAGAACCGGTGAAGGAAGCGGGTGGGGGTGCAGGTTACTTGAAAGGGGCTCACCATGCACTCACACTTACACAAGGGAAGCAGGGTTTTGCAAGCAGGACAGTGCAAGAGGGCAATGAAGAAGGTGAGAAAGGAAGGGAGGTGGGTGCAGGTTACTGCCTAGGGGCTCATGCACTCACAAGTACACTAAGGAAGCAGGTTTGCAAGCAGGGATGCACAGCAGGCAGGACAGTGCAAGAGGGCAATGAAGAAGGTGGCCAATGAGGTGTGGTGCAGGTTACTGCCTAGGGGCTCCAAGCACTCACACGTACAATAAGGGAAGCAGGTTTGCAAGCGGACAGTGCAAGAGGGCAAAAGGAAGAATTGGCGTACATGGGGGGTGGCCAATTGAAGCGGTGGTGGTGGCAGGCTTACTGCATAGGGCTCCCATGCACTCACACGTACACTAAGGTCTTATTTTTTTTAGTGCTTGCACGCAGGACGTGCAAGATGGCAACAATGAAGAGGTGGGCAAATGAAGGTGGGCTGGTTGCCCAGGTTCTGCCTATGGGCCTCCCATGCAATAACACATAACACTAATAAGCAGGTTGAAGCGGACAGTGCAAGAGGCAATGAAGAAGAAGGTTGGAAATGAAGGTGGTGGTGCAGGTTACTGCATAGGGGCTCCCATGCACTCACACGCTACACCTAAGGAAGCTGTTGCAAGCAGGACAGTGCAAAAGAGGGGCAATGAAGAACGGTGCAATGAAGGTGGTGGTAAGAGTTACTGCATGGGGCTCCCCATGCATCACACGTCACTTAAGGAAGCTGTTGCAAGAAGGACAGTTGCCAACGGATGGAAAGGAAGAAGGTCGGCACATGAAGGGTGGTGGTTGCAGGTTAATGCCTATGGGCTACCATGCACTCAATCATACACTAGTACAGGGGGTTGCAAGAAGGACAGTGCAAGTGGCAATGAAGAGGGAAAATGAAGGTGGGTGTGCAGAGGTTACTGCATAGGGGCTCCCATGCACTCCACACGTACACTAAGGAAGGAAGCTGTTGCAAGACAGGACAGTGCAAGATGGCAATGAAGAAGGCGGTGTGCAAATGAAGATGGTGTGCAGGTACTGCTAGGGGTCCCATGCACCCACACGTACACTAAGGAAGCCAGGTTGCAAGCAGGAAAGGAAAGAGGAAAGGAGGAAGAAGGTGGCAATGAAGTGGCTTGGTGAAGAAGGGTTACTGCATAGGGGCATCCCTGCAATCACACGTACACTAAGCGGAAGAAGGGTTGGGTTGCAAGCAGGAAAGTGCAATCGAGGGCCCAATGAGAAGGGTGGCAATGAACGGGTGTGCAGGTTACTTGCCTAGGGGCTTACCATGCACTTCACACGTGGAAGCCGGTTGCACGCGCAGGGAAGTGCACGAGGTCAATGAATGAAGATGAAGAGGTGGCAATGTGAATTGGTGGTGGGCAGGTTTATGCCTAGGGGATCCCATGCACTCCACCACGTTACACTACGGAAGCAGGTTGCAAGCAGGACAGTGCACGAGGGGCAATGACGAAGGGTGGCAATGACGGTGGGGTGAGGTTAAACTGCATAGGGCTCCCCTGCACTCACAGTACACTACGGAGCTTTGCAAGCAGGACAGTGCAAGATGGCAATGAGAATGTGGCATGATGTGGTGGTGCAGGTGGTACTGCCTATGTCTCCCATGCCATCACCCGTACACTAAGGAACGCAGGTTGCAAGCAGGGAACGTGCCAAGAGGGCAATGAAGAATGTGGCAATGAAGGTTTGTGTTGGTGAGGTTATGCACAGGGGCTCCCATGAAACCCTCACACGTTACACAAGGAAGCGTTGCAAGCAGGACAGTGCAAGATGGCAATCTGAAGACGTGGCAATGAAGTTGGTGGTGAGGTTATGCCTATGGGCTCCATGGCATCACCCATACCCTAAGTACGCAGGTTGCAAGCAGGAAGTGCACGATGCAATCTGAAGAAGTGGAACTGAAGTGGTGGTGCAGTTACTGCATAGGGGGCTCCCATTGCACTCACCGTACATAAGGAAGCTGTTGCAAGCAGGACCGTGCAAGCAGATGTACAATGAAGAATGTGCGCATGAAAGATGGTGCAGTTACTGCCTAGGGGCTCCATCGCACCCACAGTAAACTAAGACGCAGGTTGCAAGCAGGACAGTTGCACGATGGCAAGAAGAAGGTGGCAATGAAGGTGGGTGGTGCAGGTTAAGCCTGGGTCTCCCTGCATCACACGTTACATAAGGAAGAGGTGCAAGGCAGGAACAGTGCAAGAGGGCAAATGCAGCAGGTGGCCAATGAAGGTGGTGGGGTGGTGCAGGTTCCTGCCTAACTATGGGACTCCCATGCCCACACGTTATAACATAAGAGAGCAGGTGCAAGCAGGACATGCAAGAGGGCAATGAAGAAGGTGGCAAGAAGGTGGTGGTGCAGGTTACTGCTTGGGATCCCCATGCACCACACGTACACAAGGAACAGGTTGCAAGCAGGACAGTGCAGGAGGGCAATGAAGAAGGTGGCAATGAAGGTGGTGGTGCAGGTTACGACATAGGCTCCAATGCATCAACGTTACACTAAGGGCAGCTGTTGCAAGGCAGGACAGTGCAAGATGGACCAATGAAGAGGGGGGCAATGAAGGTGGTGGTGAGGTTACGCCTATGGGCTCATTGCACTCCAGTAACTAATGAAGCTGGGTTGACGTAGGACAGTGCAAGATGGCACGAAGAAGGTGGCACTGAAGGTGGTGGTCAGGTTATGCCTCTGGGCTCCCATGCCCCTCCCACGTACACTAAGGACAGCTGTCTGGTGCCCAGCAGGGACAGTGCAATGATGGCCAATGAAGAATGTGGCAATGAAGTATGGTGCAGGTTACTGTCTAGGGGCTCCCATGCACCCACACGTAACTACGGAGGAAGCATGTGCAGCCTGCCAGGCCAGATGGACTGAAGAAGGTGTCAATGAGTGGTGGTGCAGGTTACTGATAGGGGCTCCCATGCATCACACGTACTACTAAGGAAGCTGTTGCAAGCCGACAGTGCAAGGATGCAATGAAGAAGCGTGGCAAGAAGGTGGTGGGGTGCGGTTCATGCATTCGGGCTCCCATGCTCCCAGTACCTACGGAAGCATGTTCAAGCAGGACAGTGCAAGCTGGCCCTGCAAGAAATGGTGGCAATGAAGTTGTGGTTGAGGTTACTGCTTAGGGGCTCCATGCACTACACGTACCATCTACGGGAACAGGGTTGCAAGCAGGACAGTGCAAGTGCAATTGAAGACGGTGGCAATGGCTGGTGCAGGTTATGCCTAGGGCTCCCATGCACCCACACGTAACTAAGGAAGCAGGTTGCAAGCAGGACAGGAAGCTGGCCATGAAGCAGGTGGGCATGAGGTGGTGGTGCAGGTTTACTTTGCCTAGGGCGGCTCCCAGCACCCACAGTACAATAAGGAAGGCAGGTGCAAGCAGGACGTGCAAGAGTGCAATGAAGAAGGTGGCCATGAAAGGTGCTGGTGGTGCAGTGTACTGCCTAGGGGGCTCCCATGACTCACGTACCTAAGACGCAGGTTGTTGCAAGAGGACAGTGAAGAGGCAATGAAGAAAGGTGGAATGAAGGTGGTGGTTGCCGGTAATGCATTAGGGGGCTACCATGCACTCACACGTACACTAAGGAAGCTTGAGCTGTTGCCAGCAGGGCCAGTGCAAGAGTCAATGAAGAAGGTGCGCAATGAAGGGGTGGTGCAGGTTACTGCATAGGGGCTCCATGCACTCACACGTCCATAAGGAAGCTGTTTGCACGCAGGCAGTGCAGATGGAAATGAAGAAGATGGAAATGAAGATGGGCGGTTAGCTGCCTAGGTGCTCCCATTTGCAACCACACGTTACTAAGAAGCAGCGTGCAAGCAGACAGTGCAAGATGCAATGAAGAAGTGGCAATGAATGTGGTGTGGGCAGGTTATGCATAGGGGCTCCCTGCACTCACAACGTACCACCTAAGGGAGCTGTTGCAAGCAGGACCTTGCACGATGGAATGATGACGAAGGTGGCACTGAAGGTGGTGGTCGGAGGTTCTGCCTATGGCCATGCACCACACGTACACGAAGGAAGCAGTTGCATAGCAGGGAAGTGACGTGCAATGAAGAAGGTGTGGCAATGAAGGTGGTGGTGCAGAGTTACTGCATCGGGGCCACATGCACTCACACGTTACACTACGGAAGTGTTGCAGAATCGTGAAGTGCAAGTACTGGCAATATAATAGAAGGTGGAATGAAGATCGTTGGGTGCCTGTTACTGCCTAGGGCTCCCATGCACTCACCCGTTACATAAGGAAGCAGGTTGCAAGCAGGACAGTGCAAAGGTAGGGCAATGAAGCACGGTGGCAATGAAGTTGGTGGTGCAGGTACTGCATAGGGGCTCCCATAACCCGTACACTACGGAAGCTGTTGAAGCAGGGACAGTGCAATATGGCAATGAAGAAGTGCAATGAAGTTGGTGGTGGCAGTACTGGCTAGGGGATCCAAGCACTCATACGTCACATAAGGAAGAGGGTTGCACGCGACAGGAAGAGGGCAACTGAAGAAGGTTGCAATGAAGGTGGGTGGTGGAAGGTGTTAATGCCTAGGGGTCCCATGCCACTCAACACGTACACTAAAGAAAGCAGGTTGCAAGCAGGCCCGTTGCCACGAGGAGCACTGAAGAAGGTGTGGGTCAATGAACCGGTGGTGGTTGCAGGTACTCCTAGGGGCTCCCATGCACTCACACGTACACTACGGGAAGCAGGTTGCCAGCAGAAAGTGGCAGATGGCAATGACACCAAGTGGCACATGAGAAGGTGGAAAGAAGGTTGTGGGGCAGGTCTACTGCTAGGGCTCCCATGCCATCACACATCCACTAAGCGGAAGAGCGTTGCAAGCAGGACAGTGCAAGATGGAAATGACGAGGTGGGCGGGATGAGGTTGTTGTGCAGTGTTAATGCCGAGGGGCTCCCACTTGCACTCCCACGTACAATAAGGAAGTCAGGTTGCAGCAGGACAGTTGCAGAGGGCAATAGAAGGTGGCAATGAAGTGGGGGTTGCAGGTTACTGCTAGGGGCTAGGCGGCTCCCATTGCACTCACACGTACACTAAGGAAAGCAGGTGCTTGCAAGCAGGACAGTGAAGCGGGCAATGGACAGAAGTGCAATGAAGGTCGGTGGTCAGGTTACTGCATATGGGCTCCCTGCACTCACGTACACTAAATAACGAGGTTGCAAGCAGGACAGTGCAAGAGGGCAATGAAGAAGGTGGCAATGAAGGTGGTGGTGCAGGTTACTGCCTAGGGGCTCCCATGCACTCACACGTACACTAAGGAAGCAGGCTGCAAGTCCGAACAGTGCAAAGATGGGCAATGAAGAAGGTGGCAATTTGAAGGTGTGGTGCAGTTTACTGCCTAGGGGCTCAGCACTCACACATTACACTAAGGAAGCAGTGGAAGCCGACAGTGAAGATGGCATGAAGAAGGTGGCAATGAGGTGCTGTGCGGTACTGCATCGGGGCTCCCATGCACTAAACAACACTAAGAGCAGGTTGCAAGCAGGGACCGTGCAGAGGGCAATGAAGAAGGTGGCATGAGGTGGTGGTGCAGGTTACTGCCTAGGGGCTCCCATGCACTCAAGTACACTAAGGACCGCGGTTGCAAGCAGGACCGTCAAGAGGGCAATGAAGTAAGGTGGCAATGAAGGTGGTGGTGCGGTTATGCCTTGCGTGTTCCCCCGCACTCACACGTTACATAAGGGAAGCAGGTTGCAAGCAGGAAGGCCGATGGCAATGACAGAGGTGGCAATTGAAACGATGGTGGTTGCCGGTTACTGCCTAGGGGCTCCCATGCCCTCCCACGTACATAATGAAGCAGTTGCAAGCAGGACAGTGCAAGGGAGGGAAATGAAGAAAGAAGGGTGGCAATGAAGGTGGGTGCAGGTTATGCCTAGGGGCTCCCATGCACTCACACGTACACTAAGGAAGCAGGCTTGCAAGCAGAACAGTGCAAGATGGCAATGAAGAAGGTGGCCAATGAAGAAGGTGGCAATGAAGGTGGTGGTGGGTTACGCCTAGGGGTCCCAGCAATCACAATACACTAAGGGAAGCAGGTTGCAAGGGCAGGACCGTGCAAGATGGAATGAACGAAGGTTGGCAATGACGGTGGTGGTGCGGTTACGCTCGGGGCTCCCATGCACTCACACGTATCTAAGGAAGCAAGGTGCAGCCGGACGGCAAGACCGGCAATAAAGGTGGAAGAAGGTGGTGGTAGGTTACTGCTAGGGGCTCCATGCATCAACACGTACACTAAGGACGCAGGTTGCCAAGCAGGAACAGTGCAACGAGGGCATGGAAGAAGGTGGCAATGAAGGTGGTGGTGCAGGGTACTGCTATGGGCTCCCATTCACTCACAGTTTACACTAAGGACGCAGGGTTTCAAGGCCGGGACAGTGCAAGATGGACCTGAAGAGGTGGCCAAGCAGGTGGTGGGCAGGTTATGCCTATGGGCTCCCATGCACTCACGTACCACTAATAAGCAGTTGCACGCAGGACAGTGCAAGAGGTAAATGATGACGAAAGAAAGGGTAGAAGTGGCAATGAAGTGGCGGTTGCAGGTTACTGCCCATAGGGGCTCCCATGCACTCACACGTACACTAAGGAAGCAGGTTGCAAGCAGGACAGTGCAAGATGGCAATGAAGAAGGTGGCAATGAAGGTGGTGGTGCAGGTTACTGCCTAGGGGCTCCCATGCACTCACACCCACACATACGCACACATGCCCTGTCCCCCCCCCCCCCCACCTCCCCCCCCTTCCCCCCCGGCCACACACACATGCTCTTCCCTACCGCCTGCCTTCAGAGTCTACACACATACACATACACACATACACTTTGAAAGCAGGTTGCAAGCAGGACAATGCAGGATGGCTTACTGTAATTTCTCTATCATGACGTTGACTAGATGAAGTATTCCTCCTGTTGTTTTTCGTGTTTTTGAATACTGTGTGGCTGGACCGCAATCAAATTGTGGAACACCGTTTACCAGTGCAACAGGAAGAATGAACAAAGCACTGTACACTGCTCTGGGTACTTGGGTGCATGGGTACCCAGAGTACTTGGGTGCCCAGAGTACTTGGGTACTTGGGTACCCAGTTGAGTACTTGGGTACCCAGAGTACTTGGGTACCCAGAGTACTTGGATGCATTGGTACCCAGAGCTGTGTACAGTACACTACAGTGTATGCACCCAAGATGCTGGTATCATTAAGGCCTGGCAGTGTTGACTGCCAGTTTTTTTTTCAGATTTATGTGGTCCAGGTTGAGTAGCTACTTGGGCTGCGCAACCCTGATTTCAGGATAGTTGCGTCGCCATCGCATGGCGGAGCGCAATGCGCCGAGCCTGGGGGGGTCGGGGGGCAGCGCGTCCCGATATCGGGGGGTCCGAGGGGTGTAGTATTCTGCGGAATGGCGACGGAATGGCGACGAGTCATCGAAAATAGAAACACTGTTGACAGCAGATGTAGGGTACCGGTTCACCAGCAGACAACGGCCTGAAGGATAATATCCCACACGTCCTCGGATTAACACCCACACATACACACTCATGCAGTTACACACTCATGATATGTCTGACTCAATATTTGTATTTATTTATTTTAAATTAGCAATAGCTAGTCTATTAATCTTTGACTCCAGAATTTATTTATTTTAGATTAGCGATAGCTCGGGGGGCAATCAAAACGTATGTGGGGAGGCGCACGCTGTTAATCGTCTCCGATTTGGTTGTAGACCCCGAAACCTTTGAAAAAAGTGTCAGGGGGCTGAGATATGGGGGGGTCCAAAAGGGGGGGGGGGGGTTCGAGGCCGATCTCAAAATTTCTTCACAACTTCTTCGTCTGTGGCCAGAATCGAACGTGCAGCACACCATCGAAAACGCCTCGACGAAAGCGTTACGAATCTTCAATCGTTGCTAGATTAGACCCAGGGTGTAATTAAGTGGATGTACTGGAAGGTACATCCAGTCCGGACGCCAACCAGAACTTCACTACCAGAGCCACGAGTTCCTGACTTAGCAGTTGGAAGCTTAAGCAGCAGGAATCCGCGCTTGCTTACAGCAACGGATGAAAAGAAAGGTCAAGGTCAAGGCCAGGGCTGAGGCCGAGGCCAGGGCTGAGGTCGAGGCTAGAGCAGCCCAGGCCAAATCGCCCACAACTCGAGCCGAGGCGCCTTCCGCACCCGAGACCTTGACGACAACTTGCAACATCTGCAATGCCGTGGTCCAGTGCCCTCCCAGCAACAAGGCAAGCCTTAAGTCGCACCAGGCCAGCAAGCAGTGCATGGCAGCCAAGGCGTCCAAGTCTGGCATTTTCCCCCTCTCCAAGTTCTTTAAGCCACTGCCTGGTGTTCCACCAAACTTGCTGTCACATAGTTGAGAATGACAGGGACAAAACCAAAACTGGCTTCCAGCCAAAGCCCCAATCAGTATAGGGGCTGAATATCAAGAGCCTAGCCATAAGCGCAAATGTAGCTGAACTTTAACTGGATCAGGCTAGACAACTAGTGTACTTCATGCGGGTGTCGGGTCGATGGAGGGGTGTTTCACTGCCCAAGACCCCTTTGGACCCACACCGTTGTATCTCATGAGACTCCTCTGACCGGCCTCTGCAAATGTTATTTATATACTACACTTAGTAAAAATGTAAATGCAGATGAAACTCACTAGTTGCAGCTGAGTTGCAGCTTACCTATTATTACCGGAGTTACTTTCGTGTGTGTGTGGGTGTGGGTGTGTGGGTGGGGGGAGTTGTGCTAGGGTGGTGGTTGGGCAGGGGTCGCTTGTACACTTATACATAAGCCAAACCAAGTTTTAAGATGACTAACTGATAGAGCTCGACGTGAGGGTTAGTATGCACCTAACTTTCATTACATAATTATTATTGGTGAGGAAGATATTGGCCTTTTAAGCCAATGGGGGGGGGGGGAGGGGGGGGGGGGGGGGGGGGGGGGGGGGGGTAAGGGCAAAAAAAAAAAACTTCATAGCGTGTGTGTCTAAAAATACTTCTTGATGGCCGCCTGCGATAGCTGGTCTATTAAGCTTTGACTTCTGAAT
>JACBWV010000506.1:5523350-5550850 GCA_013435795.1 Chlamydomonas sp. ICE-L
TCAAGGGCACGCACGAGCTTGATGATTGCTGCGGGCGGAGGTGGGAGGCGGGAGGCGGGGCTTGTGTGAGTGTGTGTGTTTTGTGTGTGTGTGCGTGCGTGTTTTGTATGTGTGTGTGTGTGTGTTTTGTATGTGTGTGCGTTTTGTATGTGTGTGTGTTTTGTATGTGTGTGTGTTTTGTATGTGTATATGTTTTGTACGTGTGTTTGTATGTGTGTGTGTTGTATGTGTATATGTTTTGTACGTGTGTTTGTGTGTGTGTGTGTGAGCTTTGTGTGCGTTGTGTGTGAGTGTTCTGTGTGTTTTGGGTGTGCGTTTTGGGTGTTATGCGTGTGTACGTGTGTGTGTACCCTTCCACACTCACACGAACAAACAGTTCTACCCTTCCACGTACACACACAAACACACACATGCCCCACTTGAGGCCACGCAGACAGTTCCACACTTCTACATACACACAAAAACACACGCATGCTGGACTTGAGGACAGACACCGCTTTCGTTGTCTGCTGTGCCAATTACATCGCCAAGCTCCACACTTCCACGTACTCACACAAACACACGCACTCTGCACTTCAGGCCACGCACCATTTGTGTTCTCTCCTCTGTCCATAACATCGCCCAGGTCCACACTTCCACGTACTCACACTAACACAACCACGCCCCACTTGAGGCCACGCAAACAGTTCCACACTTCCACGCACACGCACACAAACACATGCTCCACTTCAGGCCACGCACCAATTTTGTTGTCTCCTCGGCCCATTACATCGCCTAGTTGCACACTTGCACGTACTCACACAAACACACGCACGCTGCACTTCAGGCCACACGCCGATTCCGTTGTCTCCTCCAGTCTCCTCTGCCCATTACATCGCCCAGCTCCACACTTCCACGTACACACACAAACATGCCCCACTTGAAGCCACGCACACAGTTCCTCACCTCCTCGCACACTCTAACACACACGTGCCCCACTTGAGGCTAGGCACAAGGTTCCACACTTCCACGTACACACACAAACACACACATGCTCCTCTTCAGGCCACGCACCAATTTCGTTATCTCCTCGGTCCATTACATCTCCCAGCTGAACCAGAGTAGTGTCACCCCCTGACCACAGGATCTTGTTGTCTGGAGTCACTTCTATCACTTTTGCAACATTCAGAGCATCAATGGTCTTCTGCCAATCGCCATGCAGGTCGCCAACTGGGAGGGGGAGGGGGAGGGGGAGGGGGAGGGGGAGGGGGCAGGTGTGCATGGGTGGGTGGGTGGGTTGGGTGGGTGGGTTGGGTTGGGTTGGGTTGGGTTGGGGGGGGGGGGAGGTGGTGTTACCCCCTGACCATGGGATATTGTTGTCTAGGTGTCACCACAATCACTTTTGCAACGATTCAGGAGGTCTAGGTGGGTGGGTGGGTGTGGGTGTGGGTGTGGGGGGGTCTAGGTGGGTGGGTGTATGGGGGTGGGGGTGGGGGGGTGGGGGGTGGGGGGGGTCACCCCTGGATCATAGGATCTTGGTGTCTAAAAGTCATCTCAATCATTTTTGCAACATTCAGAGCATCAATGTTCTTCAGCCAGTCACCATGCAGATCGCCAACTGGGAGGGGGAGGGGGCAGGTGTGTATGTGTGGTGGTGGGGGGGGGTCTAGGTGGATGTGGGTGGGATGGGGGGGGGGGGGGGGGGGGGGCGGAGGGTCTAGGTGGTTGCAGGTGTGTGGGGTGTAAGGTGGGGGGGGGGGGGGGGGGGGGGGGAGGGTCAGTGTGTGTGTGTGTGTGTGGGGGGGGGGGGGGGGGGGGGGGGGGGGGGGGGGGGGGGGGAGGTGGGGTCTAGGTGGTTGCGGGTGAGTTGAGGGGTATGGTGAGGCAGAAGGAAACAGTAAGGGAATATATGTGTGTATGTGTGTGGCGTCGAGTCGGTGTTAGTGTTTGCGTATGTATTATTTGTGTTCATGTTTGTGTAGGTGTCAGTATCAGTGTTAGTGTTAGTGTTAGTGCCAGTGACGGTCAGCTCCACATCATCCTACCTTCTAGTCCTGGCTGTACCTCATTTGACCCCTCTGAGTAACACCCACCAAGGAGAATTCTCTTTGCCCTATTAGGCCACCCTTGGACTGGAACATGCCCACTAAGCCTCTTACTCCCGCAGGAGTGTTAGAATGCACAGACTCCACATCACAGAAAGTACTGTGATAAGGTACAGTCATCACCAGTCTCCAAGCTATGCCCCACTACCGTTGGGCTTGATCAACACCACGTACAGAACTGAGCAGTACACATCCCATCCCACATTGTTGCTGGATGCAGCAAGCGAAGCCAACTGTCACCTCGTACCCCACCCAACACGTGGCGACCCCTAACCAGCCCAACTTGAACTTGAGCATGAACTAGGTTACGTGGCTCGTGCCACAACGGCTGTTCACCGTCTCCGGCAGCGACATCAAAATGCAAAGCAATATCCTGTCCGACTCACTCGCAACCACTCGACCCGTGGCTGTTACACGCGTTGGGGGCGCATCCAGCACTACAGCGACGACGTCGTCACTGGGCTTGTCCTCGACGCTAGTGGATACAGATGCATAGGAAGGATCAACGGCTGATGCGAGGGCGGGTGCGGAACCAAAGAGCAAGCTAAGTGCGCGTCGTCTTCCCATCGCATGCGATTGTTGCCCTGCGAGGGCATATCTACGACTAAGGCTGTGGTTGCTACTGATGGGGAAGTGATAGTTTGGAGCGACGCTCTTCAGGGCGCGGGCACTGGTGCTGCTGATCCACCGCGCCCCGATAACGCTACGCATTGTGCCGGCTAAGTAGGCAGTAGCAAGTTGGGCAAGATGGGAGCAAGAGGCAGGATGAGGGTGGCTGGGCAGCAGATTATAAGCACTAGGCGGGGATCGTAAGTCGTAAAGGAGCGCGAATGCAGCAGCTAGTTGATGGATGGAGCTATTAATTACCTACCCGTGCGAGGTCTATCAAAACCTCCGTCAAGTGAGGTGGGGTGTTACTGCCGTAGTGCTGAGTGTTCCAACCACCCACAGTCACCTGACAGTACCGGCACTAACCGCTACGACATCAGATTTGATCTGATCCCATCCAAGTGTTCATTATCCTTGCCGCGAGGTTGGGGCCTCGAGAGGCTCCGGAGCGCGTGCTTGGACGCTAGCTCTTCTTAATGAGCTGAGTGGAATATGTTTAGCCTTGAGTCGATGACCTGTCGGTGTTGACACTGCTAGGATAGAAAAGCAGCTGGTTCGAGGCGTTACATCGCAGCAATCCTGATGGACTGTCAGGGCTCTGAACGGGTGCGGTAAGCTTTGATATGCATAGGATTATCCTGGTGGAAGTCTGTGCTCTGTTTGGGGCGGGATTCGAGTGACTCGTTTTCTCGAGCTGTCCGTGTTTACTCCGACCACAGACGGTGACGGTGAGCAGCCTGGAGGCTGATTGACCATGTACTCCAGCAACAGCAATAAGGGTCGTCGAAGGCTGGGAGCAATGGACGAGGGGCGAAGGTGTCGTCTCCTACATGGATGAGTGTTGGTGAAACGGTAGACTATGTGCTCCAACCCAACCCAGCTACAGGCATCTCTAGCAGCCACGACCATCGGCAGGTTCCGAGTACTGGGTACTGGGAACTTCGTTGAGGAGCTCATGAATATTCAGAGGAGAGCCCTCTCAGGCATGAGTGAAGCTATACCACGTAGAAGGAAGCTGCAGCAGTGTGCAGTGCCTTGTACTGTTATTTTATCCAACACATACACCGTATCCAACCTTGACTATCTCCTGGGTCACTGGGTGTTAAGCGCTCTGGGCCAGACTGGCTCGTCATTTGGTTTAAAACTCCTTCAATATTTGCTTTTTCGCATTTGTACACCACCCATGTCCACACTTATTTAGAAAGACACCGAGCAGCGTGGGAGCCAGGGTTGCCCAAGGGCACTTTTGTTTATCTGGTTTCCATGCCACTGGGGCTACGTTCCATGAAACCCAATTTTGCGTGTACAACATAAGCCCTTCCATCACGTTTTTGAAACGTGAAATGTTGCGTTTCGTACAACCTTTGTGAAGGCTAACAGACCAATTAAGCAACCGACATGGTACCCTACCGACCGTTCTTGTACCCGTGGCATGTTGCTGCGGCCCTAGTGCCGACTGTTATATCAATATATTATAGTATAGACCGTCTCAGGGAAGTATTGGGTTCTGTAGACGCCGAATTGCAGGCGTATCAAACCCGTAACGATTCTTCTTTGTCCTGGACAGTCTACACTCACATACCCTCACCCAGCCTGCTTACGGTGAGTGGCCTGGAGGCTGATATACCATGTAGAAGAATATAACAGCACTCTAACAGACACAGGCAGCCTTGTGAATTTGGGATGGATTTCAACAGCACCAATGTGCTGAGACATGACTACAGCTGGTTACACGTGATTACAGGACCATATTGGTGCAACAGTTTACTTGGCAGCGGGGGCCTCCTTGGAGGCAACTGAGGCCTGGCGGATGGCTCGCTTCTTGGCCAGGGACTCGGACCTGAGGGTGGGGGTTGAGTGTGATAAGGTTAGATTGGTCAGGATAAAGTAAGGTTCATACAGACAATCTTAGTGAAATTTAGTTTCGTTTGTTTAGCTTTGCTTAGGTAGGGTAAATAGAATATCAGCCTGCAGGCTGCTCATCGTCTTTGCAAAGGTTTTCTAAATACGTACAGAACGTATGTGTCTGGTGGTGGTGGTGGTGGTGGTGGTGGTGGTGGTGGGGGGGGGGGGGGGGGGGGGGGCAAAAAAAAACAGGGATAGTATTAGTAGGCGGGAGGAAGTTTAGTGGGGCACACTCAACTGCAGTCCAGCAACCCCCACATTACTGCTCTTCAGGCATATGGTAAAGAAAGAAGCCACTAGAGTGCCAGACATCCCACACACAACCCCAACCAACTGTTATCATGTTGCTTGTGGATTCTTTCAGTTCTCTTCATTGCTGGCAAATGTGACATAAGCAAGCATGACAAGCTTGAGTAAGAGAGCTAACCCACAACACCTCCCGAAATCAATAGTCAAGTATCAACCACCACCACTGCTATTTCTACTAGACACCCCTCCCCACCCACACCCAATCCCACATACAAACACACCTGTGGACACCGACACCTCCACCCAATCGCACAAACACACATGAACATACACACGCGTGGGCACCAACACCGACACACACCAATGACATGGACACACACACACAAAGCCATGAGAGCCGCCCTGGATCTCACATGCGCTCACGCTGCTCCTTGAAACCGACACACCCTATCACATACATGCACACAAAGCCATATGAGCCGCCCTGGATTTCACCTGCGCTCTCGCTGCTTCTTGGCACCGACACAAACACCATATCACGTACACACACAGCCATGTGAGTTGCCCTGGATCTCACATGCGCTCACGCTGCTCCTTGACACCGACACACACCCTACCACATACACACACACAAAGCCAAGTGAGCCGCCCTGGAATTCACCTGCGCTTTCGCTGCTTCTTGGCACCGACACACACACCCTATCACATTCACACACAGCCGTGTGAGCCGCCCTGGATCTCACCTGCGCTCACGCTGCTCCTTGAGGCGCTGCACCAACAGCTTGTGGTAGTCAGCAGCCTCAGACTTGCTCTTCTCAAGTCCCTTCTTCTTCAGGGACACTCTTCGGCGCTTGCGCTGCAGAGTGGCGGGGGTCACCAACCTGGGGGGCAAGGGTTTGGTTGAGTTAGGTGTAGTTGACACTGTCGGGTTTAGTTTGTTTCATGTTCTGTGTTGTACCTGTGTTGTACGCGACAAGGCGGCGGAGGCCAGAGGGGCAAGGTTTTATGTTTTTTACCAACCTCAAGTTTCAGTGTGGGGAGCAAAAATGTGGGTTAGATGCATTGGTGAAGTAATGGGGTGTTGGGGGTCTGTGTCATCACTAGTGTCAAACTAATTTGTTTAGTTTTGTTAGTTTTGTTTTATGTGGCGCGGCTTAGTTTGGTTTGGTTTAGTTCGGGTTATTTTGGTCTGGGGAAGTGCGCAGCATGTTCTTAGTTGTACAATGTTGCCGTGTTACCCAACCCACCCCACCAGCCCCGGCTATAACACCACACACCCCTCACCTCTGGATCTTGGGGGCCTTGGAGTGCTTCTTTCCGGCCTTGTCCTCGAAGGTGCGCCTGTAGGTGTTGACGTACTTGCGCACATCATCCTCCTGCAACACGGCACCAAAGGCAAGTCAGTGGCATGGACATGGGTGAAGTTATATCTAAGCTGCAATGCCCAACACAACTCGCCCAACACACTTCAACACAATTCATACAACTGCACACAACTCCAAACAAGCTTATAGAAGTAAAAGAATATACACAAGAAATAAACCCAAGAAATATGTACATAAAGAAAAGAAATGGCTAGTGTACTTAAGGAAGCTAAATAGCTAGTGTACGAAAGAAAATAAATAGCATGGGTGTGCGCACATCCTCCTCCTGCAACACAGCACCAAAGGCAAGTCAGTGGCATGGGCATGGGTGAAGCTATGTCTAAGCTAGTGTACGCAAGGTAAAGAAAGAAAATGGCTAGTGTACGCAAGGAAAAGAAATAGCTAGTGTACTGAAGGAAAAGAAATAGCATTGGTGTGCGCACATCCTCCTCTTGAAACACGACATCAAAGGCAAGTCTGTAGCATGGCACGGGTGAAGCTATGTCTGAGCTAGTGTTAGTAAGGAAAATAAATAGCTAGAGTCCGTAAAAATAAATAGGTGTGGGCATGGGTGTACGCACATCCTCCTCCTGGAACATTCCACCAGCGGAAGTCAAAGGCACGGATGTGGGTATGGGTGGAGATATGGGTGTGGGAAAGGACAAGCGTGTGTAAGGGCATGGGCGCCAAGATATGAGAAGGCAATGCACCAGTACGCCAACATGCGCCAGCACATGAGAAGGCACTGCACCAGTGCGCCAACATGTGAGAAGGCAATGCACCAGTTTGCCAACATGCGCCGACATATGAGAAGGCAATGCACCAGTGCGGGAATGTACATGAACGTACGTGGGCGGGTGTGGGCATAAGCATGAGTGTGGGCATCAGCTATGTTTAGGGACTGAGTGTGAGACTGAGGGGCATTCTTGTTCTGTACATCAACAATCTAATCAGCTCCATCCCCAGATGCCCCTGTAATTCGTTTTTAATAATCTGACCTAAATAAGCCATATCCATACCACATAAGACAGTAAACATTATTGAGCTTCTTAGAGCGGCTCATTATTTATTTGACTCATCGCAAATAAATGACGGATTTTCAGGTTTTTAAAACGGATTTTATGACGGATTTTCAGGTTTTGAAGGAGGTAAAACAATCTTCTTTCAAACATTACCCAGTCACACACTGCACACATGTGCGGTTGCCTAACACACACAGCCAACACACAGCCCATGTGCCTTGGAGGCACAATGATTCTCCATAACACATCCCCTACTACTTTACACCTCACCATGTTGCACATCTGCTTTTCCCTGTAACACCCCATCCCACTCGTCCTCACCATCACCCTTTTGCTTCAAATGTCATCTTCTTCCCTCACTCTCACTCCCCCCCCACAACCCATGTGCCTCATGTAAACTCCACACTGAAACAACTCACCAACTCATCCCACCCCTACCCCGCACCCCCACCCCTATCTTGCTCTTGTCAAACAGCTTCTACCTGCCCATGGTTCTCTGAACCTCCTTACTTGTGAATTTCACACTCAACAACCCACGTCTTTGGTACCACCATCTGCTTCACCTTCCACATTCTAGCCCTCACATCCCGTCTCCCCTCACTCTCCCAGCTCCCACCTTGGTCAGGCCTGACAGCTTTCTGAAGCGGGTAGCCCTCTTGGGTCAGCGCATGCCAGGCTTCTCCTCATCAGTCCACTCCCTTTAATTCCAACCGGACCCCCTCCACCTGCTAACCTCCAATTGCCCCCAGGTCATCTTCCATTGGTTATCTCCCATTCAGCCAGGTCTCACCTTGGTCAGGTTAAACAGCTTTCGGATGCGGGTGGCCCTCTTGGGTCCGCGCATGCGAGGCTTCTCCTCGTCAGTGAGGCCAGGCAGCTCCTGCTCGCCCTTCTTCACGATCACCAAGTTCAGCACTGAGCAATCGGAAGAGACGACGCATCCACGGCAAGACTTCCTTCTGCGCTCACCGTTGCGGCGACCATGTCCACGCATGCATGGGTCTCCGGGGGCCATCAGCAGGCGAACACGCTGGTTAGTCAGCACACCCTGGCGCATGGGGAATCCCTGCTTGTCCATTCCTCCCATGATCTTGAAGATGTAGCCCTGAGCATGGGTGTAGGCATGGGTGTGGGCATGAGTGTGGGCATGGGTGTGAGCGTGGGTGTGGGCATGGGTGTCGGTATATTGATGGTAGTGTGGGGAATCCCTGCTTGTCCATGCCATCCATGATCTTGAAGATGCAGCCCTGAAGAACGTGCACATGGAGGCTTGAACAAAAGGGTAGAGGACAAGTAAATACAGAAGGGGGAATGGTTGATATCAAGTTCACAAGTGGTGTGTACGTTGGGTGCTTAGTAAACCCTGATAATGAGATGATAAGACAGTTCCATGAATCCAGTAGATACACCAAAATCGTAAAAGACGGCCACGTCTAAAGCAATAATATAGACGATATGTATGCTGATGACAAACTGCAGGGTCCACTAACTACTCCCCAAGTGGTGCAAATACAAATCCCTAACCAACACCATCCCCTAAACACACCACCACCCACGTACATGAACAGCCTGTATGTTCGGGTTGACTTGCTGACTGATTATTAATGTTTAGTTTAGGTATGTTGTGCAGCTTGAGATTGACTTTGTCGCATAACACAGTTCACCAGAATGGAAGTCATTCTCCTGCCGCCCCTCACACATCTACCTGACTCTTCCACCTCCCCTCCCTCCCCCCCGCCCCACCAACCTGGGCACCTTCACATCCCTCCAGGTTCATCTCAACACCACCCCTTCAACCACCCACACACATCCTGTCACCAACTATCACCAACCCACCCTAATGCACAGCACAGCACAGTACACCACACTCACTCCCCATCAGTATCATGGCCCCCAGCCTGTCATCCCACCCACAGCCCACAGTCCCAGCCAAGTACCTTGAACTCCTCTCCGAGAGCCTCGCCATCAACCTCAGCGGCGATCCTCTTGTCGTAGAAGTGGCGAAGCTTGGAGTCGTCATCGATCTCCAGCTTCTTCTGGCAGCCCGTAGGCGGGTACGCGATGTTCAGCTTCATGGTTTGTTCTAACCTAAGGTAGGAAAAACGGGATTGCGTGGGTCAAGGAATGGGTGAACGCACTCTCCGCACCTGGACAGAGGTTGCTTTCTGGAACACAAGACCCCACCCAGCGACAGTTGCGGCCCCCCAACTGCATCAGCGGCACAATTCGAGCCTTTCTACAATAATATGCGATAATTAAGCGCAAACTCATTCTGAGACGGGGAAGCCGCCAATCCGCAGGCATCGAACGACTCGGGGGCGTAACGAAGGATCTCAAAACGCGCCGCAACTACGCTTACCGTCTACGGACTGACACTAGTAAAGAGGACGAGTGAGGAGGAGGAAGCAACTTAAGTTTACAGGGCAGTACTGGGCAGTAAGGATTTGGACCCGGATTCACCACGCAACGAAAATTCACTGTCGCCAGTCCTTCCGTTCGGGTAAGGGACCCCACTCGGCCCCACTCCAGTCCACAACCAAGAGGTAGCTCCAAGCTAATTTGTGGTATGGAAGTTTTTGGCGAATGCTACCAGGGGCAGCAGGGCAAGGCTGGACTTTGACTCTCAGCTACCACAGCTTAAAAAAAACGCAATACCAAAGTGAACGCATTATCCTCTTATGTACCAGTAGTTAATAGGGATAGGCAATATGATATGATATGATATCATGTCATCATAAGATATCATATGATGCTGGCGGTCTGACTAGGTAACTTTGGCCTGGGCCATCATATCATATGATATTAAATCACCTGATTTGTGTATGATATCATATGATATCATACTCGTCTTTGGACATCATATGATTTGCCGTTCCCTACTAGTTAAACATGTGATTTTGTGAAATGTAATACCATGTTTGCTCCTTGCGCTATTCCCCTGGGAAACTAGTTCCCGCCCTTTAACTTCCCAACCTTCAAACCGGGAATTTCTAAGTAGGTCTTGCTTTACAACTGCTTTTGAATAAACTGCTGAAGCCTTGCTGAATTCGAGAAGGAAATGTCAAAAACTGATTTCCCAATCCGAGAGCAAAATGATTCCTCTACATTATCTAATGTGCAACCCAGTAGTGGAAGCTGGTGCGAAGCTGCTGCGAAGCTACTTCTGTTTATTTACCAATGAAATTGAAATTGAAATTGTTACATCCGTGTAATGCCGTTACTCACAGGACGTGAAGTTAAGGAAACCATAGCGTCACTAATGAATGATGAGATTGGAACAAGTATATTTTGATCAGAATGCTTGCTGTATTTTTTATGGCATCTTTGATATTTCTGGTGACGTTTTCATTTTCCCTGGTAATTCTTTTTACTGCCGAAGACAGCGAGCAGACAAATTGCTGTCTGGAGCTATGTAACCAAGTTAAAGTTAAAGTTTACAGTGGTGTCCTTAACTTCACGTCCTGAGAGTGGCGCATTACTCGGATGTAACAATTTCAATTTCAATTTCAATTAAAGTTTACAACTGCTGCACTGTACATAGATCATCATAGTGATTCAGATTTAGTGCTGAACGGCAGCGCACATCTTGTTACATTTGCAACCATTTGTTGTTACAGTTGTAAGCATTAATATTGTAGAATTAAATTATCACTGTAGCACGAACTCAGGGCCCCCGTCGGTTAAACGATTGTTTGAGGCTCAGTTCATCAGTGCTTTTTCTTTTTAAGCCTTTCCTATACCGGTACGGTTGGGCAAGTCCCTTTAGCCTATTTGGCCTACCCCTGGACTGTAACATACATACATACAAACAGGCCACTAAAGTAAAGTCCTTTTCCACCTACACTTTCCCCCCAGACACAACCTCGCCACTTTACCTTTATATATAGGGAGCTTCCCTCCCTCCGTCTGTCCCTCCATCCACGACACACATACAATCACAGACACATTATTTCAGAACAAGGTTTCAAGGTGTTTTCACAAAATTAAATTCAAATATTCCCCCTACTCGCATCTATCACCACACCCAAGGCCAACCCACTCAAGTCTAGCTGAACACCCGGGTCACCCACATGGCATCAGCTTGGGAAGAAGTCAGCCACCTACGAATCAGATGGAATAACCTGGAAGTCTACATAGTAAGATTCAAGTTTAAATATACAAAATAATTCGTAGACGTCTACTACTTGGAATAAGCTGCAGCATCTACAGTCCCTCAAGGAAAGGGTCCGCTTCATTGGGGGACCGGCTCAGCTCACTTTCTCAGCCACAAACACAACAGCTAAGACTGTAGCAGCTTGCAGTGTTTCTTTTTGGGGCTATGCATGACAGCTTCTAGGAAGCCCCACTAGCTAGCCACAGGGTCAAGCCCCAAAACCCCAGCTGCATTGAAATGTCTGTCATGGCAGCTTTCAGACACACTAGCTAGCACAGGGGAAAGGGAACTGCCTAGAAGCTGGTGTGCGTAGCTAAAAACAGACACAGTTGCAGCTTATAGAGTGCAAGTTTAACCACGCCTTCTACCTTCTGGAACTGGGCAAGTTTTTATAGCCATTCAGCGGATGATTTGGGCTCAAAGTTTCTAAAGAACCCGGACTTCGTACATGAAATCGAGAATTTGGCCTGGAAATCTGAGAATTCTCGATAATTGGCCTGAGATTCTGAGAACCAAGTCCCAAGTACAAAGTGTGCTTCCCAAATCATCCCCTGAATGGCTATAAACCGTCTAATCCACTTAATCTGCTTCCTGGTTTTGTGGATTTCGCACGGGGGGACTTGGCATTGGATGGCGGTGAGCAGCCCAGAGTTGGCTGAAAACCCACGAAACAATCCAATCCAATTCAATCCGTGCCTTCTGTCTCAAGGCCTTGGCCTTCTGCACAGATAGAGTGCCATGAGAGTGTTACGTGTGTATGTGTACGTGTATGTGTGTGCATGCTTGCACTGGGGCCAACCACGGAAGCATGGGAAGAATAGTCATGTGTGTGTATGCGTGTGCATGTGTGTGTATGTATTTATGTGTGTGAGTATGTGTGTGTGTTGGAGGTATTGAGTGCCTTTTAAACAAACTTATTCTTATACCACCAATCACAACTGCCATACCTCCAACCAGAACTTTCATACCACTCTCATACCCCCCATCACTGTGCAGACCGTTGGAGGTATGAAGTACCATGCAAACATACTTACTTATTCTTATACCACCAATCTCAACTGCTATATCCCCACCATAACTGGCATACTCCCAACTACAACTCTCATACCACCCATCACTGTGTAGAGCATTGGAGGTATATGGTAACATACGTCCAACCACAACTTTCATACCACTCTCATGGCACTCAATGTGTAACAATGTGTAACAATCCAATCCAATCCAATTCAATCCTTGCCTTCTATCTCAAGGCCTTTGACTTCTGCACGGCTGCTTCCAAGCTGTCACCTTCAGCCACAGCATCAGCCACGGCCAGGCAGCGTGTCTGCAGCCGCTGGATGGTGCCACTGGAGGGCAGCTCTAGCCTCATCAGCACTCGCCTGCACATGAGTGGGGTGATGAGGGTGCTTGAGGTGCTGGGATGGGTGGGTGGGTGGTGGTGGTGGGGTGGTGGTGGGGGTGATGATGGGGGTGGAGGTGGTGGTGTGTGTGTGGTGGTGGTTGTGGGGGGGGTCAACCTGGGGAGCTGGATGGTGCCACTGGAGGGCAGCTCTAGCCTCATCAGCACTCGTCTGCACAGGAGTGGGGTGATGTGGGCGCTTGAGGTGCTGGGATGGGGTGAGGCAGGGTAGGGGGGGAAAGGGGGGTAGGGAACAGGGGAGAGTGGGGTGCTGTGGATGCTTGAGGTGCTGGGATGGGTGCGAGCATGTGTGTGTGCGTGGGTGGTGGTGGTGGGGTGGTGGTGGTGGTGGGGATGGAGGTGGTGGTGGTGTGTGTGAGGTGGTGGTTGTGTGTGTGGGGGGGGTTAACGTAGGGAGTTGGATGATGCCACTGGAGGGGAGCTCTAGCCTCATCAGCACTCGTCTGCACAGTGGGCAGCAGGGTTGTGTGGTGGTGGTGATGTGAGGGGTGGGGGGGGGATGATTGTGTTCATGTGTGTGTGTGTGTGTAGAGCAGGGTTGTGTGGTGATGGTGAGGTTTTAATCAGAGGGCATCAGCTAGCATCAGGGGACCCATCTTTCTGGGTGACCCCCCCCCCCCCCCCCCCCCCCCACACACACACCCACACTACACCCACACACCCACACAAACATATAAAAAGAGCACCAGCTAGCAAAGGAGACCCATCTTTCTGCCCCCCCCCCCCTGCAGATAGCTACACCCCACCCCAGTTGAGTAGCTGCCACCTCCCCTTCCACCCAGTCTCACGACTAAGGCACCCCTGCGGAACGCGTGGATTTGTTTTTTCCTCTGTACACACACACACACACACACACGAACATAAAAAATAGCATCAGCCGTATGAGTGGATTTTCTCTTTTCCTCTGAACACACCTTACACACACCAACCTCTCCCCCCCACCCCACCCCAACCACCGACCCACACACACACACAAGCACACGCATACACAAACATATAAAAAGCACATCAGCCTTACCTAAGGCATTTAATATCCATGTTAACTACCTGATCCCTAGTGTAGAATGTTTCATCATCACCTGCGTCCACATTAACCTATCCCCCCCCCACCCCACCCACCCACCCACCCACCCAAACATAAGAAATAGCATCAGCCTTACCTCAGGCGTTGAATATCCATGTTCAGGACCTGATCCCTAGTGTAGAATGTTGAATCATCACCCTCGTCCAAACTAGCAGCTGCGGCTTTCTGCACAGACAAGAGGGATTGCATATGTATGTATGTGTGTATGTTTGTTTGTTACAGTCAAGGTGTTGGCCAAATAGGCTAAAGGGACAAGAGAGATTGCATATGAATGTACATATGTATGTATGTTACAGTCCAGGGGTAGGCCAAATAGGCTAAAGTGACAATAGAGATTGCATATGAATGTACATATGTATGTATGTTACAGTCTAGAGGTAAGCCATATAGGCTTAGGGGATAAGAGATATTGAATAATAAATCCAAGCCTTTATTCACAGGCAAGAGAGATTGCATCTGTCTGTCTGTCTGTCTGTCTGTCTGTACCAGCACATTGCACCTGTCGGGATGTACCAAGGAAATACGATGCCCCCCCCCCCCCCCCCCCCCCCCCCCCCACACACACACACACCACCACCCCCGGTCAATCTCCTCCCTCTCCCCCCCTCTACCCCATGCTTGCCTGCCGCCCCCATTAATTAACATGCGCACTTCCCTCCTCCCTCAGTCCCTCCCCCCCATCCCTCTGTTTGTCTCTCCCCCCCTCTCCACCGTTATGTCAGCTTTCAGGCAAGCTAGCTTCAGTTGGGCCCAGGGGCGGGGAAAGGGAGCTGCTTAGAAGCTGGTATGCGCAACCAAAAACAGACACCCATGTACTTCATCATAGAAAGACTAATGTTGTCCAAAGACAAGCCCGCATCTCGCATTGGGGGGCGTGTGGGGTGGGTGGGTGGGTGGGGGGGTGGGGGTAGCGGGATGCTAGGCCAATGGGCATATCGAAGAGGCACACTCGAGATGTTAAGATACTGAATGTAAGGTACAAATACCATATATATATATACTAGTAGCAGGCTATCCTGCTATATGGTGGGGTCTTCCAACCACCACATTTTGGGGGGTCTTCCAACCACCACATTATGGGGGGTCTTCCATCCACAACACAACACACATGGGGGGTCTTCCAACCACCACATTATTCGCACCTCTGTGATGTCCAAGTTGCTAGCTATCCTAGCCGCTCTGAAGATTTCAAGCTTAGCCCTCCTTCCTTCATCAATCATGGCCTCAAGCTGCTTATAGCTCGGCTTCTTTCCTTCCTTGAAGCTGCCGATGGCCTGTGGCACGATGCACAAATGTCAAACATCAGATGATGGGGATAGGGATGGGTATCAGGGTGGGGGTAGGGGGATGAGGGTTGTGGGGACGAGGATTTGGGGATGAGGTTGTGGGGATGAGTATTAAGGGATGAGTATTGGGGGATCAGGTTTTGGGGATGAGTATTGGGGGATGAGTATTGGGGGAGTTGGGTATGAGTTTGGGGATAGTATGGGGGATGAGTGAGGTTTTTGGGGGGGGGGATGAGTTGTGGGATGAAGCTTTGGGGATGAGGTTTTTTGGTCTGCTGTTTGGGCCTGGCCGCTTCGTTGTCTGCTGTTGTGGATGCGGGTTTGAGGTTACAGGGTTGGTGCTGACGGTTTGGTGGCTCCCGTTTTCCGCGCTGGGCTGCGTTTTGGGGGCTGAGGTTTTTAGGGGATGCGATTGGGGGATGCCTGTGTGGGCGCTAGGGTTTTGGGGCTAGGGTTGCGGGCCTGAGGATTGAGGATGGGGTTGGGGCTGTGGGCTGGGATATGAGGTAGAGGGATGATGGTTGCAGGATTAGGTAGGACGATAAGGGTGATTTAGGGTTTGGGCAGGAGGGGTTGGGGATGGGATTTGGGATGAGGATGGGGGATGAGGGTTGGGGGATGAGGTTTGGGGATGAGGGTTGGGTGATAAGGGTTGGGGGATGAGAGTTGGGGGATGATGATGATGATGATGATGATGATGATGATGATGATGATGATGATGATGATGATGAGTATAAAAATGAAGAACCAGGTTCCTATGCATTCTGGTAGAGACTGAAGCAGCTAGCAACTGCATGCCCCCATAGCTTTTCTTTCCAGCTACGAGCAGCAGCTTCTCAGCAGCTCCCTGTGCCAGCCACTGGGCCAAGCCCCAAGATGTCAACATAACAGGAAATCTGGTTCAAGGTGTCAGCTTCAAGATTAACTAGGTTGCATCAGGTTTGGCATACTAGCCAGTCAGGGGAGCTGCCTAGAAGCTGATGCTCAAAGCTGAAAATAACAAGTTATATGCAGCATCGTATGCGGCACTAAAACAATTGGCAGAGAGTGTTCGCGACAGAAGCGAGTTAGTTACGAGACCGTTGGCTGATGTGTCAGGCTTCCTCTCGGGGGGGCGCCCCGGGGCGGTTGGACATATGGGTAACCCTGGGGGCTCCCGCCCCCCAGGAGGGGGGGCTCCGCCAAAAACTATGCATGGCCGTAACGTACCTGGCTAGCACCATCAGGAGCCATAATGAAGGATATATAGGGCTCAGGGTAAGTGCGTAGTGTGCGGACCACAGCACCATTAGCAAATCTTGTTCCAGTGGCTATATCGACCTGTGCATCATGCAGGAGTTGGGGTTGAGTGACGTCGAGTATGAGTGATCAAATATGACCTGATGTATGTGTGTATGTATGTTTGTATGTATGTATGTATGTATGTATGTATATCTGTCTGTCTGTCTGTCTGTCTATCTGTCTGTCTGTCTGTCTGTCTGTATTTCTGTATGTATGTTGTTACAGTCAAGGGGTATGCCAAATAGGCTAAAGAGACTTGCCCAACCGTGATCGGAGGGTCTTAAAACGAAAAAACATCGATGAGCTGAACCCCAAACAATCGTTTTACTGACAGGGGCCCTGAACAGGGGAAATGGGGAAGAATACAGAGTGCTCAGAACCACATGCACAAACAACATGTGGTATGTTCAATATGCTTGGGGTGGACAGAAAGGACAGAAACACATGCACAAGCAACAGACAGGGAAAATGGGGAAGAATACAGAGTGCTAGTGATACTGGCAGTGCCCCTGCTCCTACTGCTTCTCATGCTGCTGCTAGTGCTGTGACAGTCTCCTGCTCCTACTGCTTCCTACTGCTTCCTACTGCTGCTAGTGATACTGGCAGTGCTCCTGCTACTCCTGCTGCTTCTGCCGATGCTACTGCTGCGACAGGCTCCTGCTCCTACTGCTTCTCATGCTTCTGCTAGTGCTACTTCTCTTGCTGCGAGTGATACTGGCAGTACTCCTTACACTTCTGCCGCTGCTGCTGCTGTGACAGGCTCCTGCTCCTACTGCTCCTACTGCTGCTGCTAGAGCTGCTTCTCATGATGCTAGTGATACTGGCAGTGCTCCTGCTGCTTCTGCCGATGCTACTGCTGCGACAGGCTCCTACTCCTACTGCTTCTCATACTGCTGCTAGTGCTGCTTCTCTTGCTGCGTGTGATACTGGCAGTGCTCCTGCTTCTTCTGCCGATGCTACTGCTGTGACAGGATCCTGCTCCTACTGCTTCTCATGCTGCTGCTAGTGCTGCTTCTCATGCCTCTGCTAGTGATACTGGCAGTGCTCCTGCTACTTCTGCCGCTGCTGCTGCTGCTGCGCAAGACTCCTGCTCCTACTGCTTCTCATGCTGTTGCTAGTGCTGCTTCTCACGGTATCTGCATAGAAGCTGCTATGCTGATTAAAACATAATAGCAAGACACGGTATCTGCCTAGAGGCTGCTATGTAGATTAAAACATAGCAGGAAGACACGGTATCTGCCCAGAAGCTGCTATGTAGATTAAAACATAATAGCAAGACACGGTATCTGCCTAGAAGCTGCTATGTAGATTAAAACATAATAGCAAGACACGGTATCTGCCTAGAAGCTGCTATGTAGATTAAAACATAATAGCAAGACACGGTATCTGCCTTGAAGCTGCTATGTAGATTAAAACATAACAGCAAGACACGGTGTCTGCAAGTTTTTTTTCAAATCTGAAAGAGCAAATCTTATCACGATTTTGTATATGCCTCCTCCCAGGACAGCATCCTTGTTACGATTTTTGTCGATTTTAGTCAATTTTGACGATTTTTGTCAATATAAGTCAATTAAGTTTCCTTTTTTATTTTTTGGGGGTCTCTTATCAGGATATCTTTGGCCAAAACCGGGTCTAATATTACGATCGGAAATATTGTTTTTCAATATTAAAGGTTTGGCTGATTAGCAAGGCATGGTATCTGCCTGGAAGCTGCTACGTTGATTAAGTTACTAGCAATGGCTACTGCTATCACTGCCTTACACTGGAAGGAGCACCGATGCGCTGCTCGTAGTGCGCATATGACGCCTCAAAGGTTGCCAAAAACTCTTCGTTGGCCTGTGTATACACCAAATGGGACAGAGTTGAGATAGCTTAGGGGGTATACACAAAATGGGCCAGTGTTGAGAGCTTAGGTAGACACAGAGCCTGCCTATCTTGTTCCTCCCCCCCCCTCCCCCCCCCTCCCCCCCACACACAGGCACAGGCTGCCTAGCTCCCCCCCACACCCACACCCACACAGAGGCTGCCTAGCCTGTCCCCCCCCCTCACCCACCCACCCACCCACACGCACACAAAGTCTGCCTAGCTTGTACCACCCCCCCCCCCCCCCCCCCCCCCCCCCGCACACACACACACAGAGAGGCTACCTAGCTTGTTCTCCCCCCCCCCCCCCCCCCCCCCCCCCCCCCCCCCACACACACACACACACACACAGAGGCTGCCTTGCTTGTCCCCCCCACACCCCCACACACACACATCCACACACACACATACAGAGGCTGCCTAGATTGTTCCCCCCCACCCCCGACCCCGCCACACACACACACACACACATACACACACACACACACAGAGGCTGCCTAGCTTGTGGCTGGTTGCAGTGCTTGGGCATACCAAAAGTACACTCACTCCAGCATTTGATTTGCTCATAACTTCACAAACAATTGTCTATCATTTTCTGAGGATTTGTTGGAAGACCCCTCTCGAATGATGTGGAGCGGGCTTGTCTTGGGCCAGCAATGGCCTATCAATGACAATGGCAATGTACTGTACTGTACTGCACTGTACTGCAATGCACTGTAATGCAATGCAATGTAATGTGATGTAATGTAATGTAATGTAATGTAATGTAATGTAATGTGATGCAATGTAATGTAATGTAATGTAATGTGATGCAATGCAATGTAATGTAATGTAATGTAATGTGATGCAATGTAATGTAATGTAATGTAATGTAATGTAATGTGATGCAATGTAATGTAATGTGATGTAATGTAATGTAATGTAATGTAATGTAATGTGATGCAATGTAATGCAATGTCTGATAATGTAATGTTGGGTGATTAATGTAATGTAATTTAATGTAATGTAATTAATGTGATGCATGTACTGTAATTAATGTAATGTGATGCAATGTAATGTAATGGAATGTGCTGTCCTGTAATGTATGTCCTGTGCTGTGATGTAATGTCCAGGTAGGTAAGTACTGTCATGTATGTCTGTGATTGATGTTTTATTAATGTAAGGTTATGGTGATGTGATGTATGTGATAGTAATGCAATGTAATGTAATGTAATGTAATGTGATGCAATTGTTTGTTTACCACACCTGTCATAGCAATAATCAATAAGTGTCTGATAGTTACTTTGCTTTATCTTAACCCACACTAGACATATCGTATTTTCATTTTCTTACCTCATAACTTCAAAATAAATAGGTTGTTCATTGAGTGATGGTGGTGGTGCCGCTGCTGCCTCTGCTGATACCAGACCAGTCATGGCAATGAATAAGTGTCAATTAAATACATTGCTCATTACTTGATCTTAACCCACACTGTACCGATAATATATATCTTCATTTGTTGTTGTTGTGCATTTCAATCATTTGTCATGAGTGATCACGCGCTAATAACGATCCAAAATAAATAAATAAATGATACATATATATAAGTCACACCTTTCTCTAAGGATGAGTGATCACTCGCTAATGATGATAAATAATACATGATACATAAATAGTGAATGCTAAATAAATACTAAACAATACAGATAAAGTCACACCTTTCTCGAAGGATGTGTGGTCACGCGCTAATAACAATAAATAAACAAACAAACAAATGAATAAATGATACATATAAAGTCACACCTTTCTCCATGGATGAGTGATCACGCACTAATAATGATAAATAATACATAAATATGATTAATGATAATAATACATAATACATAAATAATAAATACTCAATACTAAATAAATACTAAATAATACAGATAAAGCCACACCTTTCTCCAAGGACCAATGCCCAGCTCTGTGAAAATGATGCGGTCATGTGGCAGAGGGGAGGGTGAAGGGTTAGTTGTGTGAGTAGTTGTGTGTGTAGTTCAGACATGGCATCATGGCCTTTGTACAAGTTTGTAAAAACATGATGCAAGGCTATTGGCCCCCTGCACATACCGGCCTAGGGTCTAGGTCCCAGGGCCTAGGGTCTAGAACTAAGGGTTTAAGGCAATATGTTGTGGTGATGGATGGGATCAGGTGATATGCATACAGTCACTCAACCTCACTGTTTTTTTGTGCGATGCGTTGCCATTCCGTCGCTACATGGCGACAAATGGGTCCGGCTCAACTAGTCAAAAATGCCCCCCTGGACCCCCCCGGCGGGGTCGGGGGTGCATGTGTGTGTGGTGGTGGGGGAGGTATTTCTAAGGGAGGACTAGAATAGCCGGCACTCACTCAATGAACAAATGACTCTGGGTGGACCAAAACACGTTGGGGGGAAGTTAGCCCCCACTTCAGTTTAGGGGGGTCTAGGGGGTTTAGGGTTTAGTGTTTTGTGGTTGAGGTTTTGATTCAAAGTTTTAGAGTTTAGGTCGCTTTAGGGTTTAGGGCTTAGGGTCTACGTGGGTTAAGGGTTTAGATAAGTGGCGCCTAAATCAAGTGGGGGCTAACTTCTCCCTACCCTAAAACATGAGACTACGATCCACATGCTGGAGCAGTTCCTCCACAGAAACCAAGGGCCCATTTCGCCCTAAACTCGCACACCTGAGGGTCACACAGGGGTCGCACCTGGGTCGCACAATTGGCGACCGGTGGCCCAATTTCTTTTTTGCTGGAACTGTCCAGCAAGTTTTTTTTGTAAGATGAGGAGCCAGTGTCTTTTCGTAGCACCATGATGCTCCTAGTAGCTTTTGCTGTGCTCCTTGCAGCTGTTTTGGCTCTAAAGGTGATCTCATAAGACTCTAATGTAGCACCCCAAAACACACAAAGGTAGATAATTTTGCACTTATATCAGGGATTTGGCCCTAAATGGCCCTAAAAAACTACAAAAGCTATAACAAGCACTAAAACGCTGGCCCTGGAGGAGGTCTAAAACCATTAAGCTAGAAAAAACCCACTTTCAGAGTAGAAAACAAATCACTTGTGATGTGCACAGCTGCGTACAGCACCTTACAGGAAACCCAGCTGTTCAAAGCTGGCAGCAAGGTGAAAGACCACACAAATCATGCAACAAAAGACACAGAACCAGACAGACAGACACAGCATAGCATTTGAAACCCCTTCCTGATCTCTGCCTCATCCCCCCAGGCAAGGACACCCCCAAAACACAGAGGTAGATAAATTAGCACTTGTGCTATATATAGCACCTTACAGGAAACACAGGTGTCCAACGCTGGCGTCGAGGTGAAAGACCACACACAGCATTCAACTAGTCACAGACAGACACAGAACCTGACAGACACAGACAGACACAGAACCTGACAGACACAGAACCTGACAGACACAGACAGACACAGAACCACTCAGACAGACACAGCATCACATTTGAAACCCCTTCCCGCTCTCTGCCTCATCCCCCCTTGGCCAGTACACCTCCAAAACACAGAGGTAGATAAATTAGCACTTGTGCTACACATAGCACCTTACAGGAAACCAGCTGTCCAGCCTGACCATACCCCTGACCTGCCTCTCTTTGCAATTACTAAGTATGATCCAGATCTGCCTAACCATGGTCACCCATGCACCAGACAGTCAGATCAGATCAGACCAGATCCGCCAAACCATGGTCACTCATGCACTAGACAGTCAGATCAGATCAGATCAGACCAGATCTGCCAAACTATGGTCACCCATGCTCCAGACAGTCAGATCAGACCAGATCCGCCAAACCATGGTCACTCATGCACTAGACAGTCAGATCAGATCAGATCAGACCAGATCTGCCGAACCATGGTCACCCATGCTCCAGACAGTCAGATCAGATCAGATCTTCCGAACCATGGTCACCCATGCACCAGACAGTCAGATCAGATCAGATCTTCCGAACCATGGTCACCCATGCACCAGACAGTCAGATCAGATCAGATCTTCCGAACCATGGTCACCCATGCACCAGACAGTCACCAGGTTTCCCTCCAGTTTCCACCAGTGATTTTCTTTTCAGCTACGAGCAGCTGCTTCTAGGCAGCCCCCTGACTCATCCACTGGGCTCTGCGCCGAGATTTAAACAGGTATGGAATACTGCTGACATCAGTGACCAGGTGCAGTAGACTGATTAGGTTTGGAGGGATAGACAGGCAGGGGAGCTGCGGCTCGTAGCTGAAAAGGAAAACACTGGTTTCCACTCTCTGTGGGTTGATAATGTCCAGCCTAGCAATACCTACTCACTGTGGGTTGACAGCCTAGCAAACTACTCACTGTGGGTTGACAGCCTAGCAATCTATTCATTGTGGGTTGACAGCCTAGCAACCCACTCACTGTGGGTTGACAGCCTAGCAACCCACTCACTGTGGGTTGACAGCCTAGCAATCCACTCACTGCGGGTTGATAATGTCCAGCCTAGCAACCCACTCACTGTGGGTTGACAGCCTAGCAACCCACTCACTGTGGGTTGATAATCTCCAGCCTAGAAAACCACTCACTGTGGGTTGACAGCCTAGCAACCCACTCACTGTGGGTTGACAGCCTAGCAACCCACTCACTGTGGGTCGACAGCCTAGCAACCCACTCACTGTGGGTTGACAGCCTAGCAACCCACTCACTGTGGGTTGATAATGTCCAGCCTAGCAACCCACTCACTGTGGGTTGACAGCCTAGCAACCCACTCACTGTGGGTTGATAATGTCCAGCCTAGCAACCCACTCACTGTGGGTTGACAGCCTAGCAACCCACTCACTGTGGGTTGACAGCCTAGCAAACCACTCACTGTGGGTCGACAGCCTAGCAACCCACTCACTGTGGGTTGACAGCCTAGCAACCCACTCACTGTGGGTTGATAATGTCCAGCCTAGCAACCCACTCACTGTGGGTTGACAGCCTAGCAACCCACTCACTGTGGGTTGACAGCCTAGCAACCCACTCACTGTGGGTTGATAATGTCCAGCCTAGCAACCCACTCACTGTGGGTTGACAGCCTAGCAACCCACTCACTGTGGGTTGATAATGTCCAGCCTAGCAATAACCCCAGTAATTGGCGGACAGTGTTGTATATCAGAGCGACAGGTGGGACCGGAATCGAGTGCAGCGGATCGAAGCCAGGGTTTATGACAGGGTCAGGGGCTAGTAAGGCCCAGGGTTGGAACGTGCGGACAAACAGACAATCGGACAACAGGGTGACTCTGGGGGCTCCTGGCCCCCAAAAGGGGGGGCTTCGCCAAAAATATGATTATATTTGTGTTTCTGTCCAACCCTGGCCACCCAAGCACCAGACACTAGGTTGCACTCCAGTTTCCACAATGTGCTGTTAATGTTCAGCCTAGCAATAACCCCGGCCTGCCTCTCTTCAACAGAAAATATGATTATGTTTTTACTTCTTCTGTCCAACCATGGTCAGCCACGCAGCGGAGATTATATTTTCCAGCTATGAGCACATGCTTCTAGGGTGCTCCTCTTCTAGGCAATTCCTAACCCAAAGTGGGCTAGTGCACCTGGAAGGCAGCATAACCACTTTTCTAGCCCTGCTGAAATGTGTGGGCTTCGCCCAATGGCTGGCTCATGTTGCTACCTAGAAGCTGCTGCTCATAGCAGAAAAGCAAGCTCATAGCAGAAAAGCAAGCTCATAGCAGAAAAGAAGAACACTGCCACCGACCAAGGACCCATTTCCCCCTAAACTCGCACGGAAAAAAAACTGCTAGTGATGGTGCGTCATGGTTCTGCCTAGAAGCTGTTGCTCGTAGTGGAAGAAACAATCACTGCCATGCACCAGACACCAAGTTGCCCTCAAGCTTCCACTGCGGGTTGATCATGTACACAATGTGCGACCAGTCGAAGAAACAAAACAACTGCAGCCATGCACCCAGGCATGGTGCTACCAAGAAGCTGCTGCTCGTAGCTGAAAAAAAAACTGCCACCAACCAAGGGCCCATTTCGCCCTAAACTCGCACACGAAAAAACTGCTGCCATGCACCTAGTCATGGTGGGTCATGGTTCTACCTAGAAGCTGCTGCTCGTAGCAGAAAATAAAAACACTGCCACGCACCAAGGGCCCATTTCGCCCTAAACTCACACAGGAAAAAACTGCTGCCACGCACCTAGTCATGGTGCGTCATGGTTCTACCTAGAAGCGGCTGCTCGTAGCAGAAAATAAAAACACTGCGACGCACCAGACACCAGGTTGCCCTCGAGTTTCCACTGCGGGTTGATGATGAACAGATTCTTGATGCGCTTATCCTCTGCAAGCTTCTTGATTTGCTTCAGCTGTGGAAAGTGGCAGGGGAGGAGGAGACTCAGACATTTCATATTTTTCTTAGCCTGTTCATGTTTATTCTAAGCTGGCCTTCTAGGTGTCTAATGTTGTTTTTGGTGGAGCCCCCCCTTCTGGGGGGCAGGAGCCCCCAGGGTCACCCCCTTGTCCGTCCCTCAATGCAGGAGAGAACCCAGAGCTCACACAAGTTTTTGACGTCACACCGGATGCGGTGCCACTTGGCCCTGAAGGGAATCGCGTCGAACTAAGCATTCGTCGCAAGCCAAATGTCCATGCAACGTGAGCGTTTCCGTCCGACCCTGTGCCATCGCCTGTTATAGCCATTCAGCGGATGATTCGGATTCAAGGTTTCTGACGAACCCGGACATCGTACATGAAATCGAGAATTCGGCCTGGAAATCTGAGAATTCTCGCGAGAATTCTCGATAATTGGCCAGAGATTCTGATAATCAAGTCCGAAGTACAAAGTGTGCTTCCCAAATCATCCCCTGAATCAGCCTGGATGGATATAACTGCCATCGGCTCGACCTGGTACTTGAGCGCAACCGATCACATGAAGCCCGAACTGTCTCAACTCAATGTCTCGTTACTAACTGGCTTTGATCAGTTGCCACCTGTCGCTCCGATAGCCAACACTCTGCGCCAAATTTTTGCGTCGCTTGCAATGCCGCCTAGGACTTGTTAGCCTGGTAAAGCAATTCAGCGGATGATTTGCATTTTTTAACAGGTCGTGTATCAAACTTTTTACCTCGAATTTGGTCTGAAAAATCTAAAAAATCTGGGATGATTGTCTTAACTTGGGCCTGAAAAAGTCGAACAGGAATACCACCTACAAACCAGGAGGTAGCATCCTCCACGAAAAGTTGAGCTTAGCCGATTGATTTATTCTGAATATAGACTGTATATGACAGAATTATTTGCTATTTATTGAACATGTTTTCAGATTTTTCTGGGCATTTAATTTAGGGGGGGGGGGGGGGGGGGGGGGAGGGGGGGGTCAGCCCTCATTTGTTTTTTTGCTAACTTTTTACTCAGACCTCCAAATGCAATTCTGAGACCACTTATGAGTAGGCCTTGGTAAAGGCAGTCTATTGGCACCACTTTGGACCTCGTGCAATAGGTATATACCCCCCCCCCCCCCCCCCGACCCAACCCAAATCCACCACCCCCCACACAGCCCATTCAAAATGCAATTATAAGACCACCCATGAGTAGGCCTTGGTAAGGGCAGTCCATTGGAACCACTTTGGGCCTCATGCAATAAGGATATACCCCCCCCCCCCCCCCCCCTCAACCCACACACAAACTGACAGCAACCGAATCGAATCGAAACGCCGCCGTGCTTCTGTTCCTTTCCTTTTCCGCGCCTCTCGGCATCCCCTTTCTATCTGTCTTCCTTTCCAGTTATTTCTTTTTCTTTCTTTCTTCTTTCTGTATGCAATATGGCGCCAACTGGTCTTTGGGAGCTACAGACCAAGGAGTTAGAGTTCATGGGGAAGATTGCCAAGCAGTTGAAGCCAGACAGATAGACCTTAAGGGGTAGTGACCAGACCAGAATCATGATTAAAAAAACCGACCATGTGCACCGTTTTGTTTTTTAATTGCGTTTTAGAGTGTCTGTGCTGGGTTTAATGTTTACATCTTTTTCTGGCCGCCTCATGCGAAAGCAAAGGTACTTGAACAACCTGGGAGGGGTGCATAACTGTTTTTTTACTATTGTGCGATCCCTGCACTAAAAATCCGAGAGCGCCATTGTGTGCGCCATACTGTAAACCCTCTGAATCCATATCTAAGTTGTAAAAAAAAAGGTATTTCTATTTAAAGGGGGGGGGGGAGGGGGGGGTCAGCCCCCCTCAGGTTTTTTAGGCTATACGTCTGGAGCTTTTATTTTTTTACTCCTGTACAAACCTACCAAATCCAAATCATCTCCTGCACTGCTATGCTTCGCTTTTGCACTTCATTAGTTGATGCTATGTGCAATGTGCCATAAACATTCATAGGCACATCACAAGCGACGTGGAAAATTGGCAGAGAGTGTTGGCTATTGGAATTGAGTGCAGCAGACCGAAGCAAGGGTTTACGGCATGGCCAGGAGCGAGAACGGCCAGGATTCCTTGTGGTCGTGTTGGTCGGACGGTTGGTCAGATGGACAAATGAAGGGGTGACCAAGACTGTGTTTCTAGTGCTCATCCTAACCTTTGTTATGTGCATCACATTTTGCTGATCATAACAATTCGATATGTGTATCACACTGTCCTGATCATAACATTCGTTACGTGTATCAAACTATGCCGATCATAACATTCCGTTATGTGTATCAAACTACGCTGATCATAACATTCCGTTATGTGTATCAAACTAAGCTGGTCATAACATTCGTTATGTGTATCACTTAGGGCTGACTGGGGGCTAGCTCCCCCGGGGGGGGGGGGGGGGGGGGGGGGGGGGGGGGGGGGGGGGGGGGGGGGGGGGGTCCGCTAAAAATGACTGCAGAATTTGGCGCAATTCTTGAACAGAAGATTAACTCACCCTCTCAGCACTAGAAATAAAACTGACAGCAACATTTGGTGCAATTATTGAACAGAAGATTGACTCACCCTCTCAGCAGTTGGAACAAAAATGACAGCATCATTTGGTGCAATTCTTGAACAGAAGATTAACTGACCCTCTCAGCAGTTGTGACAAAAATGACAGCAACATTTGGTGCAATTATTGAACAGGAGATTAACTGACCCTCTCAGCAGTTGGAACAAAAATGACAGCAACATTTGGTGCAATTATTGAACAGGAGATTGACTCACCCTCTCAGCAGTTGGGAACACAATACATGCGACAGCCAACCC
>JACBWV010000506.1:5555850-5558422 GCA_013435795.1 Chlamydomonas sp. ICE-L
AGGAGCTGTCTAGAAGCTGCTATGAAAATCCGAAAAGAAAAACCCTGGGACATGAAGGCTACCTTCCAATATGTTCTGGAGGGGATCTGAATTATTTAGGTACTCGCAGGGGGAGGGGCAGGAAGACAGATTTTGGACCGCATGTTCAAAACGGTGTCCGATTCAGATGGGAGTTGGAATTGTGGAAGTTTCAAACAAAAGGAGGGGGGAAATAAATGTGGGAAAAAGTTTTTACCCCCCCCCCTCGGCCCTCCCCCCCCCCCCCTAATAAAACCCTTACCCCACCTTACCCCCCCCCCCCCCCCCCCCAAAAAAAAATGGGGGTCATTCGAAAGATCTTTTCTTGCCCATTCCAGTTTTGCTCTTAAAATTTTCATGGAGTTGCCCAAACATGATTTATCGCGAAGTTAAGATTTGGGCCGCTTTTGGTCAAAAACACTTTGGGACCCCTCAAACTTCCTGTTAAACTTAATTCTGGGTAAAAAAAGTGTAATCGTATCCTGAGGATAAGCTCTATTTAAAGCGAAGATGAGGTATGGCAGCTTTTTTCTTGCCCCCCCCTCGGGTACGCGTATACCTTGTTTGTATGTTGCTTTGTCTGTAAGTTTGTTTGTGCCTGTGTGCGTGCACACGCATGCAGGTGTGTGGGTTTGTGGTGCGTAGGTGTGGGTTGGTGTGTGGATACATAGGTGTGTGTACTGTACTGTGTATATGTACAGCTGTGTAGTTGTGGGTGAGGGTAGATGTTAAGGTTTCCAGTTGTGGGTGGGGGTAGGTGTGCAGGTGACATGGCGTGTTTAGGTGTGTAGGTGTGTAGTTGAGGGTGGGGGTATGTGTGTTGGTGACATGGAGTGTTCAGGTGTGCAGGTTTGTAGTTGAGGGTGGCGGTATGTGTGTAGGTGACAAGGTTTATATGTGAGTAGGTGTCGGTGAGGGAGGGTGAGGGAGGGTGAGTAGGTGAGTGAAGGTACGAAGGTTTGTAGTTGTGGGTGAGTGTAGTTGTTGTGCAGGACAGATGGATGGGGGGTTGGGGTTGGGGGGTGGGGGTCAACTGAACATATAGCACGGTGCCGGTGATACGAATCGAGGAAATGCTGACTCCTATATCATATAAATTACACACAAATTGCAATACAGTTGTGCGTGCCAGGAAAGGTTATTCTGGACAAGTTGGTAAATCAGCATTTCCTCGATTCGGATCACCGGCACCGTGCTATACGTTCAGTTGGGGTTGGGGGTCGGGAGGGGGCGTGTGTGTGTGTGTGTGTGTGTGTGTGTGGGTGGGTGGGTGGGGGGGCTTAGGGCCCATGTGCCTGTTGGCTGCCCAGGGTAGTAGTGCAGCAGGGCTTACCGCTTTGCAGTCTCGGCAGCTTGGTCCACCTGCTCCTGCACGTTTCGTGGAAGCACAACGACAGAGGCCTGAGCTTCGGCCTGTGCTTGTACGCGACCAAGACGACGTGCTGGGGCTCGTGCGACCCACTTCCTGGGCAGCGTCCCCCTGAGGGACGGTGATGCAGTGAGCGATGATGCGTGCATGGTGTCAAGTGGAAGAATGCTGCGGGTAGGGCGAAGTTTGGAGAAGTGCCAGGTAGGCCTGGTGCGCAAATGGACCACCACTTCATTTCTACAACAGATTAAGCTGTCGAGGATCTGTCAGCAGAACGAACCACCAACCGACACCAACTACCAACCGTAACCGACGCCTGGGACTGGAGACCTGGCCAGCTCATTCTAACGAACAACCGATATCCTGACAAGCTCGAGGCCAGAGGGCACAAGTTCGAGACGTCCTTGGTCGCGCTTTCCAAAGCGCCAGTTGTCGACAAATTCAATTCAGGGACTTAGAGAATATTTATTTAGAGGAGGCTTGTGGCTATTGTCTCATCTGGGCGACGATTTTGAGCCCACGAACTCACGCCAGTCCTGCCCAATTTGTTTTTTGTAACCCACTCCCTTTTTCCAGCGCTTTCGCTCCATTCTCGTCATCTGCAACATACAAGCTAGAGCTCCCCAACTAAATATTGATATCCCATCCGCTTTCCCGCTCCGGATTGACCTCCTCAGCAATGTTGAGCAAGCTACACACTATCCTAGGCCCGCGAGTGGGAAATGCCCTGCGCGGGCAGTGCGCAAGGGCAGAGGAAGCGTATCAGGTAAGCGAAATAGTTGATCTTTTCAATTTAGCTCTTTGGCTAGTTGACTGTGGAGATGCCCGAAACTCCGACAGCTACGCAAACTAAATTGCTTTTTCCGGAACAATTTTTCTGTTCATGCGATGCATTCGACAAACAATTCGCTTCCCAACTGCCAGATCTCCCCATTTCGGTTTATTTCATGCATGCGACCGACAATTCGCTGTCCGTAAGTCGGACCCCCCCACAAGTGTTATGCATGTGAGTTTATACCGTCCGTGTTTATATTCCGCCCGAAGCCAGTAAGCAGCCTACCTGGAGGCTGGGAGAACGCCAAGACCGCACCAACCTACCAACACCAACAGCACAACAGCACTTCAACACCCACCACCACCACCAAATGCCAGCACCTAACCATCAACATCGCCACCACACCGACC
>JACBWV010000506.1:5558555-5645973 GCA_013435795.1 Chlamydomonas sp. ICE-L
TCCCTGCAGCTTAAACACTCTGCTCTCGGCGCTTTTCGTGCATTGGGTCATCCCCTCGCCTGTCGTGACTAAACCCTAACTCCTCCCTCCTCCCTCCCCAAATCAGGGTGCCTCCCGCTCCCGCCCCCCCCCCCTCCCGCCCCCCCCCCCCCTCCCCCCCCCCCTACCTACTTCCCCCGCGGGCTAGTCCTCCGCCCTCCCGGAGTTCGCTTCCTCAGTTAACAGCGATATTCGGCGTTTTCGTGCATCAGATCATCCTCCATGTCGTGAACTACCCAGGCTTCTATGGAGCTCTGGTGTTTTTCCTTGCTGGGGTTGTGTTCACCGTTCTCATCTGCCTTGCCCTGCTGGTGAGTAGTATTCTATTTATATTTCTATTTATATGTATATGTTAATGTGTAATTTTTTATTTTACTAACTATTACGGTAGCCCGTTGCCTGTGGCCACCGCCCCACCCATGCCATGGGCCCTAGTCTGGTCTGGGTCACATAACGGGGTAAACGCCCTTGTAATGCCCCCCCCCCTCCCCCCCCCACCCCCCCCCCCGCCCCCCCCCCCCCCCCCCCCAGATATCACCCCCCCCCCACGCCACCCCCACAGCCCCCTTATTCTCCCCCCCCACCCCCCCCCCCCCCTCCCCTCCCCCCCCCTCCGACCGCCCCCCCCCCTCTCCATACAACCCAGGTCCTAGATCTCCCCATCTCAGCCCTTTGTTCTACTCGTGCAGCTTGCGCCCACTGCCTCCCCCCAAAAAACCCACACACCACCTCTTCTCCCTACCTATTCCGCCTTCTGCTCCAGTTGATGGCCTCCCACCCTGTCATACACACATACCATCCCCCCCTCCCCCGAACATACCATCCCCCCCCTCCCCCCCCAATCCTACCTCTCCTACCCCTCCCCCACCCCAACCCCCATCCACACTCATGCTCTCTTTCCTCTCACCTTACTACCCCCCACCCTAACCACCCTCCCCTTCCCCCTATCACCACAACACGCACACACAATCTTTTCTCCCTATCGCACCCTTCACTTTTCACTCCGTGGATTCAATCGTGCAGAAAAGGGCCCTACTGTGCTTCGAACTTACCAACATTGCGAACGCTCAGATTCCGATCGCTCCGAGAACACCGGACCGGTGTAGGGTCCCCAAAGTTTAAGCCCATGTATGTTTATTTTTGTATATTTTATTAATACAATAATTATATAATTATAATTTATAATTATTTTATAAATACAAGTCACCAGGATTTACAGGGTTTGTGTAAAAAAGGAAAGGAAACCCATGAATTCAAGGGCATACATAGGGGCTTCCTTTAGGGTCCCCAAAGTTTAAGCCCATGTATGTTTATTTTTGTATATTTCATGTGAAGATGGATTCATCACATTGTGTATGGGCTGCAGTTGGGCCTTTTTACAAGTTATTTAATGATGTGGTGCATGGCCATCCTTTTGCTGGGTGCTCCTTGTATTCCCATGCCTCAAATTTGATGTAAATAGGCTATTCAGGTTACACACACAAAACAAGGGTGGAACTTAAAAACGTACAAGTGAACGGACCAAGTTGCAAGCTATGGTTGGGTGCCCATGTGGCATGTTTGGGGGATACATGGAGTACACATCCATAGGAGGTAGAGCTGCAAGGTGTGCAACATGTGCCATGTACTTGCATATATATGCCACATGACACTGACTAGGCACCCCCATTAAGGCTTGCCTATGTGGGGAGTGCTCATGGTCCCCATGAGGCCTAGCCAGACCTTCCCCCCTACATGTAGGTGTACCCTATGCATCCCCCAAGTATGCTTCGTGGCTACCTAGACAAAGCTTGCAACTTGGTCCGATGACTTAACCATTTTAACGCCGCACACCGGGAATAGATCACCAGCCTGGCTCTAACCCGAGTTCCGATCTCGCTCCACCACCGAGCCTGGCCTTAGACATGGAGCTGTCTGAGAAGACGCAATTAAAGTTGAGCCCAAGTACTCTTGCTATGATGCAGTATGGAAGATGAAATTCGCCGAAAGCGTCGTTGCCCTTACATTAAAGTGGCGCCATGGGCCTAAGCTCTGCGCGCCCTAGTGCAATTGCATGGCTACAAACCTGCAGCTTCGTCTTCTCGTACAGTGCCCCAGTCGATACTCGGTCAACTCAGACCAGCAAAAATTGCAGCAACGTACTTGCTGCAATAATCTACACGACGAAAAGAGCTTGCAAATATGGGATAAGTGTGGCAAGTGCGAGAGTGTCCTGGGGGACGGAATGGCCATGGCGATCTGAACAAAGGTAATTAATCGCAACTGGATGCCAATCACTTAGAATGTGATGCGATGGCATGGCAAAATTGCGCATGCGTGACATGAATGGTGGCAACGCTCGCAGACGGAGAAAAAAAGCATCACGATCTGAAGGTCTGGCTTGATTATGATCCTGGCATAAGTCCTCAGGCTGGGCAGCATAGTCTTTGCGCCTGGATTGGTTAGCAGCTTCGTGTTCCTCCTCAGGCACGGTAGCTCGTTCCTGATTCCTTGAGAGATTACCAGCATGACGTAGCTCCTCGGATCGGGCAGCGCGGGCATCACGGTCGACGCTTGTTGGCTATTTCCCTGTCTTCCTTGCTCTGCAAGCTCGCTTTGAGCGCTGGCTGCGGTGTTGCGGGCCCCTCCTGTCCATTAGGACCGTTGCCATGCATCATGGTCGCATTATCCGTGAAGAACTGAAAGCTATTATTCCGAGCGCCATGCCAAGCCATATGAGGGTCGGCTGGTGACCTCCGAGGAGAGGATCTTCTGATTCTAAATGTCTTGCCGTCATTGTATGGGAGGCAGTTGTGGACATGCTATGAGCGCGCGCGCTTAGCTTAGCGCATCTGCAGTTTTGTTTTTTGGAAATTTCGCTAGGCGGGGAGTTGCTAGTTGGGTGAACGAAAAGTCGGTTGCAAGTCGGTTACACTTCGCACGCCCATGGCACGTGGGCACGCGATGATGATACCACCACGACCACCACGACCACGACCACGACCATGATTTCTTTATATATATAGATATCAGATTATATGTAATATATATCCATATTTATGTATATCCATATTTGTATATATTTATTTCCTTTGCGGGGTTGTGGTTCCACCGTCTCATTTGCCTTGCCTCTCTTGGTGATAGTATCCAAGCCTATTTCTCTTTCTATTTTCTATTTTAAATTGGTCCTGTCTGCTTTCTCTGTCTCTCTCTTCTTGTCTATCTCTCCCTCTTTCTTCTCTCCACTTTATCTCTCTCTCTCTATCTCTCTCTATCCCTCCTCTCTCTCTCTTCTCCTCTCTATCTCCTCTTCTCTCTCTCATCTCGTCTTCTCTTCTGCCTCTGTCCTTGCTGGGGGTTGTTTTTCGCGTTCTCATTGCCCTTGCTCTGCTGTGAGTTTATTCTCTTTCTATTTTTCTCTTTTCTGTATCTGTCTCTTTTATCCAATCTTCTCTGTCTCCCTCTATCCATCTATCTGTATGGCTCTTCCATATTTAATGCCTCTTTTATTTCCTTCCGGTTATGTTCACCTGTTCATCATCTGCCTTCCCTGCTGGTGCATTCGTATTCTATTTCCCTACTCTCTATATCCACTATACTATAGGTAGATTTATATGTATGTATATATAACGGGCCTTCGCTTGATCAACTCCTGTCCGCACTCGTACAGCTCATCGCGAAAATAACCTTAGAGTTTGTGTGCAGGGTGTGAGTGGTGTGGTGTGGGGGGGAAGATCTTAAGAGGTATTTGCAAGACACGGTGCAAGGGCACGCAGCAAGAAGGAATCGGACGTTTGAAGAACGTCTCAGGGGGTTTCAGGGACTTAGTCTGCAGATACCATTACCTGCGCCAGTGTTCTAATCTCGTACAGCAAGATGATGTATCAATGAGACCTGCAGAAAGGCTGGAGAATTTAGTCAACTACCTCCATCACGAATCAGGCGTGTTGATAGCGACTCAGCTATTTGAGAGCATAGTGTCGATAAACGACTGAATGCTGAGATGACGAAAGAATTCGCTGCTTGAGTCAATGAAAGTCCAGGGCCAGCCAATCATGACCGAAGTGAAAGTTCTAGAGCAAAGAGCGCAGTCGCTCTGTGAAACAATACACTAAAACTTTATTCGAGCGCCGTGCAAGCATCTGAGGGTCAGCAAATGACCTCCGAGTAGAGGATCTCCTCACTCAATGTCCATTGCAATCATTGATGTCACAGTATGGAGGCATTTGTGACTGAATGACGCGCGCGCATCTTAGCGCCTCTGCTTTTTCCGGCAATTGATCTCTGGGCAAGACTTGGGTGTACGGAAAGTCGGTTGCAACCGGTTACACTTCTCACGCCCATGGCACGTGCCTACCGATGATGAACCACCCACGACCACGACGCACTACCCGCGACCGACGACCACGAACCATGATTTCTTTCTGTATATATATGTTATCATATATGTTATATTTATATATCCATAGTTGTATACATTTATTTCCTTTTCGAGGTTATGTTCTACAATATCATCTGCCTTGCCCTGCTTGTGAGTAGTATTCTATGTATACAAATATATGCAGTACGGCCTCCCTACACTCACCAAAGCCCGGCAACATGAAACCTATGCTTAGTCAGCCTCATCACTGTCCATGGGGGTTAACTAGTTTTCATATCTAGATTCCTATTGGGTATTTCTCTTTAAGGATTATCATGCAATGCCATTTACTATGCAGGATTTGTGTGCCCTGCAGTACGGCCTGGCACTACACATCACCAAGCCCGTCAAGCATGAAACCTATTGCTTCAGCCTCATCATGTCCATGGGGGTTAACTAGTTTTTATATCTAGATTCCTATTGGGTATTTCTCTTTAAGGATTATCATGCAATGCCATTTACGATGGCAGGTTTGTGTCTCCTGCAGACGGCCTGGCAACTACCCATCCCAAGCCCCAACATAACCTATTGCTTTCAGCTCATCATTCCATGGGGGTTAACTAAACTAGTTTTTTTATATCAGATTCCTAGTGGTTTTCTCTTTAAGGATATCATTGCAATGTATGCATTTACTATGCAGGATTTGTGTGCCCTGCAGTACGGCCTGGCACTACACATCACCAAGCCCGTGAAGCCCCAAACCACTGGCTTCAGCCTCATCATGTCCATGGGGGTTAACTAGCTTTTATATCTAGATTCCTATTGGGTATTTCTCTTTAAGGATGATCATGCAAAGCCATTTACTGTGCATGATCTGTGTGCCCTGCAGTACGGCCTGGCACTACACATCACCATGCCGGTCAAGCCAAACCACGGGCTTCAAATTCAACCCTCGTCAGTCCACGGGTTCACTTATTTTATAACCACAATTCACCTTTGTATGTATCTCTATAACATTCCGGGACTTAACTGAACACAACGTTTCCGTGAGAACTCGCACTTCGTACTTTGTCGAGAATTTTGGCCTGGAAATCCGAGAATTCTCGACAATTTGGCCTGGAATTCTCGAGAATTCTCGGCGAAGTACAAACGTTTGTCCAGTTCATCCCCTGAAATGCTTTAAAGGAGGAGAATGTGATGCCATTTTCTGTGCATGATCTGTGTGCCCTGCAGTACGGCCTGGTACTGCACATCACCAAGCCTGTCATGCCCGAAACCACTGGCTCCAGCCTCATCATGTCCACGGGGGTTCATTAGCTTTTATAACCACATAGACCTTTGATATTTCTCGTAAAGGAGAAGTATGCGATGCCATTTACTGTGCATGATCTGTGTGCCCTGCAGTACGGCCTGGTACTGCACATCACCAAGCCTGTCATGCCCGAACCTCTGGCTTCAGCCTCATCATGTCCATGGGAGTGCACTAGCTTTTATATCTAGATTCCCATTGGATTTTTCTCTGATAGAATTATAGTGCAATGTCATTTACTGTGCTTGATCTCTGTTCCCTTCAGTACGGCCTGGTACTACACATCACCAAGCCTGTCATGCCCGAAACCACTGGCCCCAGCCACGCCCACGGCCACCCGCGCCTTGCCAATGAGATGAAGCTGCATCGGAAAAGAGTGAATGAAGACATGCATGGCCACCAAGGCAGCCGAGGAAACTCAGAGAACCATGGAAGCCACGCCAACTCCGATTACCGTGCGGGCCACGCCAAAAGGAGTATGGACAGGGGTGCTGAGGCCGAGGAGGGGGGGGCTGTGACTGAACTGGACCCGGATTTACAAAGGCAGCAGCCTCTTATGCTGGGTATGCCTCGCTTTGCAGGTGTGATCTACCCTCCCCCCCACCCCCCCCCCCACACCCACACACCCTGTCCCCCCCTTTCCCCCCCTTCCCCCTCCCCCCCTCCCACCACCCCCACCACCCTTTCCCCCCCTTTCCCCCCTCCCCCCCCCCCCCACACACCCCACACACACAAAGAGCAGACAACCCCTCCCCCCCCCCCCCCCCAACCACCACCACCCGCCAGACCCCCGGCGCTACCTCCCCAAGTCTTCCCAGCCGTCACAAGGAGGTATAACCCCCCCCATCAAACCTCCGCACCCCTCCCCCTCCGCCCTCCCCACTCACACCACACCCCCCCCCAGACCCCAACCTTCCCCCCTTCGCCCCCCCACCCCTCGTTTTTTCAGGTTGATCTACAACTGTCACCCTTCTCTCATCTCCCACCACCCCCCACCCACCAACCCTAGACCCGCCCCACTTCCTCCTCCTCCCCCCCCACTGCCCCCCGGACCGTCGCCCCACACCACTCATGCCTCCCCGCACCCCCCCCCGCCGCCCCCCATTCCCCCCCTCAGTTTTGCAGGATGATCTACACTATCTCCCCACCCTCCCGCCCCCCCCCCCCCCCGCCCACGCCCTGCCCCACGCACACGCCCCCCCACCCCCCCCCACCGCATTTTGGTTTGCCGGTGTGATATACACCATCCCCCCAGCCATCTGTTACGCGATCAGGACACCCTCTCCCAATTTTCCCACCTCACTCAGAGGCCTTCCCAATTCCACCCCCCCCCCCCCCCCCCTCCCCCATCCCCCCCCTCTTCCCCACCCCATCCTCGGTTTCGGGGTGATCCCCCCCCCCCACGCCCCCACCGACTCCCCCCCACACCCTTCCCCCCCCCCCCCCCCACCCTTGGTTTGCATGTGTTATCTATCACCATCCCCCCGCCTCCCCCCCTTCCTTCTTTCCGCCCCCCCCTACCCCACCAACCCCCTACCCCACCCCCCTTCCCCCCTCCTGCCCCCCCTCCCCCTCCCCCCCCCGCCCAGGCTCTTTGCAGGTTTGATACTAACACGCATCCCCGCCTCCCTTCCCCCCCCCCCTCCCACCGCCCCCCCACGCCCCCCCCCCCCCCCTTCCCCCTTCCCTCCCCCCCCCCCCCTCGTTTTTCAGTTTTTTCTTCACACGCGTCGCCCCTCCGTCCCCTTCCCCGCGCCACCCCCCCCCGCGCCCCCCCCCCGCCCCCTTTTACCCCCCACCCCCGTTCCTCCCCCTCGCCCGTCCCCTCCCCTCCACCCCCCTCTTTTGCAGGTGTGATCTACACATCCCCGCCTCCCCTCCCCCCCCCCCCCCCCCCCCACCCCACCCCTTCCCCCTCCCCTCCCCCCCCCCCCGTTTTGCAGGTGTGATCTACACCATCCCCGCCTCCCCTTCCCCCCCCCCCCCCCCCCACCCCCCCACCCCCCTTCCCCCTCCCCTCCCCCCCCCTCGTTTTGCAGGTGTGATCTACACCATCCCCGCCTCCCCTCCCCCCCCCCACCCCCCCACCCCCCCCTTCCCCCCCTCCCCTCCCCCCCCCCTCGTTTTGCAGGTGTGATCTACACCATCCCCGCCTCCCCGTCCCCCCCCCCACCCCCACCCCCCACCCCCTTCCCCCTCCCCCTCCCCCCCCCCCCTCGTTTTGCAGGTGTGATCTACACCATCCCCGCCAGCATCTGGTCACGCGATCGGCCGGTCCCAAATTTCCCTCCTCACTCTGAGGGACCCAACGCCATTTGCCACAAGTGGGTGGCTTGCTTGGGCAACAACAGCATCCTCACGCTCACCCCAGTCCTCCCACAGCATGCACCGGAGGCTGATGAACTACGAACGGTGCCCGGCAAGGTAAATGCTCACTACATATGATCTTACAATATGTTTATATATGTGTGTGTATCTCTCTCTCCATCTATGGCTTGCTTGGGCAACAACAGCATCCTCAGCCTCACCCCAGTCCTCCCACAGCATTCATAGGATGCTGGTGAACTACAAACTGTGCCCGGAAAGGTATCTCTCTATCTCTCTCTATCCCTCTCTATCTCTCTCTATCTCTCTATCTTTCTCTATCACTCTATCACTCTATCTCTCTATCTCTCTATCTCTCTATCTCTCTTTCTCTCTATCTCTCTATCTCTCTACCTCTCTATCACTCTATCTCTTTATCTCTCTATCTCTCTATCTCTCTATCTCTATCTCTCTATCTATCTATCTATCTTTACCTATCTCTCTATCTCTCTATCTCTCTATCTCTGTCTATCTATATCTATCTATATCTATATATATCAATCGAAACCTCTATCTCTATCTCTCTATCTCTCCATGCCTCTATGCCTATGCCTACACACACACACCACACACCACACACACAGGTGACTCTAGACCTCCAAGGTAGCTCCATCTACCTTGTGCGTGAGTCTATGGCCCTTGGAGCCTCCCCTTGGTGGAAGAGGGCCCCACTGGAGCTGAGCCATCCAGATAAGGAACTGCTGTACCCCGGAGAGAACACCTTCTTTTTCTTGGCGGACAACGGTAGGGTTTAGGGTTTAGGATTTAGGGTTAAAGAGCTGAGACATCCAGATAAGGAACTGCTGTACCCCGGAGAGAACACCTTTTTCTTGGCCGACAACGGTAGGGTGTAGGGTTTAGGATTTAGGGTTAAAGAGCTGAGACATCCAGATAAGGAACTGCTGTACCCCGGAGAGAACACCTTCTTTTTCTTGGCGGACAACGGTAGGGTTTAGGGTTTAGGATTTAGGGTTAAAGAGCTGAGACATCCAGATAAGGAACTGCTGTACCCAGGAGAGAACACCTTCTTTTTCTTGGCCGACAACGGTAGGGTTTAGGCTTAGGGTTTAGGGTTTAAGAGCTGACCCATCCAGATAAGGAACTGCTGTACCCCGGAGAGAACATCTTCTCCTTCCTGGCTGACGACGGTAGGGTTTAGGGTTAAGGGATTAAGAGCTAAGCCATCCAGATAAAGAGCTGTTGTACCCTGGAGAGAACACCTTTTTCTTGGCGGACGACGGTAGGGTTTAGGGTTTAAGAGCTGAGCCATCCAGATAAAGAACTGTTGTACCCTGGAGCAGACACCTTTTTTCTGGCTGACAATGGTAGGGTTTAGGGTTGACGAGATTAGGGTTTAGGGTTTGTACCCCAGAGAGAACACCTTCTTTTTCCTGGCTGACAATGGTAGGGTTCAGGCTTTATGGATTTAGGGTTTAGGGTTTTTAGCTAGGAGAGAACACCTTTTTCCTGGCTGGCAACAGTAGGGTTTAGGGTTTATGAATTTATTGTGTTCATTTCTAGTGTTTAGGGTTTGAAGCTAGGAGATAACACCTTCTTTTCCTGGCTGACAACAGGTAGGGTTTAGGGTTTACCTAAACCCTAAACCCTAAGGGTTAAACCCTAAACCCTAAATTGAAGGTTAAGGGTTTAGGGTTTGTACCCCGGAGAGAACACCTTCTTTTTCCTGGCTAACAATGGTAGGGTTTAGGAGGTTAGGGTCTAGGGTTTGCACCTAGGGGAGAACACCTATTTCCTGGCTGACGATGGTGGGGTTTACAATTTAGGGCTTAAGGGTTTAGGGTTCAAGAGTTTACGGTTTAGAGTTTAGGGTTTGTACTTGAGGGGTACACCTTGTTCTTCCTGGCTAAATAAAATAAAAGAACCTGAACCCTAAACCCTAAACCCGCCCACCCCCCACCAGGCTCTGCCAAGGAGCAATGGTTCAAGGCTATTCAAGCGTCCATCCCTCATCCCCCTCACCCTCATCCTACCTCTCACCTCCCACCAGGCTCTGCCAAGGAGCAATGGTTCAAGGCCATTCAAGCGTCCATCACCCCCCTCACCCTTATCCCCCCCCTCAACCCCCTCGCCCTCATCACCCCCCTCACCCTCATCCCCCCCCCCCCCCCCCCCCCCCCTCACCCCTCACCCTCATCCCCCTCACCCCCCTCACCCTCATCCCCCCCCTCCCCCCCCACCAGGCTCTGCCAAGGAGCAATGGTTCAAGGCCATTCAGGCGTCCATCACCCCCCCATCCCCTCACCCTCATCCCCCCCTCATCCCCCCCCCCCCCCCCTCACCCCTCACCCTCACCCTCATCCCCCACCTCACCCCCCCATCACCCTCACCCCCCTCACCCTCACCCCCCACCAGGCTCTGCCAAGGAGCAATGGTTCAAGGCCATTCAAGCGTCCATCACCCCTCAGGGAGACGTCTCCAAGGCCTCACAACTGTACCAAATCTTCTGTAACCGCGTGCGCGAGGTAATTTTATTTTATTACATTTTATTTGATTTAATTGAATTCGATTTAATTTAATTTGATTTAATTGAGTTTTTTTTATTGAACTGAAATTTATTTTATTTTATTTTATTTATTTTATTGAATTCGATTGTATTGAATTTGAATTGATTTTATTAAATTTAATTTTATTTGATTTAATGGAATTTGATTTGCAATTATTCGCCCCTTTCCCCAATCCAGTCTTGACATTCGAGAGACAGAATCGAACTGTATTACTGCCGCCTGGTTAGGTATATTTGATTAGGTCTATTCAACAAAACTAGTCACTGCTTGTTGTTATCATTCGTTCCTTTCCCCAATCCAATCTTGACTGTCGAGAGACGGAGTCGAACTGTATTACTGCCGCCTGATTGTGTCTATTTGATTAGGTCTATTTAACAAAACTAGTCATTGCTTGTTGTTATCATTCGTTCCTTTCCCCAATCCGATCTTGACTGTCGATAGACAGAGTCGAACTGTATTACTGCCGCCTGATTGTGTCTATTTGATTAGGTCTATTCAACAAAACTAGTCACTGCTTGTTGTTATCATTCGTTCCTTTCCCCAATCCGATCTTGACTGTCGATAGACAGAGTCGAACTGTATTACTGCCGCCTGATTGTGTCTATTTGATTAGGTCTATTCAACAAAACTAGTCACTGCTTGTTGTTATCATTCGTTCCTTTCCCCAACCCGATCTTGACTGTCAAGAGACGTAGTCGAACTGTACTACTGCCGCCTGACTGTGCATATTTACTTAGGGTATATTTAACTGAACTAGTCACTGCTTTTTGTTATCATTCGTCCCTTTCCCCAATCCAATCTTGAGAGTCCATAGACAGAGTCGAACTGTATTACTGCCGCCTGATTGTGTCTATTTGATTAGATCTATTCAACAGACTCTTTAGCGATTACAATGGTCTAGTGGTAGACCAGATTGCTAAAGAATGAAGAGTCGGGGGTTCGACTCCCCCTTCGGTCGCTCTTGGCGTTGCAGGTCGTCGTCAACCGCGATGGTAGCTTGTCCAGTTGAGGTAGGAGACCGCTCCCCACCCGCGTACGACGGGCTCCCTTAACACCACGCCCCACCAGGCGTTATCATTACCTTTTTAGATCTATTCAACGGAACTAGTCACTGCTTTTTGTTATCTTTCTTCCCTTTCCCCAATCCAATCTTGACTGATCGAGAGACGGAGTCGAACTGTACTACTGCCGCCTGACTGTGCATATTTACTTAGGGTATATTTAACTGAACTAGTCACTGCTTGTTGTTATCATTCGTCCCTTTCCCCAATCCAATCTTGAGAGTCCATAGACAGAGTCGAACTGTATTACTGCCCCCTGGCTGTGTATATTTGACGGAACTAGTCGCTGCTTTTTGTTAAAATTCTTCCCTTTCTCCAATCAATCTTGACTGATCGAGAGATAGAGTCAAACTGTATTACTGCCGCCTGATGATGTCTATTTGACTGAACTAGTCACTTTTTTTTTATCATTCTTCCCCTTTCTCTGGTTTCCTGGTGACTCTCTTTTCCTTGTAATCATTCGTCCCTTTACTCTCGTTTCCTAGTGACTCTAATATTATAGTGACTCTCGTTTCCTAGTGACTCTAATATTATAGTGACTCTCATTTCCTAGTGACTCTCGTTTCCTGGTTCTCTCTCTTCCTTGTAATCATTCGTCCCTTTACTCTCGTTTCCTCTTGCTGGTGATTTCTCTTTCAAAATATTCAAATCAGATCCCTACTACTCACTGCCCTGAAAAAAAACTTGTATTTCTTACCTCCCCCCCCCCCCCCCCCCCCCTCACACACACACACACACACACACACACACACACACACACACACACACACACACACACACACACACACACATACACACACACCACATCCTACCCCCCACCCCACCCCACCCCCCTCATGTCTCCAGACAGGCTCCATCCCCGTGGCCAAGGAGCTTGGCACCCCCTATCCCCCCCTCCCCCCCGGCCTAAGCCCCCCCCGCCCGGGGAGGAGAACATCCGACAGCACCAGGAAGGGAGGGGAGGGGATAGGAGGGGGTAGGAGTGAGAGAAGGGGATCCCATGGGTCGCTCCCCTCCTTAGCTACCGCCCCCCCCCCCAAGACCCGAACCTCCATTTCCGGAAGTGACAGGGGGGCTTCACCCAATCTCCCCGTGTCCCGAGGACCCTCCAGAATCGGACGGCTCATTGGCTGGATCCCCCGATTCAACTTCAATCGGCGTGGCCGCAGTAACTTGAGCCATTCCAGCAGTGTGGCTAGCAACTTGGGCCTGCTAGCAGAGGAGGCCTCCGACCCTGGCCTATGTAGGATCTCAGACCCCGACCCAGTTGAGAACCTACCAAGTGTTTCTGAGGACACGCCGGCCATAGCTGGTAGCCGGTCTGTTGGCGAGTCAGGCCCGGCCATAGGTGGCAGACGGTTTGGTGGCGAGTCCGGCCTGGCCATAGCTGGCAGCCGGTCTGGTGGTGAGTCTAGCCCAGCCATAGCTGGCAGCCGGTCTGGTGGTGAGTCAGGCCCGGCCATAGCTGGCAGACGGTCTAGGTCAGGCCCAGCCATAGCTGGCAGCCGGTCTGGTGACGAGTCAGTGCCGCTGAAGGCAGAAGTGTCGGGTGCTGGTACCACAGCAGCCGAAGAAGAGGAGGGAGGTGAAGAGGAGGATCACTTTCCTGACACTCTGCCTCCCTCTGCAAGCTGCCCATCAGGTCTGTCCCACCTCACCCAGCAACGGCCCATTGAGGGGGCCTTGGCTGCAAGCGGTACGGCAGTACAGGCAGTACAGGAAGAGCCTGCAGATGCTCATGGCAACCGGCTGCTTAGTCATCAGATCTCCGTCACATCTTTCCTCTCACCTGCGACATCCGTCACAACAATCCAGGGAGGCAGTACAGGCAGTACAAGGCATCACAAGGCTGCGCTGTCCCAGCAGTCCCTGTCCGGGTTCTGCGAAACCAGCATGGGGGCCCACATCCTTCCCCCAACTGCTCTTGGTGTAACTGGCGCGCAATTCTTCGAAACCAGCACGGGCACCCACATCCTCCCCCCAACTGCTGTCGGTGTAACTGGCGCGCAGTTCGACGAAGCTACCACTGCTGCTCTACGAACCCTAGAGGCCCCCGTCAGCAGAAGTTTTGGTGCTGGTGCTGGTGCTGGTGCTAGTGCTGGTGCTGGTGCTGGTGCTGGTGCTGGTGCTGGTGCTGGTGCTGGTGCTGGTGCTAGTGCTGGTGCTGGTGCTGGTTCCGGTTCCGGTGCTAGTGCTGGTGGTCCTGGCTTTGCTGGGTCCACTCAGAAACAGGCATTAGTAGACAAAATCGCTCCCGCATCACCAACGTCGCACTCGTCAGGTGCAGCATCACTTGCGTCTCGCAACCTCGCAACGCACGCATCACCGACCTCGCAAGCATCAACCTCGCACTCATCAGGTGCAGCAGCAGTTGCAGCAGTTGCGTCTCGCAACCACGCAACGCACGTATCACCAACCTTGCAAGCACCAACCTCGCACGCCTCACGCAACCTCGCAACGCACACATCACCAACCTCACACGCATCAACCTCGCACAGATCAGCTGTGCCCTGCAGTGGGGCAGCAGATATAGTTGCCACAAATAGAGGTGCTGGTGCTGGTGCTGCAGATGTAGTTGCTGGTGGACGTGGTCCATATTCCCTTCACCCCCCCTCATATGCCACATCCCCAACAGCCAGCAGCTCGGGAAGGGCTGCCCATTCGCCCTTTGCTGAGGTGGCAACAGGGGGGGCTTTGCCCAAGCCAAGCCCTTGGTCTGCAGCCTCGTCGGTGTCCGATATGAAAACCACGTCGGAAGCTGGATCGGATTTTGGACTTTGGTCGGTGGATGGAGAGGAGAGGGCGACAGGGAAGAAGAGACGGTAAGTGTTAACAAGTTCTATGCAGCGTCGCAAGCGACGCTAAAAAATGGCGGAGAGGTGTTCGCTACGGAGCGACAGGTGGCAACGGAAGCGACTTAGTTACGAGGCTGTTGGCTGACGTGTCAGGCTTCATCGCGGTCAGACGGATGGATGGTCGGTCGGTCAAACGTACAAATTGGGAACCCTGGGGGCTCCCGCCCCCTTCAAGAGGGGGCTCCGCCAAAATAAGGGGATCTGGGTGGGTGTTACAAACAAGTTAACGTCAGTAGTTCTGCTCATTTTTAGCGAATGCCTGAAACAAAGGGCAATCCTGGGCATTCACTAAAGTGTTAGAATGAAGGCAAAGGCAGAGGCAAAGGCACAAATGTCTTTCTGCTTTTAGCAGGACTTTCTCCTCCTTCCGTTCTGAACCCTTAGTGGACCCAGCCAGGTTTCTACATTTTGTCATTTTGGGTTGCGCTTTTCACGCAACTGCCTCGTATTGGGTTGCGCTTTTGCCTCAACTGAAAACGGACATCTGTGCGCTGTCCCAGAGGGGGTTCAAAAAATTGTGTCAATCGCGCAGTTGGGCTCCAAAACCTTGCGTGCTAGAGCGCAGTACTGCACGTCATGTATTACCCTGGACTCAGCTGTTTGGGAGGGATTGGGTGAGGCTGGTGCGGCCGGAATGAAATGGGCATGGGGGAAATCGGATTTTGAACTTTGGCCGGTGGATGGAGAGGAAGGGGCAGAGGGGTAGAGGAGCAGGCGGGTTTGGGAGGGATTGGGTGGATTAACTGAACTGACGCATTCAATGTGAGTTCCAGGTTTTTGGTAAGCATAACTGGCGATGCGGGATGAATAGGGAACGGCAATATGATATCATGTCCTCATATGATATCATATGATGCAGGCAGTTTGAGTGGGCTTAAGTTACAATTTATGTACAATATCATATGGTGCAATTTTAATGATGTCATACTCGCCTTTGGTCAACATCATATGATATGCCGGTCCCTATTCATGTTGTTGGGAACTTCCCCACATTAAACTTCTTCTCATATTAAACTTCCTCTCTTATGGAACTTCCCCATATTAAACTTCTTCTTGTATTCAACTTCCTCTCTTTTAATACTTCTATATTAAACTTCCTCTCTTTTGGACCTTCCCCTTATTAAACTTCCTCTCTTTTTAAACTTCCTCTCTTTTGGACCTTCCCCTTATTAAACTTCCTCTCTTTTGGACCTTCCCCTTATTAAACTTCCTCTCTTTTGGACCTTCCCCTTGTTAAACTTCCTCTCTTTTTAAACTTCCTCTCTTTTGGACCTTCCCCTTATTAAACTTCCTCTCTTTTTAAACTTCCTCTGAGAACACATACTTGAACTTGAACTTGAACTCGGTAGCATGGCTCTAGCTTTTAAGGCCGCTCGCTGTCTTCGGTAATAACATAATCAAAGCTGTATTTTTGGCGGAGCCCCCCCTTCTGGGGGGCGGGAGCCCCCAGTGTTACCCATTTGTTCGTCCGACCCTCCATCCATCCATCCATCCGTCTGACTGCGATGAAGCCCGACACGTCAGCCAACGGCCTCGTAACTAACTCGCTTCCGTTGCCACCTGTCGCTCCGTCGCGATCACTCTCCTCCAATTTTTAGCGTCGCTGGCGACGCTGCTTAGAACTTGTCAGTAAATATTTGATCCAATCTCTGCATACAATCATTGATGAACAAAGGTAATTCCTCACGCAACACACATACTACTTTCATCCCAGATGAGATGAAGATTTAATTATATTGAATAATTAAATGATTACTTTAGCACAAACTCTGGGCCCCCGTCGGTTATACTATTGTTTGGAGTTCAGTTCATCAGTTAATTTTCTTTTTAGGCCCTTCCTAACATGGTTGGGCAAGTCCCTTTAGCCTGTTTGGCCTACCTCTGGACTGTAACAAACACAAACACATACTACTATCTGACCGCTCATACTATCTCGATATCACACCATCTCTAGATCACACTATCTTGATATCACACCATCTCTAGATCACACTATCTTCATATCACACCATCTCTAGATCATTCTATCTCTAGATCAAACTGTCTCGTTATCATACTATCTCGGTATCATACCATATCTAGATCACACTATCTCGTTATCACACCATACATACATCATACTATCTCAATATCACACAATCTCTTGATCACACTATCTCGATATCACACCATATCTAGATCACACTATCTCGATATCTCATCATCTCTAGATCATAATATCTCGGTATCTCACCATCTCTAGATCACACTACCTCGATATCACACCATCTCTAGATCACACTATCTCGATATCGCACCATCTCAACATCACACTATCTTGATATCACACCATCTGTAGATCACACTATCTCGATATCACACCATCTCAATATCACACTATCTTGATATCACACCTTCTCAACATCACACTGTATCAATATCACACCATCTCAACATCACACTGTATCAATATCACACTATATCAATATCACACTATATCAATATCACACTATCTCGATATCTCACCATCTCTAGATCACACTATCTCGATATCGTACCATCTCTAGATCACACTATCTCAACATCACACCATCTCAATATCACACTATCTCGATATCACACTATTTATATATCACACTATCTCAATATCACACTATCTCGATATCACTAGAACCCAGGTCCTTAACCGTTCTCTATTGAAATTGAAATTGAAATTGAAATTGTTACATCCGTGTAGAACCGTTACTCACAGGACGTGAAGTTAAGGACACCATAGCGTAAGCCAGAGCTAGCTATAGTCACCATAGGACCATCTCAGTAAAAAGAATTACCACCGATGCCTGAACGACAGGCATCGTAGCCCCATCATGCCAGTGCAGCTTAATACGGGGGTTTTTCACCCCGGTTGGGAAGCACCGGCACAATACAGCCGGCAAGACAAAACCTGAGAGGGGGGACGGTCTGTGTGCTAGTCCCCGGGTATCGACCCGGGGTGTGTTTCCATAAAGCGTCTGCACTGTAAAATACTCTGGAAACTAGTAATGGTGTGAGAATGGATTGTGTCCGCCAGTTTGAGGGCACAGGATCTCTGGAGTCCAAGAGTGGTCATAGAAGTCAAAAAAGAGGTAGGAATAGTACCAGTTGTACCAACGGTAATGACTTCATAGTGAACAAGGTATCCAGCCGATCGAAGGCCATTTACTAATTCAACATGTTGGGCATGTTTAGTAATAAACTTAGTAGCATGATTAGTATCAGAGCAGTATCCAAGCTCAAGAACCCAGAGGTCTTTATCAGACATACAGGTAGGAGAGTCTATGTCGGGTAGGACGGCAAGATCAGGTCTCATTCTCTTCCAGTCCGCTACAGTAATAGTGGAGGGGCGTAGCCAGTCAGGGAGACGTTTGCCCAGGACCCCCCTGGGTAGGTCCTCTTCCCTGCCAGCGTCCATGATCATTCTGCGAGATCCTAGGGCTCCTGTGCAGATGGCCTTGTGGATGAGTCGCACTGCGGCGTCATGTCTCTTGATGTAGAGCCCCTTGAAAGTCCGGTGTGTGCAGCCTGCCAGGATGTGGCCCGCTCCGTCCTCACAGGTGTGGCAGATGGGGCATAGGGAGTTCGTGGGTGGGTGAGTGCTGGTAATATAAGGGAGTTTCCAGCGGAATGCAAGTTTACGGTTCCACAGTCTACCCCAGCGGGCTTTAAGGATGTGGAATTTAGTTTTATGCTGGATAAGGGTTGAGGTCCAAAATTTGTTACTTGCTTGAGGAAGTTGGTGGGGGGTGTTTTCAGCCCAGGTGGTTGCATAAATCCCTTTAAGAGGGTGTTGACCAAGGTGGCAGCTAGTGGGTAGGTTAGAGGTGATACCTCGTGTAAGGTTAGGTGCTAAAATTCTTGGGGGAATATCTCCCATGGGTGTACGAGGAGGTTGAACTGTAGGCCAGTAAACATTGTGGCGGGGGATTTCCCCAGTGTTATCAGTGAAATTAGTTGAAGTAGGGTGCTCAGCTGCCTTGCGTGCCAGAGTGTCTGCTCTGTCATTTCCAAGGATACCTGTGTGGGAGCGGACTTTACAAAGGGTGGTGTGTGAGCCATGCAGGATGCGTTGAATGAGGTGTTTTTGAATTGATTGCAGTAATTCAGTATGGATGGAACGGGTTGTTGTGGTGGGGTCATGAATCCTTTTTTTAATAAGTTGAAGAGAGCAGAGGCTGTCTGTATGAAGGGTAAGAGATTTGTCGTAATCAATGTTGAGAAGGGCTTGGTGGATGGCTACCAGTTCCGCCCGGTTGTTAGTTTTGGTGGCCCCTATTCCCCTCAATATCACACTATCTCGATATCACTAGAACCCAGGTCCTTAACCGTTCTCTACAGCTATAAGACAGGGCTCCCTTAGTACCATGCCCCACCAGGTGTTATCGTTACTAACATGAGTACTCCTGCCACCCTTCAGGCCAAAACCTGTCATGGACCCAGATCTAATGGATAACCTATGGAGCTTGCCAAAAAGTCCCAAGTAAGTTCCGGTAGGGCTGGGACTGGGGCTGAAGCAGGGGCAGGGGCTGGCGGGGCTCTTGGGCTTGGGCTGGGGGTTGATGCTGGGCTGTTGGACTGGGGCTGGCGGGCTAGATCATGTCGAACTTGGTCAGGCTGGACCAGGTCAGGTCGGACTAGGTCAGGTCGGACTAGGTCAGGTCGGAGTAGGTCAGGTCGGACTAGGTCAGGTCGGAGTAGGTCAGGTCAGACAAGGTAAGGTCGGACCAGGTCAGGTCAGACCAGGTAAGGTCGGACCAGATCGTGTCGGACCAGGTCAGGTCGGACTAAGTCAGGTCGGACTAGATCAGGTCGGACCAGGTCAGGTCGGACGTGTTCAGGTCGGACTATTTCAGGTCGGTCTATTTCAGGTCGGACTAGTTCAGGTCGGACTAGTTCAGGTCGGACTAGTTCAGGTCGGACTAGTTCAGGTCGGACTAGGTCAGGTCGGACTAGATGAGGTCGGACTAGGTCAGGTCGGACTAGGTCAGGTCGGACTAGGTCAGGTCGGAGTAGGTCAGGTCGGAGTAGGTCAGGTCAGACAAGGTAAGGTCGGACCAGGTCAGGTCAGACCAGGTAAGGTCGGACCAGATCGTGTCGGACCAGGTCAGGTCGGACTAAGTCAGGTCGGACTAGATCAGGTCGGACCAGGTCAGGTCGGACTAGTTCAGGTCGGACTAGTTCAGGTCGGTCTAGTTCAGGTCGGACTAGTTCAGGTCGGACTAGTTCAGGTCGGACTAGTTCAGGTCGGACTAGGTCAGGTCGGACTAGATGAGGTCGGACTATGTCAGGTCGGACTTGGTCGGGTCGGACTAGTTCAGGTCGGAATAGGTCAATTCGGACTAGTTCAGGTCGGACTAGGTCAGGACGGACTAGATTAGGTCGGACTAGGTCAGGTCGGACTAGGTCGGTTCGGAAAAGGTCGGATCGGAACAGGTCGGGTCGGACCAGGTCAGGTCGGAGTGAGGACGGGTGGCTGGGGATGGAAAAACCTAAGGAACCAAAGAAATCCTAAGTTAATTGGCAACCCAACCCAACCCAACCCAACCCAACCCAACCCAACCCAAACCCAACCCAACCCAACCCACCAACCCAACCCAACCCAACCCCAACCCAACCAACCCAACCCAACCCAACCCAACCCAACCCACCCAACCAACCCACCCAACCCAACCCAACCCAACCCCCAACCCAACCCACCCAACCCAACCCAACCCAACCCACCCAACACCCAACCCAAACCCCACCCACCCACCAACCCACCCAACCCACAACCCAACCCAACCCACCCACCCCACCCAACCCCAACCCAACCAACCCCCCCAACGCCAACCCAACCCAACCCCAACCCACCCAACCAACCCACCCAACCCAACCCACCAACCCCACCCACCCAACCCAACCAGACCCAACCCACCCAACCCAACCGCAGACCCACCCCCCCCACCAACCCAACCCCACCCCACCCACCCCCAACCCAACCCAACCCACCCTCAACCCCACCCAACCCAACCAACCCCACCCCCCCCCACCCGACAACCACCCAAACCCAACCCCACCCAACCCCACCCACCCTAACCCCACCCAACCCAACCCAAGAACCCAACCACCCCAACCCAACCCAACTCAAACCCACGCAACCAACGCAACCCCACCCAACCCAACCCAACCCAACCCCCCCCCCCCCACCCAACCCCCACCCACCCCAACCACCACCACCACCCCCCCGCACCCCACCCCCCCCATACCCCCCCACCCCACCCACCACCCCCACCCCCCCCACCCCAACCCACCCAACCAACCCAACCCACCCACCCAACCCAACCCAACCCAACCCAACCCAACCCCACCCCACCCAACCCAACCCAACCCAACCCCAACCCACCCCCCCAACCCAACCCCACCCAACCCACCCAACCCAACCCAACCCAACCCAACCCAACCCAACCCAACCCAACCCCAGACCCAACCCAACCCAAAACCCAACCACCCAACCCAACCCAACCAACCCCCCCCCCCCACCCACCCCGAACCCAACCCAACCCCACCCAACCAACCACCCACCCCAACCCCAAACAAACCACCCAAGCCCAACCACCTAACCAACCCAAACAACACCAACCCCACCCAACCCAACCCAACCTCAACCCAACCAACCCACCCAACCCAACCCAACTCCAACCCAACCCACCCAACCCACGAACCCCCCACCAACCCAACCCAACCCCACCCCCAACCTCAACCCAACCCAACCCCAACCCAACCCAACCCCAACCCAACCCAACCCAACCCAACCCACCCAACTTCCAACCCTAACTCCACCCCAACCCAACCCACAAACCCAACCCAACCCAACCCAACCCCACCCAACCCAACCCACCCAACCCAACCCAACCAACCCAAACCCAACCCAACCCCAACCCAACCCCCCCAACCCAACTCCAACTCCACCCAACCCAACACAACCCCAACCCATACCCAACCCATCCCAACCAACCCAACCACCGCCAAACCCACCCAGACCCAAGCCCAACCCAACAACCCAACCGAACCCAACCACAACCACACCCAACGCCAACCCAAGCCAACCCACAACCTCCTAGATTACCATATTCGTCCCAATCCTCTCCATTCAAATTTAATGACAGACTTCTTCTCCTTCTCTCCCAAGGGCACCATCGGTTCAGTCACTTCCATCCCGGAGCGAATCATTGAAGGCTTTGACTCCCCCCCCAAAGCCTCCTCCCTCCACCGCAGCACATCAGGCGCTGGTGCTAATCAGCCGGACGTAACTCCTGCTGTTTTTCGACGATTTAGCGTGCCTTGTTTTTCTGAACAAGCAACTGCCTCACACACTGCGGGTACTGCTATTGGTACTGCTGCGGGTACATGGGTAGCAGGTACTGCTCTTGACTGCCTCCAAACTGCTGTGTATCTTCTTGTTCGCTGCTGCTACTTGACATCTGTACTGCCTCGCGCACAGCTGGTACTACTGTTGGTGTGGATGACTCCACCAGATGCATCGCACGGCTCTTGTCTGCTGCTGGTACGTGCTAGTACTGTCCCATCACCACTGCAAGCCGTAGCCGCCCCCCCCTAGGACCGATAGATTTACCTGCCCAGACACCCCAGTCTGACCAGCCTACCAGCCCAGCTGCGTCTGCCCTGCCCACCGCACCGGCTACCTCTTCCCTACCTCTTTCTAGCCCACAACCCCAGCTGCCCATTTCGAACCCACCACAGGGGACACCAAGCGCCCACCCCGCAGACTGGCCTCTTTCCTGTTCCAGGCGCCACGCACCCAAAGCCATTCTCGTCAATCTCCCCTCCAGAGTTCCAACCCACAACACCAGCTGCCCACCACACCAGACAGCCTCTTCACAGGCGCCCACAGCTCACAAAGCCCTTCTCGTCAATCTCCCCTTCAGAGGTCTAGCCCACGACACCAGCTGCCCACCACACCAGACTACCTCATTCCCCGCTACCCCCAAAGCACACACAGCCCTTCTCACCAATCTCCTCCCCTCCATAGTTCCTCCCTTTTCAGCACACCATCCCTCATCCTCCTCCTCCCCCCCAAGCGTACGCTAATTCATCCCAGCCACCGATTGCTGGTACCACGTGTGCGCACGGACACTGGCCGCTAGTAGTGCTGGTGCTGATAGTGTCGGTGCTGGTGGTAAACCTGGAACCAATGAGGTAGGCAGTACAACTAGTGCCCGCATCAAATCTGGGATCAACCCTGAAGGCAGTACATGCAGTACACTGAGGTGTTCGCTCACCTCCCCCCCCCCTCCCCCACCTGTCCGATCGATGATGCCTTCAGCACCATCAATCAGGAGGGCAAGTCAGGCTAGTACAACTTCTGTCGCCTCCCTCCCTGTCGATAAGATGCTTCAGGCAACCATCAACAACGAAGGCAGTACAGGCAGTACATCTGTCGCCTCCCCCCCTGTCGATAAGATGCTTCAGGCAACCATCAACAACGAAGGCAGTACAGGCAGTACATCTGTCGCCTCCCCCCCTGTCGATAAGATGCTTCAGGCAACCATCAACGACGCAACCCACTCTCGGAACCTGAGCTTCGACTTCTACGCGCTAGAGGGGTTGGAGGAGGTCAATAAGTAGCAGTCCTCCGCTGGAAGCGCAAAGTCTAAAGTTCAGACAACACGTAGCGCATCTGCCAGGCGGTCGGAAGCTCCTCTCAAAACAAGAACGGGAGCAACAACGGCGTCGGCAGGGAGAGGAATACCACCACCAGCACCACCACCACCACCAACAACAACGACAAAGAAAACAACACCGAAAACAACAACGAAAACAAGAACAACGCCTGCAACACACTAGCGCAGTACAGTATATCAACTCGGTATCCAGGTGCCCTTGGTGGGAGACGTACCCTTCCACAGACGCAACCCCGGTCCTCACTAACCCATCACCTGGACCACGATCTGGCCTCACCCTTTCGACCTCGCATCAGTGTCCCTGCGATGGCTGGGGTCAAGCGGGAAGGATACTGGCAACACCATCGACTCACCTTTTAGTCTCACCCTTTGTCCGGCAGCAGTGTCAGAAGAGGTCGGTGGGTGTGTGCCAACCAGAGCGCAGTCACACCTCATAGTACGGCCTTCTGGCAAAAAGTGGGCAGCTCCAGCTCCCCCCTTCTGGCACGGCAGAATTGTATTTGTGTACCAGTCGCACCCGGAAAACTCGCGAACACAACGACCCCCTTGTAATGTGATGAATCTGAGTTTGATGGTTTCACGGGGGCTGGGGTTATGGGAGGGTTGGTGGCAAGAGGACAGTGAAGGCAGTGGGGATGGTGGGGGCTGTGGGGTGGCAAGAGGACAGTGGGGGTACTGGGAGTTGCAAATGATCTCCAGTCCAGAACCCCTTCTAATGTGAGTGAAGCACAAGTTGTGTGGTTCAGTGCTGGCAGTGGGGGTAGTGGGGGTAGTGGGAGGGTTGGTGGCAAGAGGACAGCGGGGGGTTGCCAACAGAGCGCACACCCTCCTTACTGGGCTCCGGCTTCTGGCGAAAAGGTGCAGCTCCAGCTCCCTTGCAAATGATGACCCTTCCGGAACCCTCTTCTAAATGTGATGAACAGCACACGTTTTGTTGGGTTCAGTGCTGGCCGTGGGGGTATTGTTGTAGTGGTAGGGTTGGTGCAAGAGGACAGCGGGGTGTTGCCAACATAGAGCCCGCCACACCCTCCTACTGGGCTCCTTTCCGGCTCTGGCGAAAAGATGCAGCCCCTCCCTGCAAGATTGATGACAGTGTGCCTTCCCGGACCTCCTTCTATTGAGTAGCACAAAGCTGTGTGGTTGTGTGCGGAGTGGAATAGGTACGTGGGGAGGGTTGGTGGCAAGAGGACAGTGGGGGGGTTCCTGCCCCTGCCCTTGCCCTTGCCCTTGCCCTTGCCCTTGCCCTTGTATCTGGGCGACTTGCCCGCGGCCCTCGCGCCCTCGCCCCTCCGCCCTCACCTCAAACCCTCACCCTCAGCCCTCTGCCTCAGCCCCGCAGTCCCTCGCCCCACGACCTCACACCTCACCCTCTCCCGATTCCCCTTCCCCCTCCCCACCCACCCCCCCCTCCCCTTCCTCCCCCTTCACCTCTTTTGCCTCCCCATTCCCCCCTCTCTCTCCTTCCCCACCACCCCGCTCTCCACCCAAAAAACCCTCACGCCAGTCCCACTCTCCGCAGCTCAAACCCTTCTGGAAGCCATAAAAGTCGGCCTCATAAGAGCGCCAACCCTAACCCTTGCCCCTGCCCCTCTGACCCGACCCTGCCCCTCGAGCAACGACGCTCCCGCACTCGCTCTTAATGCATTATCCAATATGTTACACAACCACAAACGTGCACACCCATTGGCGAAACGGTGCTGGCCATGAGCACTCGAATTGGACACAGCACACACACACACACACGCACACACGCACGCGCACACCCCAAATTAGACAACCACAAACGTGCACTCAAAATTTCACAACCACAAATGCGCACACCCCAAATTACACAACCACACATGTGCACACCATTAATGGTATCCCTGCAGGATGCAAGCAGTGCAGATCAGCCAGATCTAGATAACATATCTGATGATCAAACTGTGGCCACATCCAGCTTGGACGACTGGAAAGGAGGCAAGCCTGTCGACCCTTGCTCCAGTCTAACCAGCAGTGGAAGATTGACATTCGGAGTGTAATTCCACAAGCGAAATTTGAATTTGATTTGAATTTGAATTCTATGCGAACTTTGGAATTTGAATTGTTACAGCCCCCACTATTCGCAACCCGCGCCGAACTTGCGGATCCATCCTAGACTACCAGTGGATCTTTAGTACCTAAATGCGGTGAATTCTTTGCAATTGAAGGTGAATTTGAACAGTTGTTACATCTTAGCCATAACAGCCCGTTGACCCTTGCTCCAGTCCAACCAGCAGTGGAAGATTGACTGGTGAATTAATACGGAATTACTTTTAATTTGAATGGTTACAGCCCATTGACCCTCGCTCCAGTCAAACCAGCTGTGGAAGATTGACAGGTAAGTTGAATTTGAATTCGAATTGTTACAGCCTGTTTACCCTCGCTCCAGTCGAACCAGCAGTGGAAGATTGACAGGTTAGTTGAATTTGAATTTGAATTTGAATTGTAGCCAGCCACTGAGTCAACCCCAGCTTCCCGCCAGCTCCAATAGCCAGCCACTGAGTCAACCCCAGCTTCCCGCCAGCTCCAATAGCCAGCCACTGAGTCAACCCCAGCTTCCCGCCAGCTCCAATAGCCAGCCACTGAGTCAACCCCAGCTTCCCGCCAGCTCCTATAGCCCCCACTGAGTCAACCACCCAAAAAAGGCTTCCCCCGCCATCTCTCCACAATAGCGCACCCACTTGGAGCATCAAACCCTGAGTCAACCCCACTTCCCGCCAGCCTCATAGCCAGAGCACTGAGTCACCCCAGCTTTCCCGCCAGCCTCCGATCGCCAGCCCAGCACTGATGTCAACCCCAGCTTCACTCCCCCAACCCAATATCCCAGCCACTGCTCACCCCGCGTCCCCCGCCAGCTCCAATAGCCAAGCCACTGAGGAGTCAACCCCCGAGCTTCCCGCCAGCTCCACTAGCCAGCCACTGAGGTCAACCACAGCTTCCCGCAGCTCCGGATCGCCAGCCCTGAGTCCAAAACCCCAGGTTTCCCCCTCCCGCCAGCTCCGATAGCCAGCCACTGAGTCAACCCCAGCTTCCCGCCAGCTCCAATAGCCAGCCACTGAGTCAACCCCAGCTTCCCGCGCATCCCATAGCCAGCAACTACTGATCAACTTCAGCTTCTCCCGACAGCTCCACGCCACCCTGAGGCGTCCACCCCAGCTTCCGCCAGCTCCAATAGCACCACTGGGTTCAACCCCAGCTTCCACCGCCAGCTCCAAATAGCAGCACGGAGTCACCCAGCCTTCCCGCCAGCGTCCAAATAGCCACCACCTGAGTCAACCCCATCTTCCTTCCCGCCAGCTCCGATAGCCTCCCCTTAGTCAACCCCACTTCCCGCCCAGCCTCCATAGCCGCCACTCCCACTGAGTCAACCCCACTCCCGCCAGCTCCATAGCCGCCACTGAGTCAACCCCCGCTTCCCGCCAGCTCCGATACACACTGAGTCACCCAGCTTCCCCGCCAGCTCCAGGCTCCAATACCAGCCCTGAGTCAACCCCAGCTTTCCCGCACTCCTATAGCCAGCCACTGATCAACCCCACGCTTCCCGCCAGCGCCAATAAGTCCAGCCACATGAGTCACCCCAGCTTCCCCCACTCCATAGCCAGCCAACTGAGTCAACCCACATTCCCCGCCCAGCTCCGAAGCCCCACTGAGTCAACCCATCTTCCCGCCAGCTCCAATAGCCAGCCCTGAGCAACCCCAACCCCAGCTTTCCGCCAGCTCAATACCAGCCACTGATAACCCACTTCCCGCCAGCTCCAATAGACCAGCCACTCTGAGTCAACCCAGCTTCCCGCCAGCTCCAACAGCCAGCCACTGAGTCGAACCCCAGGATTCCCCCCCCCCCGCAGCGATCCGTGGTGTCTGGTCTCGTTTCGTCTTGCTGACCAGGTACAGAGAATCCCTCGAGACTAGCTCGAGCCCAGGGGGCCGCGTGGGGGCTCGGCAACCCCGCGGAAGTCACCCACTCGTCCTCGCTTTCCCAGCCTTGCAAACGACAGCAGTACAAACCAGCCACTGCACGTCATAACAGAGCCAGAGTTACATCGTCATGACTCTCCCCAAGCTTCCTGGGCGTGCTCACTGCGGTCCTCCAATGATACGCTTCAGCGCCTTCTTACACAAAGGGCAGTGACCGTCAGCCGCTCCGGATACCTTCAGCTTCCCGTAATACGCCACGCATTTTACAAAACCCTAAGGTACACCAGCCAGCTGAGTCCAACCCAGCTTCCCCCTCCCGCGCCAGCTCCAATAGCCAGCCACTGAGTCAACCCCAGCTTCCCGCCAGCTCCAATAGCCAGCCACTGAGTCAACCCCAGCTTCCCGCCAGCTCCAATAGCCAGCCACTGAGTCAACCCCAGCTTCCCGCCAGCTCCAATAGCCAGCCACTGGATCCACCCCCCAAGCTTCCGGCCATCTCCTAGCCCGCCACTGATTCAACAACCCTCATCTTGCCCCCCGCCAGCAATCTAATATAGCAGCCACTGATTCGAAGCCAACCCGCCAGCTTCCTGCCACTCCAATAGCCAGCACTGAGATCCACCTCAGCTATCCTCCCGCCAGCTCCAATAGCCAGCCCTATCAAACCCTATGCTGACCACCCCAGCCCAAGGCTCGCAGCCAGGATCCACACTACTTCTTCGCTTCTGCACATTTGTAGGCATCCCCATCCACAAAAAAAAACCAACGACGCCACAACACCAACACCCCCTCCACGAAAAGAAACCAAACCCAAACCCAAACCCCTACCACACCGCCCCCCCTGTTCCCAACATGGTGCGCAAAAGAGACCCTAGCTACAGCGCAAACAACCAGCCGCAACAGCTCCCATGCACAACCGAACCACCTACCCCCCCCCCCCTCCCCCCCCCCGCCCCCCCCGCCCCCCCCCCCCCCACCCCCCTGTTTCCAGCCATGTCAAAGAGACCCTACTGCAGCTGGAATCACCAGCCGCCCTCTCCCCTGCCCCCCCCCCCGCCCCTAACACACCACACACACACAACCTGTTCCAGGCATTGTCGATAGACCCCACTTCAATCGTACACCAGCAGCAACCAGCCTCCCCACACCAGTCCCATGCACCTAAGCACCAGTTGCCTCCCTCCGCCCTGCGCCCGCCTTCCATGGAACCCTGGTGATGGGGTGGGGGGGGTCAACATCAACTACTAGGCAAGGGAGCGGGATGGGGAGGAGGGGTCAACCTCAGAACCATGCTATGGTAGTGCGAGTAGGGGGGGGGATGGCAGGAGGGGGGGGGGAGGAGGGTGGGGGTCACCAGGATTGACAGGGTATGTGTAAAAAAGGAAAGGAAACCCATGAATTCAGGGCATACATAGGGGCTTCCTTTAGGGTCCCCAAATTTTAAGCCCATGTATGTTATTTTTGTATATTTCATGTGAAGATGGATTCATCACATTGTGTGTGGGCTGCAGTTGGGCCTTTTTACAAGTAATTTAATGATGTGGTGCATGGCCATCCTTTTGCTGGGTTCTCTCCTTGTATTCCCATGCCTCAAATTTGATGTAAATAGGCTATTCACGTTACACACACAAACCAAGGTGGACCTTAAAAACGTACAAGTGAACGGACCAAGTTGCAAGCTATGGTTGGGTGCCCATGTGGCCTGTTTGGGTAATACATGGAGTACACATCCATAGGAGGTAAGAGCTGTAAGGTGTGCAACATGTGCCATGTACTTGCAGATGTATGCCATGACACTGCCTAGGCACCCCCATTAAGCTTGCCTATGTGGGGAGTGCTCATGGTCCCCATGAGGCCTAGCTAGACCTTCCCCCCTACATGTAGGTGTACCCTATGCATCCCCCAAGTATGCTTTGTGGCTACCTAACAAAGCTTGCAACTTGGTCCGATGACTTAACCATTTGAACGTCGCACACCGGGAATAGATCACCAGCCTGGCTCTGACCCGAGTTCCGATCTCGCTCCACCACCGAGCCTGGCCTTAGACATGGAGCTGTCTGAGAAGATGCAATTAAAGTTGAGCCCAAGTAATCTTGCTATGATGCAGTATGGAAGATGAAATTCGCCGAAAGCGTCGTTGCCCTTACATAAAAGTGGCGCCATGGGCCTAAGCTCTGCGCGCCCTATGCGCAAATGGGGTGGTATACCCCTTAATTTTGCAATGCGCGTTGTTATAGGTGCTCTCAAGTCGAGTGGGAAGATGATGAAGGTACCATATTGTACCGCCTGTCTTGGGCCCAAAAAACTGGGCGCCCTGTCCTACCTACAAACGCTACCCCTCAAGACGAGGATCAAGAGAATGGCCAAGGATGGTCATTCTGCGAGAGCCATTGCCTCCAAGCTTAACCAAGGCGAGGGGATCAAGATTTCCTGCACCTCAGTGTGCAACATCTTGCATGGGGGAAGGAAGCCCCTTCGATGGCTCAGGGTTACACACAAGAGGGTGCTAGGTGAGGAGAACAAGATAGCTAGAGTGGATTTCTGTGGCAAGTGGATGGACTGCAGGTCTTCAACTTTGATTCTTGGGTCTTCCTGGATGCCAAGGACCTTTATTGCTACAAGTATGACAGGGAAGGCTGGATTTTGCTTGGCAAGAGGTGGACAGTGACCCCCCCCCCCCCCAACTGGGGGCCAAAGCAGGGCACCTTGGGTGTACAGGTTCTATGGGGCTGTTGGCAAGAACTTCAAATCCAAACTGTATTTTGTACCCCCCTCCCCTGAGTCTAACTCAAAGCAAAAGAGGAGTTCTGTTAACTTCAACTCCATGCACTTCATTGGGATGATGACAGAACTACATGAGGAGATCAAGGCCTCACACTTGGGAGGAGGAGGGGGGGCTACAAGCTCATCATGGACCATGCAACTCAACACTTCCAAATTTCTCCAAGGATGCCTTGGAGCAGTTGGGTGTGAATGTGGTTAAGGTTACCCACCACAATCTTGGGACTTGAATATCATTGAGAATGTGTGGGGGGTCCTACACAATAAATGCACAAAAGACTCCAAGAATGGTGCTGGCTGGAGAGGACACATAGAGAAGGCATGGGAAAGCATTGGCATCAAAACTGTAAATGCTCTTCATGATGGGTTCCAAATAGGCTGCAACTGTGCACAGCAAGGTGGAAGGTGGTGCCCCCACCACTAGGTAGGAGTGCTTTTAGGTGTGGAGGTCTATGTAAAGTGAATGATGTGGTGTCACTTGGAAAACATAGATGAATGGGCATGCCATATGTGGAATTATGAGGATGCCACTATCACTGTTTGGGATGCTAGTAGTGTTGCCTAAGTCCCAACTTCATGACATGCACAACCATTTCAAGTTTTACATAAATTGGGATTTTTTAATATTATTGATTAGTATGTATTCCAAAGCACCACCTTTGAAAGTGATTCATCCCTTGTAAATATGGCCCCTATCTCCACCAATGACCCAATACATGTGACTGTCATACTAAATCATTCTTAGTACATGATTTCATGTTCATTGGAAATACAAGTCACCAGGATTGACAGGGTATGTGTAAAAAGGAAAGGAAACCCATGAATTCAAGGGCATACATAGGGGCTTCCTTTAGGGTCCCCAAAGTTTAAGCCCATGTATTTTTATTTTTGTATATTTCATGTGAAGATGGATTCATCACATTGTGTTGGGCTGCAGTTGGGCCTTTTTACAAGTAATTTAATGATGTGGTGCATGGCCATCCTTTTGCTGGGTTCTCCTTGTATTCCCATGCCTCAAATTTGATGTAAATAGGCTATTCACGTTACACACACAAACCAAGGGTGGACCTTAAAAACGTACAAGTGAACGGACCAAGTTGCAAGCTATGGTTGGGTGCCCATGTGGCCTGTTTGGGTAATACATGGAGTACACATCCATAGGGGTAGAGCTGTAAGGTGTGCAACATGTGCCATGTACTTGCAGATGTATGCCACATGACACTGCCTAGGCACCCCCATTAAGGCTTGCCTATGTGGGGAGTGCTCATGGTCCCCATGAGGCCTAGCTAGACCTTCCCCCCTACATGTAGGTGTACCCTATGCATCCCCCAAGTATGCTTTGTGGCTACCTAGACAAAGCTTGCAACTTGGTCCGATGACTTAACCATTTGAACGTCGCACACCGGGAATAGATCACCAGCCTGGCTCTGACCCGAGTTCCGATCTCGCTCCACCACCGAGCCTGGCCTTAGACATGGAGCTGTCTGAGAAGATGCAATTAAAGTTGAGCCCAAGTAATCTTGCTATGATGCAGTATGGAAGATGAAATTCGCCGAAAGCGTCGTTGCCCTTACATAAAAGTGGCGCCATGGGCCTAAGCTCTGCGCGCCCTATGCGCAAATGGGGTGGTATACCCCTTAATTTTGCAATGCGCGTTGTTATAGGTGCTCTCAAGTCGAGTGGGAAGATGATGAAGGTACCATATTGTACCGCCTGTCTTGGGCCCAAAAAACTGGGCGCCCTGTCCTACCTACAAACGCTACCCCTCAAGACGAGGATCAAGAGAATGGCCAAGGATGGTCATTCTGCGAGAGCCATTGCCTCCAAGCTTAACCAAGGCGAGGGGATCAAGATTTCCTGCACCTCAGTGTGCAACATCTTGCATGGGGGAAGGAAGCCCCTTCGATGGCTCAGGGTTACACACAAGAGGGTGCTAGGTGAGGAGAACAAGATAGCTAGAGTGGATTTCTGTGGCAAGTGGATGGACTGCAGGTCTTCAACTTTTGATTCTTGGGTCTTCCTGGATGCCAAGGACCTTTATTGCTACAAGTATGACAAGGGAAGGCTGGATTTTGCTTGGCAAGAGGTGGACAGTGAGCCCCCCCCCCAACTTGGGGCCCAAAGCAGGGGCACCTTGGGTGTACAGGTTCTATGGGGCTGTTGGCAAGAACTTCAAATCCAAACTGTATTTTGTACCCCCCTCCCCTGAGTCTAACTCAAAGCAAAAGAGGAGTTCTGTTAACTTCAACTCCATGCACTTCATTGGGATGATGACAGAACTACATGAGGAGATCAAGGCCTCTACACTTGGGAGGAGGAGGGGGGCTACAAGCTCATCATGGACCAGCAACTCAACACTTCTCAAATTTCTCCAAGGATGCCTTGGAGCAGTTGGGTGTGAATGTGGTTGAAGTTACCCACCACAATCTTGGGACTTGAATATCATTGAGAATGTGTGGGGTCCTACACAATAAGATGCACAAGAAGAACTCCAAGAATGGTGCTGGCTGGAGAGGACACATAGAGAAGGCATGGGAAAGCATTGGCATCAAAACTGTAAATGCTCTTCATAGGGTTCCAAGATAGGCTGCAACTAGTGCACAGCAAGGGTGGAAGGTGGTGCCCCCACCACTAGGTAGGAGTGCTTTTAGGTGTGGAGGTCTATGTAAAGTGAATGATGTGGTGTCACTTGGAAAACTAGATGAATGGGCATGCCATATGTGGAATTATGAGGATGCCACTATCACTGTTTGGGATGCTAGTAGTGTTGCCTAAGTCCCAACTTCATGACATGCACAACCATTTCAAGTTTTACATAATTGGGATTTTTAATATTATTGATTAGTATGTATTCCAAAGCACCACCTTTGAAAGTGATTCATCCCTTGTAAATATGGCCCCTATCTCCACCAATGACCCAATACATGTGACTGTCATACTAAATCATTCTTAGTACATGATTTCATGTTCATTGGAAATACAAGTCACCAGGATTGACAGGTATGTGTAAAAAGGAAGGGAACCCATGAATTCAAGGGCATACATAGGGGCTTCCTTTAGGGTCCCCAAAGTTTAAGCCCATGTATGTTTATTTTTGTATATTTCATGTGAAGATGGATTCATCACATTGTGTGTGGGCTGCAGTTGGGCCTTTTTACAAGTAATTTAATGATGTGGTGCATGGCCATCCTTTTGCTGGGTTCTCCTTGTATTCCCATGCCTCAAATTTGATGTAATAGGCTATTCACGTTACACACACAAACCAAGGGTGGACCTTAAAAACGTACAAGTGAACGGACCAAGTTGCAAGCTATGGTTGGGTGCCCATGTGGCCTGTTTGGGTAATACATGGAGTACACATCCATAGGAGGTAGAGCTGTAAGGTGTGCAACATGTGCCATGTACTTGCAGATGTATGCCACATGACACTGCCTAGGCACCCCCATTAAGGCTTGCCTATGTGGGGAGTGCTCATGGTCCCCATGAGGCCTAGCTAGACCTTCCCCCCTACATGTAGGTGTACCCTATGCATCCCCCAAGTATGCTTTGTGGCTACCTAGACAAAGCTTGCAACTGGGTCCGATGACTTAACCATTTGAACGTCCACACCGGGAATAGATCACCACCTGGCTCTGACCCGTTTCCGATCTCGCTCCACCACCGAGCCTGGCCTTAGACATGGAGCTGTCTGAGAAGATGCAATTAAAGTTGAGCCCAAGTAATCTTGCTATGATGCAGTATGGAAGATGAAATTCGCCGAAAGCGTCGTTGCCCTTACATAAAAGTGGCGCCATGGGCCTAAGCTCTGCGCGCCCTATGCGCAAATGGGGTGGTATACCCCTTAATTTTGCAATGCGCGTTGTTATAGGTGCTCTCAAGTCGAGTGGGAAGATGATGAGGTACCATATTGTACCGCCTGTCTTGGGCCCAAAAAACTGGGTGCCAGAACGTGGGCGCCCTGTCCTACCTACAAACGCTACCCCTCAACGAGGATCAAGAGAATGGCCAAGGATGGTCATTCTGCGAGAGCCATTGCCTCCAAGCTTAACCAAGGCGAGGGGATCAAGATTTCCTGCACCTCAGTGTGCAACATCTTGCATGGGGGAAGGAAGCCCCTTCGATGGCTCAGGGTTACACACAAGAGGGTGCTAGTGAAGAACAAGATAGCTAGAGTGGATTTCTGTGGCAAGTGGATGGACTGCAGGTCTTCAACTTTTGATTCTTGGGTCTTCCTGGATGCCAAGGACCTTTATTGCTACAAGTATGACAAGGGAAGGCTGGATTTTGCTTGGCAAGAGGTGGACAGTGAGCCCCCCCCCAACTTGGGGCCCAAGCAGGGGCACCTTGGGTGTACAGGTTCTATGGGGCTGTTGGCAAGAACTTCAAATCCAAACTGTATTTTGTACCCCCCTCCCCTGAGTCTAACTCAAAGCAAAAGAGGAGTTCTGTTAACTTCAACTCCATGCACTTCATTGGGATGATGACAGAACTACATGAGGAGATCAAGGCCTCTACACTTGGGAGGAGGAGGGGGGGCTACAAGCTCATCATGGACCATGCAACTCAACACTTCTCAAATTTCTCCAAGGATGCCTTGAGGCAGTTGGGTGTGAATGTGGTTGAAGGTTACCCACCACAATCTTGGGACTTGAATATCATTGAGAATGTGTGGGGGTCCTACACAATAAGATGCACAAGAAGAACTCCAAGAATGGTGCTGGCTGGAGAGGACACATAGAGAAGGCATGGGAAAGCATTGGCATCAAAACTGTAAATGCTTTCATGATGGGTTCCAAGATAGGCTGCAACTAGTGCACAGCAGGGGTGGAAGGTGGTGCCCCCACCACTAGGTGGAGTGCTTTAGGTGGTGGAGTCTATGTAAAGTGAATGATGTGGTGTCACTTGAAAACATAGATGAATGGGCATGCCATATGTGGAATTATGAGGATGCCACTATCACTGTTTGGGATGCTAGTAGTGTTGCCTAAGTCCCAACTTCATGACATGCACAACCATTTCAAGTTTTACATAAATTGGGATTTTTTAATATTATTGATTAGTATGTATTCCAAAGCACCACCTTTGAAAGTGATTCATCCCTTGTAAATATGGCCCCTATCTCCACCAATGACCCAATACATGTGACTGTCATACTAAATCATTCTTAGTACATGATTTCATGTTCATTGGAAATACAAGTCACCAGGATTGACAGGGTATGTGTAAAAAAGGAAAGGAAACCCATGATTCAAGGGCATACATAGGGGCTTCCTTTAGGGTCCCCAAAGTTTAAGCCCATGTATGTTTATTTTTGTATATTTCATGTGAAGATGGATTCATCACATTGTGTGTGGCTGCAGTTGGGCCTTTTACATAATTTAATGATGTGGTGCATGGCCATCCTTTTGCTGGGTTCTCCTTGTATTCCCATGCCTCAAATTTGATGTAATAGGCTATTCACGTTACACACACAAACCAAGGGTGGACCTTAAAAACGTACAAGTGAACGGACCAAGTTGCAAGCTATGGTTGGGTGCCCATGTGGCCTGTTTGGGTAATACATGGAGTACACATCCATAGGAGGTAGAGCTGTAAGGTGTGCAACATGTGCCATGTACTTGCAGATGTATGCCACATGACACTGCCTAGGCACCCCCATTAAGGCTTGCCTATGTGGGGATGCTCATGGTCCCCATGAGGCCTAGCTAGACCTTCCCCCCTACATGTAGGTGTACCTATGCATCCCCCAAGTATGCTTGTGGCTACCTAGACAAAGCTTGCAACTTGGTCCGATGACTTAACCATTTGAACGTCGCACACCGGGAATAGATCACCAGCCTGGCTCTGACCCGAGTTCCGATCTCGCTCCACCACCGAGCCTGGCCTTAGACATGGAGCTGTCTGAGAAGATGCAATTAAAGTTGAGCCCAAGTATTCTTGCTATGATGCAGTATGGAAGATGAAATTCGCCGAAAGCGTCGTTGCCCTTACATAAAAGTGGCGCCATGGGCCTAAGCTCTGCGCGCCCTATGCGCAAATGGGGTGGTATACCCCTTAATTTTGCAATGCGCGTTGTTATAGGTGCTCTCAAGTCGAGTGGGAAGATGATGAAGGTACCATATTGTACCGCCTGTCTTGGGCCAAAAAAACTGGGTGCCAGAACGTGGGCGCCCTGTCCTACCTACAAACGCTACCCCTCAAGACGAGGATCAAGAGAATGGCCAAGGATGGTCATTCTGCGAGAGCCATTGCCTCCAAGCTTAACCAAGGCGAGGGATCAAGATTTCCTGCACCTCAGTGTGCAACATCTTGCATGGGAAGGAAGCCCCTTCGATGGCTCAGGGTTACACACAAGAGGGTGCTAGGTGAGGAGAACAAGATAGCTAGAGTGGATTTCTGTGGCAAGTGGATGGACTGCAGGTCTTCAACTTTGATTCTTGGTCTTCCTGGATGCCAAGGACCTTTATTGCTACAAGTATGACAAGGGAAGGCTGGATTTTGCTTGGCAAGAGGTGGACAGTGAGCCCCCCCCCCAACTTGGGGCCCAAAGCAGGGGCACCTTGGGTGTACAGGTTCTATGGGGCTGTTGGCAAGAACTTCAAATCCAAACTGTATTTTGTACCCCCCTCCCCTGAGTCTAACTCAAAGCAAAGAGGAGTTCTGTTAACTTCAACTCCATGCACTTCATTGGGATGATGACAGAACTACATGAGGAGATCAAGGCCTCTACACTTGGGGAGGAGGGGGGGCTACAAGCTCATCATGGACCATGCAACTCAACACTTCTCAAATTTCTCCAAGGATGCCTTGGAGCAGTTGGGTGTGAATGTGGTTGAAGGTTACCCACCACAATCTTGGGACTTGAATATCATGAGAATGTGTGGGGGTCCTACACAATAAGATGCACAAGAAGAACTCCAAGAATGTGCTGGCTGGAGAGGACACATAGAGAAGGCATGGGAAAGCATTGGCATCAAAACTGTAAATGCTCTTCATGATGGGTTCCAAGATAGGCTGCAACTAGTGCACAGCAAGGGTGGAAGGTGGTGCCCCCACCACTAGGTAGAGTGCTTTTAGGTGTGGAGGTCTATGTAAAGTGAATGATGTGGTGTCCCTTGAAAACATAGATGAATGGGCATGCCATATGTGGAATTATGAGGATGCCACTATCACTGTTTGGGATGCTAGTAGTGTTGCCTAAGTCCCAACTTCATGACATGCACAACCATTTCAAGTTTTACATAATTGGGATTTTTTAATATTATTGATTAGTATGTATTCCAAGCACCACCTTTGAAAGTGATTCATCCCTTGTAAATATGGCCCCTATCTCCACCAATGACCCAATACATGTGACTGTCATACTAAATCATTCTTAGTACATGATTTCATGTTCATTGGAAATACAAGTCACCAGGATTGACAGGGTATGTGTAAAAAAGGAAAGGAAACCCATGAATTCAAGGGCATACATAGGGGCTTCCTTTAGGTCCCCAAAGTTTAAGCCCATGTATGTTTATTTTTGTATATTTCATGTGAAGATGGATTCATCACATTGTGTGTGGGCTGCAGTTGGGCCTTTTTACAAGTAATTTAATGATGTGGTGCATGGCCATCCTTTTGCTGGGTTCTCCTTGTATTCCCATGCCTCAAATTTGATGTAAATAGGCTATTCACGTTACACACAACAACCAGGGGTGGACCTTAAAAACGTACAAGTGAACGGACCAAGTTGCAAGCTATGGTTGGTGCCCATGTGGCCTGTTTGGGTAATACATGGAGTACACATCCATAGGAGGTAGAGCTGTAAGGTGTGCAACATGTGCCATGTACTTGCAGATGTATGCCACATGACACTGCCTAGGCACCCCCATTAAGGCTTGCCTATGTGGGAGTGCTCATGGTCCCCATGAGGCCTAGCTAGACCTTCCCCCCTACAGTAGGTGTACCCTATGCATCCCCCAAGTATGCTTTGTGGCTACCTAGACAAAGCTTGCAACTTGTCCGATATTACCATTTAAGACCAGCACACTAGAAACCCGTCCTACTGCTCCAGATTCGCTCCTCCCACGCGCCGGGAGTGCTATGGGTGCGACGATTGATGTAATACATTCCCAGCTGTGGCCACAAGAAGATGGCCTGCCTAGCGCTAAGCCTGGCTTGACTGTACCATGCTGTGAGTCCCCGGCGCCGCGTACTCCGCCACCACGAGCCTGGCCTTAGACATGGAGCTGTCTAAAGATGCATTAAGTTGAGCCAGTAATCTTGCTATGATGCAGTATGCAGATGAATCGCAAGCGTCGTTGCCTAAAAATGCGCATGGCTACTCTGCGCTGCAATGGGGTGAACCTTAATGCAATGGCGTTGTTATAGGTGCTCTCAAGTCGTGGAAGATGATGAAGGTACATATTGTACCGCCTGTTGGGCCCAAAAAACTGGGTCCAAACGTGGCGCCTGTCCTACCTACAAACCTACCCCTCAAGACGAGGATCAAGAGAATGGCAAGGATGTCATTCTGCAGAGCCATTGCCTCCAAGCTTACCAGCAGGGGATCAAATTTCCTGCACCTCAGTGTGCAACATCTTGCATGGGGGAAGGAAGCCCTCTTCGATGGCTCAGGGTTCACACAAGAGGGTGCTAGTGAGGAGAACAAGATAGCTAGAGTGGATTTCTGTGGCAAGTGGATGGTGCAGGTCTTCAACTTTTATTCTTGGGTCTTCCTGGATGCCAAGGACCTTTATTGCTACAAGTATGACAAGGAAGGCGGGATTTTGCTTGGCAAAGGTGGACGTGAGCCCCCCCCCCAACTTGGGGCCCAAAGCAGGGCACCTTGGGTGTACAGGTTCTATGGGGCTGTTGGCAAAACTTCAAATCCAAACGTTTTTTGTACCCCCCTCCCCTGAGTCTAACTCAAAGCAAAAGAGGAGTTCTGTTAACTTCAACTCCATGCACTTCATTGGGATGATGACAGAACTACATGAGGAGATCAAGGCCTCTACACTTGGGAGGAGGAGGGGGGGCTACAAGCTCATCATGGACCATGCAACTCAACACTTCTCAAATTTCTCCAAGGATGCCTTGGAGCAGTTGGTGTTGAATGTGTTGAAGGTTACCCACCACAATCTTGGGACTTGAATATCATTGAGAATGTGTGGGGGGTCCTAACCAATAAGATGCACAAGAAGAACTCCAAGAATGGTGCTGGCTGGAGAGGACACATAGAGAAGGCATGGGAAAGCATTGGCATCAAAACTGTAAATGCTCTTCATGATGGGTTCCAAGATAGGCTGCAACTAGTGCACAGCAAGGGTGGAAGGTGGTGCCCCCACCACTAGGTAGGAGTGCTTTTAGGTGTGGAGGTCTATGTAAGTGATGTGGTGTCACTTGGAAAACATAGATGAATGGGCATGCCATATGTGGAATTATGAGGATCCACTATCACTGTTTGGGATGCTAGTAGTGTTGCCTAGTCCCACTTCATGACATGCACAACCATTTCAAGTTTTACATAAATTGGGATTTTTTAATATTATTGATTAGTAGGTATTCCAAAGCACCACCTTTGAAAGTGATTCATCCCTTGTAAATATGGCCCCTATCTCCACCAATGACCCATAACATGTGACTGTCATACTAAATCATTCTTAGTACATGATTCATGTTCATTGGAAATACAAGTCACCAGGATTGACAGGGTATGTGTAAAAAAGGAAAGGAAACCCATGAATTCAAGGGCATACATAGGGGCTTTTTAGGGTCCCCAAAGTTTAAGCCCATGTATGTTTATTTTTGTATATTTCATGTGAAGATGGATTCATCACATTGTGTGTGGGCTGCAGTTGGGCCTTTTTACAAGTAATTTAATGATGTGGTGCATGGCCATCCTTTTGCTGGGTTCTCCTTGTATTCCCATGCCTCAAATTTGATTGTAAATAGGCTATTCACGTTACACACACAAACCAAGGGTGGACCTTAAAAACGTACAAGTGAACGGACCAAGTTGCAAGCTATGGTTGGGTGCCCATGTGGCCTGTTTGGGTAATACATGGAGTACACATCCATAGGAGGTAGAGCTGTAAGGTGTGCAACATGTGCCATGTACTTGCAGATGTATGCCACATGACACTGCCTAGGCACCCCCATTAGGGCTTGCCTATGTGGGGAGTGCTCATGGTCCCCATGAGGCCTAGCTAGACCTCCCCCCCTACATGTAGGTGTACCCTATGCATCCCCCAAGTATGCTTTGTGGCTACCTAGACAAAGCTTGCAACTTGGTCCGATGACTTAACCATTTGAACGTCGCACACCGGGAATAGATCACCAGCCTGGCTCTGACCCGAGTTCCGATCTCGCTCCACCACCGAGCCTGGCCTTAGACATGGAGCTGTCTGAGAAGATGCAATTAAAGTTGAGCCCAAGTAATCTTGCTATGATGCAGTATGGAAGATGAAATTCGCCGAAAGCGTCGTTGCCCTTACATAAAAGTGGCGCCATGGCCTAAGCTCTGCGCGCCCTATGCGCAAATGGGGTGGTATACCCTTAATTTTGCAATCGCGTTGTATAGGTGCTCTCAAGTCGAGTGGGAAGATGATGAAGGTACCATATTGTACCGCCTGTCTTGGCCCAAAAAACTGGGTGCCAGAACGTGGGCGCCCTGTCCTACCTACAAACGCTACCCCTCAAGACGAGGATCAAGAGAATGGCCAAGGATGGTCTTCTGCGAGAGCCATTGCCTCCAAGCTTAACCAAGGCGAGGGGATCAAGATTTCCTGCACCTCAGTGTGCAACATCTTGCATGGGGGAAGGAAGCCCCTTCGATGGCTCAGGGTTACACACAAGAGGGTGCTAGGTGAGGAGAACAAGATAGCTGAGTGGATTTCTGTGGCAAGTGGATGGACTGCAGGTCTTCAACTTTTGATTCTTGGGTCTTCCTGGATGCCAAGGACCTTTATTGCTACAAGTATGACAAGGGAAGGCTGGATTTTGCTTGGCAAGAGGTGGACAGTGAGCCCCCCCCCCAACTTGGGGCCCAAAGCAGGGGCACCTTGGGTGTACAGGTTCTATGGGGCTGTTGGCAAGAACTTCAAATCCAAACTGTATTTGTACCCCCCTCCCCTGAGTCTAACTCAAAGCAAAAGAGGAGTTCTGTTAACTTCAACTCCATGCACTTCATTGGGATGATGACAGAACTACATGAGGAGATCAAGCCTCTACACTTGGGAGGGAGGGGGGGCTACAAGCTCATCATGGACCATGCAACTCAACACTTCTCAAATTTCTCCAGGATGCCTTGGAGCAGTTGGGTGTGAATGTGGTTGAAGGTTACCCACCACAATCTTGGGACTTGAATCTCATTGAGAATGTGTGGGGGTCCTACACAATAAGATGCCAAGAAGAACTCCAAGAATGGTGCTGGCTGGAGAGGACACATAGAGAAGGCATGGGAAAGCATTGGCATCAAAACTGTAAATGCTCTTCATGATGGGTTCCAAGATAGCCTGCAACTAGTGCACGCAAGGGTGGAAGGTGGTGCCCCCACCACTAGGTAGGAGTGCTTTAGGTGTGGAGGTCTATGTAAAGTGAATGAGTGTGGTCACTTGGAAAACATAGATGAATGGGCATGCCATATGTGGAATTATGAGGATGCCACTATCACTGTTTGGGATGCTAGTAGTTTTGCCTAAGTCCCAACTTCATGACATGCACAACCATTTCAAGTTTTACATAAATTGGGATTTTTTAATATTATTGATTAGTATGTATTCCAAGCACCACCTTTGAAAGTGATTCATCCCTTGTAAATATGGCCCCTATCTCCACCAATGACCCAATACATGTGACTGTCATACTAAATCATTCTTAGTACATGATTTCATGTTCATTGGAAATACAAGTCACCAGGATTGACAGGGTATGTGTAAAAAAGGAAAGAAACCCATGAATTCAAGGGCATACTAGGGGCTTCTTTTAGGGTCCCCAAAGTTTAAGCCCATGTTGTTTTTTTTTGTATATTTCATGTGAAGATGGATTCATCACATTGTGTGTGGGCTGCAGTTGGGCCTTTTTACAAGTAATTTAATGATGTGGTGCATGGCCATCCTTTTGCTGGGTTCTCCTTGTATTCCCATGCCTCAAATTTGATGAAATAGGCTATTCACGTTACACACACAACACCAAGGGTGACCTTAAAACGTACAGTGAACGGACCAAGTTGCAAGCTATGGTTGGGTGCCCATGTGGCCTGTTTGGGTAATACATGGAGTACACATCCATAGGAGGTAGAGCTGTAAGGTGTGCAACATGTGCCATGTACTTGCAGATGTATGCCACATGACACTGCCTAGGCACCCCCATTAAGGCTTGCCTATGTGGGGAGTGCTCATGGTCCCCATGAGGCCTAGCTAGACCTTCCCCCCTACATGTAGGTGTACCCTATGCATCCCCCAAGTTGCTTTGTGGCTACCTAGACAAAGCTTGCAACTTGGTCCGATGACTTAACCATTTGAACGTCGCACACCGGGAATAGATCCCCAGCCTGGCTCTGACCCGAGTTCCGATCTCGCTCCCACCACCGAGCCTGGCCTTAGACATGGAGCTGTCTGAGAAGATGCAATTAAAGTTGAGCCCAAGTAATCTTGCTATGATGCAGTATGGAAGATGAAATTCGCCGAAAGCGTCGTTGCCCTTACATAAAAGTGGCGCCATGGGCCTAAGCTCTGCGCGCCCTATGCGCAAATGGGGTGGTATACCCCTTAATTTTGCAATGCGCGTTGTTATAGGTGCTCTCAAGTCGAGTGGGAAGATGATGAAGGTACCATATTGTACCGCCTGTCTTGGGCCCAAAAAACTGGGTGCCAGAACGTGGGCGCCCTGTCCTACCTACAAACGCTACCCCTCAAGACGAGGATCAAGAGAATGGCCAAGGATGGTCATTCTGCGAGAGCCATTGCCTCCAAGCTTAACCAAGGCGAGGGGATCAAGATTTCCTGCACCTCAGTGTGCAACATCTTGCATGGGGGAAGGAAGCCCCTTCGATGGCTCAGGTTACACACAAGAGGGTGCTAGGTGAGGAGAACAAGATAGCTAGAGGGGATTTCTGTGGCAAGTGGATGGACTGCAGGTCTTCAACTTTTGATTCTTGGGTCTTCCTGGATGCCAAGGACCTTATTGCTACAAGTATGACAAGGGAAGGCTGGATTTTGCTTGGCAAGAGGTGGACAGTGAGCCCCCCCCCCAACTTGGGGCCCAAAGCAGGGGCACCTTGGGTGTACAGGTTCTATGGGGCTGTTGGCAAGAACTTCAAATCCAAACTGTATTTTGTACCCCCCTCCCCTGAGTCTAACTCAAAGCAAAAGAGGAGTTCTGTTAACTTCAACTCCATGCACTTCATTGGGATGATGACAGAACTACATGAGGAGATCAAGGCCTCTACACTTGGGAGAGGAGGGGGCTACAAGCTCATCATGGACCATGCAACTCACAACTTCTCAAATTTCTCCAAGGATGCCTTGGAGCAGTTGGGTGTGAAGTGGTTGAAGGTTACCCACCACAATCTTGGGACTTGAATATCATTGAGAATGTGTGGGGGTCCTACACAATAATGCACAAGAAGAACTCCAAGAATGGTGCTGGCTGGAGAGGACACATAGAGAAGGCATGGGAAAGCATTGGCATCAAAACTGTAAATGCTCTTCATGATGGGTTCCAAGATAGGCTGCAACTAGTGCACAGCAAGGGTGGAAGGTGGTGCCCCCACCACTAGGTAGGAGTGCTTTTAGGTGTGGAGGTCTATGTAAAGTGAATGATGTGGTGTCACTTGGAAAACATAGATGAATGGGCATGCCATATGTGGAATTATAGGATGCCACTATCACTGTTTGGGATGCTAGTAGTGTTGCCTAAGTCCCAACTTCATGACATGCACAACCATTTCAATTTTTACATAAATTGGGATTTTTTAATATTATTGATTAGTATGTATTCCAAAGCACCACCTTTGAAAGTGATTCATCCCTTGTAAATATGGCCCCTATCTCCACCAATGACCCAATACATGTGACTGTCATACTAAATCATTCTTATACATGATTTCATGTTCATTGGAAATACAAGTCACCAGGATTGACAGGGTATGTGTAAAAAAGGAAAGGAAACCCATGATTCAAGGGCATACATAGGGGCTTCTTTAGGGTCCCCAAAGTTTAAGCCCATGTATGTTTATTTTTGTATATTTCATGTGAAGATGGATTCATCACATTGTGTGTGGGCTGCAGTTGGGCCTTTTTACAAGTAATTTAATGATGTGGTGCATGGCCATCCTTTTGCTGGGTTCTCCTTGTATTCCCATGCCTCAAATTTGATGTAAATAGGCTATTCACGTTACACACACAAACCAAGGGTGGACCTTAAAAACTTACAAGTGAACGGACCAAGTTGCAAGCTATGGTTGGGTGCCCATGTGGCCTGTTTGGGTAATACATGGAGTACACATCCATAGGAGGTAGAGCTGTAAGGTGGCAACATGTGCCATGTACTTGCAGATGTATGCCACATGACACTGCCTAGGCACCCCCATTAAGGCTTGCCTATGTGGAGTGCTCATGGTCCCCATGAGGCCTAGCTAGACCTTCCCCCCTACATGTAGGTGTACCCTATGCATCCCCCAAGTATGCTTTGTGGCTACCTAGACAAAGCTTGCAACTTGGTCCGATGACTTAACCATTTGAACGTCGCACACCGGGAATAGATCACCAGCCTGGCTCTGACCCGAGTTCCGATCTCGCTCCACCACCGAGCCTGGCCTTAGACATGGAGCTGTCTGAGAAGATGCAATTAAAGTTGAGCCCAGTAATCTTGCTATGATGCAGTATGGAAGATGAAATTCGCCGAAAGCGTCGTTGCCCTTACATAAAAGTGGCGCCATGGGCCTAAGCGCCTAAGCTCTGCGCGCCCTATGCGCAAATGGGGTGGTATACCCCTTAATTTTGCAATGCGCGTTGTTATAGGTGCTCTCAAGTCGAGTGGGAAGATGATGAAGGTACCATATTGTACCGCCTGTCTTGGGCCCAAAAAACTGGGTGCCAGAACGTGGGCGCCCTGTCCTACCTACAAACGCTACCCCTCAAGACGAGGATCAAGAGAATGGCCAAGGATGGTCATTCTGCGAGAGCCATTGCCTCCAAGCTTAACCAAGGCGAGGGGATCAAGATTTCCTGCACCTCAGTGTGCAACATCTTGCATGGGGGAAGGAAGCCCCTTCGATGGCTCAGGGTTACACACAAGAGGGTGCTAGGTGAGGAGAACAAGATAGCTAGAGTGGATTTCTGTGGCAAGTGGATGGACTGCAGGTCTTCAACTTTTGATTCTTGGGTCTTCCTGGATGCCAAGGACCTTTATTGCTACAAGTATGACAAGGGAAGGCTGGATTTTGCTTGGCAAGAGGTGGACAGTGAGCCCCCCCCCCAACTTGGGGCCCAAAGCAGGGGCACCTTGGGTGTACAGGTTCTATGGGGCTGTTGGCAAGAACTTCAAATCCAAACTGTATTTTGTACCCCCCTCCCCTGAGTCTAACTCAAAGCAAAAGAGGAGTTCTGTTAACTTCAACTCCATGCACTTCATTGGGATGATGACAGAACTACATGAGGAGATCAAGGCCTCTACACTTGGGAGGAGGAGGGGGGGCTACAAGCTCATCATGGACCATGCAACTCAACACTTCTCAAATTTCTCCAAGGATGCCTTGGAGCAGTTGGGTGTGAATGTGGTTGAAGGTTACCCACCACAATCTTGGGACTTGAATATCATTGAGAATGTGTGGGGGGTCCTACACAATAAGATGCACAAGAAGAACTCCAAGAATGGTGCTGGCTGGAGAGGACACATAGAGAAGGCATGGGAAAGCATTGGCATCAAAACTGTAAATGCTCTTCATGATGGGTTCCAAGATAGGCTGCAACTAGTGCACAGCAAGGGTGGAAGGTGGTGCCCCCACCACTAGGTAGGAGTGCTTTTAGGTGTGGAGGTCTATGTAAAGTGAATGATGTGGTGTCACTTGGAAAACATAGATGAATGGGCATGCCATATGTGGAATTATGAGGATGCCACTATCACTGTTTGGGATGCTAGTAGTGTTGCCTAAGTCCCAACTTCATGACATGCACAACCATTTCAAGTTTTACATAAATTGGGATTTTTTAATATTATTGATTAGTATGTATTCCAAAGCACCACCTTTGAAAGTGATTCATCCCTTGTAAATATGGCCCCTATCTCCACCAATGACCCAATACATGTGACTGTCATACTAAATCATTCTTAGTACATGATTTCATGTTCATTGGAAATACAAGTCACCAGGATTGACAGGGTATGTGTAAAAAAGGAAAGGAAACCCATGAATTCAAGGGCATACATAGGGGCTTCCTTTAGGGTCCCCAAAGTTTAAGCCCATGTATGTTTATTTTTGTATATTTCATGTGAAGATGGATTCATCACATTGTGTGTGGGCTGCAGTTGGGCCTTTTTACAAGTAATTTAATGATGTGGTGCATGGCCATCCTTTTGCTGGGTTCTCCTTGTATTCCCATGCCTCAAATTTGATGTAAATAGGCTATTCACGTTACACACACAAACCAAGGGTGGACCTTAAAAACGTACAAGTGAACGGACCAAGTTGCAAGCTATGGTTGGGTGCCCATGTGGCCTGTTTGGGTAATACATGGAGTACACATCCATAGGAGGTAGAGCTGTAAGGTGTGCAACATGTGCCATGTACTTGCAGATGTATGCCACATGACACTGCCTAGGCACCCCCATTAAGGCTTGCCTATGTGGGGAGTGCTCATGGTCCCCATGAGGCCTAGCTAGACCTTCCCCCCTACATGTAGGTGTACCCTATGCATCCCCCAAGTATGCTTTGTGGCTACCTAGACAAAGCTTGCAACTTGGTCCGATGACTTAACCATTTGAACGTCGCACACCGGGAATAGATCACCAGCCTGGCTCTGACCCGAGTTCCGATCTCGCTCCACCACCGAGCCTGGCCTTAGACATGGAGCTGTCTGAGAAGATGCAATTAAAGTTGAGCCCAAGTAATCTTGCTATGATGCAGTATGGAAGATGAAATTCGCCGAAAGCGTCGTTGCCCTTACATAAAAGTGGCGCCATGGGCCTAAGCTCTGCGCGCCCTATGCGCAAATGGGGTGGTATACCCCTTAATTTTGCAATGCGCGTTGTTATAGGTGCTCTCAAGTCGAGTGGGAAGATGATGAAGGTACCATATTGTACCGCCTGTCTTGGGCCCAAAAAACTGGGTGCCAGAACGTGGGCGCCCTGTCCTACCTACAAACGCTACCCCTCAAGACGAGGATCAAGAGAATGGCCAAGGATGGTCATTCTGCGAGAGCCATTGCCTCCAAGCTTAACCAAGGCGAGGGGATCAAGATTTCCTGCACCTCAGTGTGCAACATCTTGCATGGGGGAAGGAAGCCCCTTCGATGGCTCAGGGTTACACACAAGAGGGTGCTAGGTGAGGAGAACAAGATAGCTAGAGTGGATTTCTGTGGCAAGTGGATGGACTGCAGGTCTTCAACTTTTGATTCTTGGGTCTTCCTGGATGCCAAGGACCTTTATTGCTACAAGTATGACAAGGGAAGGCTGGATTTTGCTTGGCAAGAGGTGGACAGTGAGCCCCCCCCCCAACTTGGGGCCCAAAGCAGGGGCACCTTGGGTGTACAGGTTCTATGGGGCTGTTGGCAAGAACTTCAAATCCAAACTGTATTTTGTACCCCCCTCCCCTGAGTCTAACTCAAAGCAAAAGAGGAGTTCTGTTAACTTCAACTCCATGCACTTCATTGGGATGATGACAGAACTACATGAGGAGATCAAGGCCTCTACACTTGGGAGGAGGAGGGGGGGCTACAAGCTCATCATGGACCATGCAACTCAACACTTCTCAAATTTCTCCAAGGATGCCTTGGAGCAGTTGGGTGTGAAGGTGGTTGAAGGTTACCCACCACAATCTTGGGACTTGAATATCATTGAGAATGTGTGGGGGGTCCTACACAATAAGATGCACAAGAAGAACTCCAAGAATGGTGCTGGCTGGAGAGGACACATAGAGAAGTCTTGAGGTGAACATACAATTGGGCTCACACAACATGTTAAAGTGCTCCTCTCTGAGGGTGTGTCCTGAGATCAGGCCCGGCACCTTGTGCTAGCGTAGTCTTTTGCAGCCAGTACCAAGTGGCTTCTCTCTGAAGGATACTGGTTGACGGGTTCGGGATGACACGGGCTCAGGTGGGCCCCCTGGCGAGTCCACTCAGGAGCGCATAAGGTGCTGACCCGAGATGTGTGTGGAGTTGTGGGAGATGTGTGGGGTCGCGGCTGCGCAGAGGGGCGACTGGAAGGGGAATATGCATCCTTCGTCCTGGTCATGTCACATGGGAAAATACACCACACAATAGATGATGCGCAGGTAGAGCCCCTCGCTCGTCTGGTCCCGACGGGTGTGCCGCTCACTGTACCACCGCCGCGCGGGGGGGGGGAAATGAGGCCGGTCGGGGCAGCCATCAGCCTCACGCCGGCACTATCGAAACGTGGTGTATGTCTGTAGATCGTCGCTGCTGATTAGTATGTATTCCAAAGCACCACCTTTGAAAGTGATTCATCCCTTGTAAATATGGCCCCTATCTCCACCAATGACCCAATACATGTGACTGTCATACTAAATCATTCTTAGTACATGATTTCATGTTCATTGGAAATACAAGTCACCAGGATTGACAGGGTATGTGTAAAAAAGGAAAGGAAACCCATGAATTCAAGGGCATACATAGGGGCTTCCTTTAGGGTCCCCAAAGTTTAAGCCCATGTATGTTTATTTTTGTATATTTCATGTGAAGATGGATTCATCACATTGTGTGTGGGCTGCAGTTGGGCCTTTTACAAGTAATTTAATGATGTGGTGCATGGCCATCCTTTTGCTGGGTTCTCCTTGTATTCCCATGCCTCAAATTTGATGTAAATAGGCTATTCACGTTACACACACAAACCAAGGGTGGACCTTAAAAACGTACAAGTGAACGGACCAAGTTGCAAGCTATGGTTGGGTGCCCATGTGGCCTGTTTGGGTAATACATGGAGTACACATCCATAGGAGGTAGAGCTGTAAGGTGTGCAACATGTGCCATGTACTTGCAGATGTATGCCACATGACACTGCCTAGGCACCCCCATTAAGGCTTGCCTATGTGGGGAGTGCTCATGGTCCCCATGAGGCCTAGCTAGACCTTCCCCCCTACATGTAGGTGTACCCTATGCATCCCCCAAGTATGCTTTGTGGCTACCTAGACAAAGCTTGCAACTTGGTCCGATGACTTAACCATTTGAACGTCGCACACCGGGAATAGATCACCAGCCTGGCTCTGACCCGAGTTCCGATCTCGCTCCACCACCGAGCCTGGCCTTAGACATGGAGCTGTCTGAGAAGATGCAATTAAAGTTGAGCCCAAGTAATCTTGCTATGATGCAGTATGGAAGATGAAATTCGCCGAAAGCGTCGTTGCCCTTACATAAAAGTGGCGCCATGGGCCTAAGCTCTGCGCGCCCTATGCGCAAATGGGGTGGTATACCCCTTAATTTTGCAATGCGCGTTGTTATAGGTGCTCTCAAGTCGAGTGGGAAGATGATGAAGGTACCATATTGTACCGCCTGTCTTGGGCCCAAAAAACTGGGTGCCAGAACGTGGGCGCCCTGTCCTACCTACAAACGCTACCCCTCAAGACGAGGATCAAGAGAATGGCCAAGGATGGTCATTCTGCGAGAGCCATTGCCTCCAAGCTTAACCAAGGCGAGGGGATCAAGATTTCCTGCACCTCAGTGTGCAACATCTTGCATGGGGGAAGGAAGCCCCTTCGATGGCTCAGGGTTACACACAAGAGGGTGCTAGGTGAGGAGAACAAGATAGCTAGAGTGGATTTCTGTGGCAAGTGGATGGACTGCAGGTCTTCAACTTTTGATTCTTGGGTCTTCCTGGATGCCAAGGACCTTTATTGCTACAAGTATGACAAGGGAAGGCTGGATTTTGCTTGGCAAGAGGTGGACAGTGAGCCCCCCCCCCAACTTGGGGCCCAAAGCAGGGGCACCTTGGGTGTACAGGTTCTATGGGGCTGTTGGCAAGAACTTCAAATCCAAACTGTATTTTGTACCCCCCTCCCCTGAGTCTAACTCAAAGCAAAAGAGGAGTTCTGTTAACTTCAACTCCATGCACTTCATTGGGATGATGACAGAACTACATGAGGAGATCAAGGCCTCTACACTTGGGAGGAGGAGGGGGGGCTACAAGCTCATCATGGACCATGCAACTCAACACTTCTCAAATTTCTCCAAGGATGCCTTGGAGCAGTTGGGTGTGAATGTGGTTGAAGGTTACCCACCACAATCTTGGGACTTGAATATCATTGAGAATGTGTGGGGGGTCCTACACAATAAGATGCACAAGAAGAACTCCAAGAATGGTGCTGGCTGGAGAGGACACATAGAGAAGGCATGGGAAAGCATTGGCATCAAAACTGTAAATGCTCTTCATGATGGGTTCCAAGATAGGCTGCAACTAGTGCACAGCAAGGGTGGAAGGTGGTGCCCCCACCACTAGGTAGGAGTGCTTTTAGGTGTGGAGGTCTATGTAAAGTGAATGATGTGGTGTCACTTGGAAAACATAGATGAATGGGCATGCCATATGTGGAATTATGAGGATGCCACTATCACTGTTTGGGATGCTAGTAGTGTTGCCTAAGTCCCAACTTCATGACATGCACAACCATTTCAAGTTTTACATAAATTGGGATTTTTTAATATTATTGATTAGTATGTATTCCAAAGCACCACCTTTGAAAGTGATTCATCCCTTGTAAATATGGCCCCTATCTCCACCAATGACCCAATACATGTGACTGTCATACTAAATCATTCTTAGTACATGATTTCATGTTCATTGGAAATACAAGTCACCAGGATTGACAGGGTATGTGTAAAAAAGGAAAGGAAACCCATGAATTCAAGGGCATACATAGGGGCTTCCTTTAGGGTCCCCAAAGTTTAAGCCCATGTATGTTTATTTTTGTATATTTCATGTGAAGATGGATTCATCACATTGTGTGTGGGCTGCAGTTGGGCCTTTTTACAAGTAATTTAATGATGTGGTGCATGGCCATCCTTTTGCTGGGTTCTCCTTGTATTCCCATGCCTCAAATTTGATGTAAATAGGCTATTCACGTTACACACACAAACCAAGGGTGGACCTTAAAAACGTACAAGTGAACGGACCAAGTTGCAAGCTATGGTTGGGTGCCCATGTGGCCTGTTTGGGTAATACATGGAGTACACATCCATAGGAGGTAGAGCTGTAAGGTGTGCAACATGTGCCATGTACTTGCAGATGTATGCCACATGACACTGCCTAGGCACCCCCATTAAGGCTTGCCTATGTGGGGAGTGCTCATGGTCCCCATGAGGCCTAGCTAGACCTTCCCCCCTACATGTAGGTGTACCCTATGCATCCCCCAAGTATGCTTTGTGGCTACCTAGACAAAGCTTGCAACTTGGTCCGATGACTTAACCATTTGAACGTCGCACACCGGGAATAGATCACCAGCCTGGCTCTGACCCGAGTTCCGATCTCGCTCCACCACCGAGCCTGGCCTTAGACATGGAGCTGTCTGAGAAGATGCAATTAAAGTTGAGCCCAAGTAATCTTGCTATGATGCAGTATGGAAGATGAAATTCGCCGAAAGCGTCGTTGCCCTTACATAAAAGTGGCGCCATGGGCCTAAGCTCTGCGCGCCCTATGCGCAAATGGGGTGGTATACCCCTTAATTTTGCAATGCGCGTTGTTATAGGTGCTCTCAAGTCGAGTGGGAAGATGATGAAGGTACCATATTGTACCGCCTGTCTTGGGCCCAAAAAACTGGGTGCCAGAACGTGGGCGCCCTGTCCTACCTACAAACGCTACCCCTCAAGACGAGGATCAAGAGAATGGCCAAGGATGGTCATTCTGCGAGAGCCATTGCCTCCAAGCTTAACCAAGGCGAGGGGATCAAGATTTCCTGCACCTCAGTGTGCAACATCTTGCATGGGGGAAGGAAGCCCCTTCGATGGCTCAGGGTTACACACAAGAGGGTGCTAGGTGAGGAGAACAAGATAGCTAGAGTGGATTTCTGTGGCAAGTGGATGGACTGCAGGTCTTCAACTTTTGATTCTTGGGTCTTCCTGGATGCCAAGGACCTTTATTGCTACAAGTATGACAAGGGAAGGCTGGATTTTGCTTGGCAAGAGGTGGACAGTGAGCCCCCCCCCCAACTTGGGGCCCAAAGCAGGGGCACCTTGGGTGTACAGGTTCTATGGGGCTGTTGGCAAGAACTTCAAATCCAAACTGTATTTTGTACCCCCCTCCCCTGAGTCTAACTCAAAGCAAAAGAGGAGTTCTGTTAACTTCAACTCCATGCACTTCATTGGGATGATGACAGAACTACATGAGGAGATCAAGGCCTCTACACTTGGGAGGAGGAGGGGGGGCTACAAGCTCATCATGGACCATGCAACTCAACACTTCTCAAATTTCTCCAAGGATGCCTTGGAGCAGTTGGGTGTGAATGTGGTTGAAGGTTACCCACCACAATCTTGGGACTTGAATATCATTGAGAATGTGTGGGGGGTCCTACACAATAAGATGCACAAGAAGAACTCCAAGAATGGTGCTGGCTGGAGAGGACACATAGAGAAGGCATGGGAAAGCATTGGCATCAAAACTGTAAATGCTCTTCATGATGGGTTCCAAGATAGGCTGCAACTAGTGCACAGCAAGGGTGGAAGGTGGTGCCCCCACCACTAGGTAGGAGTGCTTTTAGGTGTGGAGGTCTATGTAAAGTGAATGATGTGGTGTCACTTGGAAAACATAGATGAATGGGCATGCCATATGTGGAATTATGAGGATGCCACTATCACTGTTTGGGATGCTAGTAGTGTTGCCTAAGTCCCAACTTCATGACATGCACAACCATTTCAAGTTTTACATAAATTGGGATTTTTTAATATTATTGATTAGTATGTATTCCAAAGCACCACCTTTGAAAGTGATTCATCCCTTGTAAATATGGCCCCTATCTCCACCAATGACCCAATACATGTGACTGTCATACTAAATCATTCTTAGTACATGATTTCATGTTCATTGGAAATACAAGTCACCAGGATTGACAGGGTATGTGTAAAAAAGGAAAGGAAACCCATGAATTCAAGGGCATACATAGGGGCTTCCTTTAGGGTCCCCAAAGTTTAAGCCCATGTATGTTTATTTTTGTATATTTCATGTGAAGATGGATTCATCACATTGTGTGTGGGCTGCAGTTGGGCCTTTTTACAAGTAATTTAATGATGTGGTGCATGGCCATCCTTTTGCTGGGTTCTCCTTGTATTCCCATGCCTCAAATTTGATGTAAATAGGCTATTCACGTTACACACACAAACCAAGGGTGGACCTTAAAAACGTACAAGTGAACGGACCAAGTTGCAAGCTATGGTTGGGTGCCCATGTGGCCTGTTTGGGTAATACATGGAGTACACATCCATAGGAGGTAGAGCTGTAAGGTGTGCAACATGTGCCATGTACTTGCAGATGTATGCCACATGACACTGCCTAGGCACCCCCATTAAGGCTTGCCTATGTGGGGAGTGCTCATGGTCCCCATGAGGCCTAGCTAGACCTTCCCCCCTACATGTAGGTGTACCCTATGCATCCCCCAAGTATGCTTTGTGGCTACCTAGACAAAGCTTGCAACTTGGTCCGATGACTTAACCATTTGAACGTCGCACACCGGGAATAGATCACCAGCCTGGCTCTGACCCGAGTTCCGATCTCGCTCCACCACCGAGCCTGGCCTTAGACATGGAGCTGTCTGAGAAGATGCAATTAAAGTTGAGCCCAAGTAATCTTGCTATGATGCAGTATGGAAGATGAAATTCGCCGAAAGCGTCGTTGCCCTTACATAAAAGTGGCGCCATGGGCCTAAGCTCTGCGCGCCCTATGCGCAAATGGGGTGGTATACCCCTTAATTTTGCAATGCGCGTTGTTATAGGTGCTCTCAAGTCGAGTGGGAAGATGATGAAGGTACCATATTGTACCGCCTGTCTTGGGCCCAAAAAACTGGGTGCCAGAACGTGGGCGCCCTGTCCTACCTACAAACGCTACCCCTCAAGACGAGGATCAAGAGAATGGCCAAGGATGGTCATTCTGCGAGAGCCATTGCCTCCAAGCTTAACCAAGGCGAGGGGATCAAGATTTCCTGCACCTCAGTGTGCAACATCTTGCATGGGGGAAGGAAGCCCCTTCGATGGCTCAGGGTTACACACAAGAGGGTGCTAGGTGAGGAGAACAAGATAGCTAGAGTGGATTTCTGTGGCAAGTGGATGGACTGCAGGTCTTCAACTTTTGATTCTTGGGTCTTCCTGGATGCCAAGGACCTTTATTGCTACAAGTATGACAAGGGAAGGCTGGATTTTGCTTGGCAAGAGGTGGACAGTGAGCCCCCCCCCCAACTTGGGGCCCAAAGCAGGGGCACCTTGGGTGTACAGGTTCTATGGGGCTGTTGGCAAGAACTTCAAATCCAAACTGTATTTTGTACCCCCCTCCCCTGAGTCTAACTCAAAGCAAAAGAGGAGTTCTGTTAACTTCAACTCCATGCACTTCATTGGGATGATGACAGAACTACATGAGGAGATCAAGGCCTCTACACTTGGGAGGAGGAGGGGGGGCTACAAGCTCATCATGGACCATGCAACTCAACACTTCTCAAATTTCTCCAAGGATGCCTTGGAGCAGTTGGGTGTGAATGTGGTTGAAGGTTACCCACCACAATCTTGGGACTTGAATATCATTGAGAATGTGTGGGGGGTCCTACACAATAAGATGCACAAGAAGAACTCCAAGAATGGTGCTGGCTGGAGAGGACACATAGAGAAGGCATGGGAAAGCATTGGCATCAAAACTGTAAATGCTCTTCATGATGGGTTCCAAGATAGGCTGCAACTAGTGCACAGCAAGGGTGGAAGGTGGTGCCCCCACCACTAGGTAGGAGTGCTTTTAGGTGTGGAGGTCTATGTAAAGTGAATGATGTGGTGTCACTTGGAAAACATAGATGAATGGGCATGCCATATGTGGAATTATGAGGATGCCACTATCACTGTTTGGGATGCTAGTAGTGTTGCCTAAGTCCCAACTTCATGACATGCACAACCATTTCAAGTTTTACATAAATTGGGATTTTTTAATATTATTGATTAGTATGTATTCCAAAGCACCACCTTTGAAAGTGATTCATCCCTTGTAAATATGGCCCCTATCTCCACCAATGACCCAATACATGTGACTGTCATACTAAATCATTCTTAGTACATGATTTCATGTTCATTGGAAATACAAGTCACCAGGATTGACAGGGTATGTGTAAAAAAGGAAAGGAAACCCATGAATTCAAGGGCATACATAGGGGCTTCCTTTAGGGTCCCCAAAGTTTAAGCCCATGTATGTTTATTTTTGTATATTTCATGTGAAGATGGATTCATCACATTGTGTGTGGGCTGCAGTTGGGCCTTTTTACAAGTAATTTAATGATGTGGTGCATGGCCATCCTTTTGCTGGGTTCTCCTTGTATTCCCATGCCTCAAATTTGATGTAAATAGGCTATTCACGTTACACACACAAACCAAGGGTGGACCTTAAAAACGTACAAGTGAACGGACCAAGTTGCAAGCTATGGTTGGGTGCCCATGTGGCCTGTTTGGGTAATACATGGAGTACACATCCATAGGAGGTAGAGCTGTAAGGTGTGCAACATGTGCCATGTACTTGCAGATGTATGCCACATGACACTGCCTAGGCACCCCCATTAAGGCTTGCCTATGTGGGGAGTGCTCATGGTCCCCATGAGGCCTAGCTAGACCTTCCCCCCTACATGTAGGTGTACCCTATGCATCCCCCAAGTATGCTTTGTGGCTACCTAGACAAAGCTTGCAACTTGGTCCGATGACTTAACCATTTGAACGTCGCACACCGGGAATAGATCACCAGCCTGGCTCTGACCCGAGTTCCGATCTCGCTCCACCACCGAGCCTGGCCTTAGACATGGAGCTGTCTGAGAAGATGCAATTAAAGTTGAGCCCAAGTAATCTTGCTATGATGCAGTATGGAAGATGAAATTCGCCGAAAGCGTCGTTGCCCTTACATAAAAGTGGCGCCATGGGCCTAAGCTCTGCGCGCCCTATGCGCAAATGGGGTGGTATACCCCTTAATTTTGCAATGCGCGTTGTTATAGGTGCTCTCAAGTCGAGTGGGAAGATGATGAAGGTACCATATTGTACCGCCTGTCTTGGGCCCAAAAAACTGGGTGCCAGAACGTGGGCGCCCTGTCCTACCTACAAACGCTACCCCTCAAGACGAGGATCAAGAGAATGGCCAAGGATGGTCATTCTGCGAGAGCCATTGCCTCCAAGCTTAACCAAGGCGAGGGGATCAAGATTTCCTGCACCTCAGTGTGCAACATCTTGCATGGGGGAAGGAAGCCCCTTCGATGGCTCAGGGTTACACACAAGAGGGTGCTAGGTGAGGAGAACAAGATAGCTAGAGTGGATTTCTGTGGCAAGTGGATGGACTGCAGGTCTTCAACTTTTGATTCTTGGGTCTTCCTGGATGCCAAGGACCTTTATTGCTACAAGTATGACAAGGGAAGGCTGGATTTTGCTTGGCAAGAGGTGGACAGTGAGCCCCCCCCCCAACTTGGGGCCCAAAGCAGGGGCACCTTGGGTGTACAGGTTCTATGGGGCTGTTGGCAAGAACTTCAAATCCAAACTGTATTTTGTACCCCCCTCCCCTGAGTCTAACTCAAAGCAAAAGAGGAGTTCTGTTAACTTCAACTCCATGCACTTCATTGGGATGATGACAGAACTACATGAGGAGATCAAGGCCTCTACACTTGGGAGGAGGAGGGGGGGCTACAAGCTCATCATGGACCATGCAACTCAACACTTCTCAAATTTCTCCAAGGATGCCTTGGAGCAGTTGGGTGTGAATGTGGTTGAAGGTTACCCACCACAATCTTGGGACTTGAATATCATTGAGAATGTGTGGGGGGTCCTACACAATAAGATGCACAAGAAGAACTCCAAGAATGGTGCTGGCTGGAGAGGACACATAGAGAAGGCATGGGAAAGCATTGGCATCAAAACTGTAAATGCTCTTCATGATGGGTTCCAAGATAGGCTGCAACTAGTGCACAGCAAGGGTGGAAGGTGGTGCCCCCACCACTAGGTAGGAGTGCTTTTAGGTGTGGAGGTCTATGTAAAGTGAATGATGTGGTGTCACTTGGAAAACATAGATGAATGGGCATGCCATATGTGGAATTATGAGGATGCCACTATCACTGTTTGGGATGCTAGTAGTGTTGCCTAAGTCCCAACTTCATGACATGCACAACCATTTCAAGTTTTACATAAATTGGGATTTTTTAATATTATTGATTAGTATGTATTCCAAAGCACCACCTTTGAAAGTGATTCATCCCTTGTAAATATGGCCCCTATCTCCACCAATGACCCAATACATGTGACTGTCATACTAAATCATTCTTAGTACATGATTTCATGTTCATTGGAAATACAAGTCACCAGGATTGACAGGGTATGTGTAAAAAAGGAAAGGAAACCCATGAATTCAAGGGCATACATAGGGGCTTCCTTTAGGGTCCCCAAAGTTTAAGCCCATGTATGTTTATTTTTGTATATTTCATGTGAAGATGGATTCATCACATTGTGTGTGGGCTGCAGTTGGGCCTTTTTACAAGTAATTTAATGATGTGGTGCATGGCCATCCTTTTGCTGGGTTCTCCTTGTATTCCCATGCCTCAAATTTGATGTAAATAGGCTATTCACGTTACACACACAAACCAAGGGTGGACCTTAAAAACGTACAAGTGAACGGACCAAGTTGCAAGCTATGGTTGGGTGCCCATGTGGCCTGTTTGGGTAATACATGGAGTACACATCCATAGGAGGTAGAGCTGTAAGGTGTGCAACATGTGCCATGTACTTGCAGATGTATGCCACATGACACTGCCTAGGCACCCCCATTAAGGCTTGCCTATGTGGGGAGTGCTCATGGTCCCCATGAGGCCTAGCTAGACCTTCCCCCCTACATGTAGGTGTACCCTATGCATCCCCCAAGTATGCTTTGTGGCTACCTAGACAAAGCTTGCAACTTGGTCCGATGACTTAACCATTTGAACGTCGCACACCGGGAATAGATCACCAGCCTGGCTCTGACCCGAGTTCCGATCTCGCTCCACCACCGAGCCTGGCCTTAGACATGGAGCTGTCTGAGAAGATGCAATTAAAGTTGAGCCCAAGTAATCTTGCTATGATGCAGTATGGAAGATGAAATTCGCCGAAAGCGTCGTTGCCCTTACATAAAAGTGGCGCCATGGGCCTAAGCTCTGCGCGCCCTATGCGCAAATGGGGTGGTATACCCCTTAATTTTGCAATGCGCGTTGTTATAGGTGCTCTCAAGTCGAGTGGGAAGATGATGAAGGTACCATATTGTACCGCCTGTCTTGGGCCCAAAAAACTGGGTGCCAGAACGTGGGCGCCCTGTCCTACCTACAAACGCTACCCCTCAAGACGAGGATCAAGAGAATGGCCAAGGATGGTCATTCTGCGAGAGCCATTGCCTCCAAGCTTAACCAAGGCGAGGGGATCAAGATTTCCTGCACCTCAGTGTGCAACATCTTGCATGGGGGAAGGAAGCCCCTTCGATGGCTCAGGGTTACACACAAGAGGGTGCTAGGTGAGGAGAACAAGATAGCTAGAGTGGATTTCTGTGGCAAGTGGATGGACTGCAGGTCTTCAACTTTTGATTCTTGGGTCTTCCTGGATGCCAAGGACCTTTATTGCTACAAGTATGACAAGGGAAGGCTGGATTTTGCTTGGCAAGAGGTGGACAGTGAGCCCCCCCCCCAACTTGGGGCCCAAAGCAGGGGCACCTTGGGTGTACAGGTTCTATGGGGCTGTTGGCAAGAACTTCAAATCCAAACTGTATTTTGTACCCCCCTCCCCTGAGTCTAACTCAAAGCAAAAGAGGAGTTCTGTTAACTTCAACTCCATGCACTTCATTGGGATGATGACAGAACTACATGAGGAGATCAAGGCCTCTACACTTGGGAGGAGGAGGGGGGGCTACAAGCTCATCATGGACCATGCAACTCAACACTTCTCAAATTTCTCCAAGGATGCCTTGGAGCAGTTGGGTGTGAATGTGGTTGAAGGTTACCCACCACAATCTTGGGACTTGAATATCATTGAGAATGTGTGGGGGGTCCTACACAATAAGATGCACAAGAAGAACTCCAAGAATGGTGCTGGCTGGAGAGGACACATAGAGAAGGCATGGGAAAGCATTGGCATCAAAACTGTAAATGCTCTTCATGATGGGTTCCAAGATAGGCTGCAACTAGTGCACAGCAAGGGTGGAAGGTGGTGCCCCCACCACTAGGTAGGAGTGCTTTTAGGTGTGGAGGTCTATGTAAAGTGAATGATGTGGTGTCACTTGGAAAACATAGATGAATGGGCATGCCATATGTGGAATTATGAGGATGCCACTATCACTGTTTGGGATGCTAGTAGTGTTGCCTAAGTCCCAACTTCATGACATGCACAACCATTTCAAGTTTTACATAAATTGGGATTTTTTAATATTATTGATTAGTATGTATTCCAAAGCACCACCTTTGAAAGTGATTCATCCCTTGTAAATATGGCCCCTATCTCCACCAATGACCCAATACATGTGACTGTCATACTAAATCATTCTTAGTACATGATTTCATGTTCATTGGAAATACAAGTCACCAGGATTGACAGGGTATGTGTAAAAAAGGAAAGGAAACCCATGAATTCAAGGGCATACATAGGGGCTTCCTTTAGGGTCCCCAAAGTTTAAGCCCATGTATGTTTATTTTTGTATATTTCATGTGAAGATGGATTCATCACATTGTGTGTGGGCTGCAGTTGGGCCTTTTTACAAGTAATTTAATGATGTGGTGCATGGCCATCCTTTTGCTGGGTTCTCCTTGTATTCCCATGCCTCAAATTTGATGTAAATAGGCTATTCACGTTACACACACAAACCAAGGGTGGACCTTAAAAACGTACAAGTGAACGGACCAAGTTGCAAGCTATGGTTGGGTGCCCATGTGGCCTGTTTGGGTAATACATGGAGTACACATCCATAGGAGGTAGAGCTGTAAGGTGTGCAACATGTGCCATGTACTTGCAGATGTATGCCACATGACACTGCCTAGGCACCCCCATTAAGGCTTGCCTATGTGGGGAGTGCTCATGGTCCCCATGAGGCCTAGCTAGACCTTCCCCCCTACATGTAGGTGTACCCTATGCATCCCCCAAGTATGCTTTGTGGCTACCTAGACAAAGCTTGCAACTTGGTCCGATGACTTAACCATTTGAACGTCGCACACCGGGAATAGATCACCAGCCTGGCTCTGACCCGAGTTCCGATCTCGCTCCACCACCGAGCCTGGCCTTAGACATGGAGCTGTCTGAGAAGATGCAATTAAAGTTGAGCCCAAGTAATCTTGCTATGATGCAGTATGGAAGATGAAATTCGCCGAAAGCGTCGTTGCCCTTACATAAAAGTGGCGCCATGGGCCTAAGCTCTGCGCGCCCTATGCGCAAATGGGGTGGTATACCCCTTAATTTTGCAATGCGCGTTGTTATAGGTGCTCTCAAGTCGAGTGGGAAGATGATGAAGGTACCATATTGTACCGCCTGTCTTGGGCCCAAAAAACTGGGTGCCAGAACGTGGGCGCCCTGTCCTACCTACAAACGCTACCCCTCAAGACGAGGATCAAGAGAATGGCCAAGGATGGTCATTCTGCGAGAGCCATTGCCTCCAAGCTTAACCAAGGCGAGGGGATCAAGATTTCCTGCACCTCAGTGTGCAACATCTTGCATGGGGGAAGGAAGCCCCTTCGATGGCTCAGGGTTACACACAAGAGGGTGCTAGGTGAGGAGAACAAGATAGCTAGAGTGGATTTCTGTGGCAAGTGGATGGACTGCAGGTCTTCAACTTTTGATTCTTGGGTCTTCCTGGATGCCAAGGACCTTTATTGCTACAAGTATGACAAGGGAAGGCTGGATTTTGCTTGGCAAGAGGTGGACAGTGAGCCCCCCCCCCAACTTGGGGCCCAAAGCAGGGGCACCTTGGGTGTACAGGTTCTATGGGGCTGTTGGCAAGAACTTCAAATCCAAACTGTATTTTGTACCCCCCTCCCCTGAGTCTAACTCAAAGCAAAAGAGGAGTTCTGTTAACTTCAACTCCATGCACTTCATTGGGATGATGACAGAACTACATGAGGAGATCAAGGCCTCTACACTTGGGAGGAGGAGGGGGGGCTACAAGCTCATCATGGACCATGCAACTCAACACTTCTCAAATTTCTCCAAGGATGCCTTGGAGCAGTTGGGTGTGAATGTGGTTGAAGGTTACCCACCACAATCTTGGGACTTGAATATCATTGAGAATGTGTGGGGGGTCCTACACAATAAGATGCACAAGAAGAACTCCAAGAATGGTGCTGGCTGGAGAGGACACATAGAGAAGGCATGGGAAAGCATTGGCATCAAAACTGTAAATGCTCTTCATGATGGGTTCCAAGATAGGCTGCAACTAGTGCACAGCAAGGGTGGAAGGTGGTGCCCCCACCACTAGGTAGGAGTGCTTTTAGGTGTGGAGGTCTATGTAAAGTGAATGATGTGGTGTCACTTGGAAAACATAGATGAATGGGCATGCCATATGTGGAATTATGAGGATGCCACTATCACTGTTTGGGATGCTAGTAGTGTTGCCTAAGTCCCAACTTCATGACATGCACAACCATTTCAAGTTTTACATAAATTGGGATTTTTTAATATTATTGATTAGTATGTATTCCAAAGCACCACCTTTGAAAGTGATTCATCCCTTGTAAATATGGCCCCTATCTCCACCAATGACCCAATACATGTGACTGTCATACTAAATCATTCTTAGTACATGATTTCATGTTCATTGGAAATACAAGTCACCAGGATTGACAGGGTATGTGTAAAAAAGGAAAGGAAACCCATGAATTCAAGGGCATACATAGGGGCTTCCTTTAGGGTCCCCAAAGTTTAAGCCCATGTATGTTTATTTTTGTATATTTCATGTGAAGATGGATTCATCACATTGTGTGTGGGCTGCAGTTGGGCCTTTTTACAAGTAATTTAATGATGTGGTGCATGGCCATCCTTTTGCTGGGTTCTCCTTGTATTCCCATGCCTCAAATTTGATGTAAATAGGCTATTCACGTTACACACACAAACCAAGGGTGGACCTTAAAAACGTACAAGTGAACGGACCAAGTTGCAAGCTATGGTTGGGTGCCCATGTGGCCTGTTTGGGTAATACATGGAGTACACATCCATAGGAGGTAGAGCTGTAAGGTGTGCAACATGTGCCATGTACTTGCAGATGTATGCCACATGACACTGCCTAGGCACCCCCATTAAGGCTTGCCTATGTGGGGAGTGCTCATGGTCCCCATGAGGCCTAGCTAGACCTTCCCCCCTACATGTAGGTGTACCCTATGCATCCCCCAAGTATGCTTTGTGGCTACCTAGACAAAGCTTGCAACTTGGTCCGATGACTTAACCATTTGAACGTCGCACACCGGGAATAGATCACCAGCCTGGCTCTGACCCGAGTTCCGATCTCGCTCCACCACCGAGCCTGGCCTTAGACATGGAGCTGTCTGAGAAGATGCAATTAAAGTTGAGCCCAAGTAATCTTGCTATGATGCAGTATGGAAGATGAAATTCGCCGAAAGCGTCGTTGCCCTTACATAAAAGTGGCGCCATGGGCCTAAGCTCTGCGCGCCCTATGCGCAAATGGGGTGGTATACCCCTTAATTTTGCAATGCGCGTTGTTATAGGTGCTCTCAAGTCGAGTGGGAAGATGATGAAGGTACCATATTGTACCGCCTGTCTTGGGCCCAAAAAACTGGGTGCCAGAACGTGGGCGCCCTGTCCTACCTACAAACGCTACCCCTCAAGACGAGGATCAAGAGAATGGCCAAGGATGGTCATTCTGCGAGAGCCATTGCCTCCAAGCTTAACCAAGGCGAGGGGATCAAGATTTCCTGCACCTCAGTGTGCAACATCTTGCATGGGGGAAGGAAGCCCCTTCGATGGCTCAGGGTTACACACAAGAGGGTGCTAGGTGAGGAGAACAAGATAGCTAGAGTGGATTTCTGTGGCAAGTGGATGGACTGCAGGTCTTCAACTTTTGATTCTTGGGTCTTCCTGGATGCCAAGGACCTTTATTGCTACAAGTATGACAAGGGAAGGCTGGATTTTGCTTGGCAAGAGGTGGACAGTGAGCCCCCCCCCCAACTTGGGGCCCAAAGCAGGGGCACCTTGGGTGTACAGGTTCTATGGGGCTGTTGGCAAGAACTTCAAATCCAAACTGTATTTTGTACCCCCCTCCCCTGAGTCTAACTCAAAGCAAAAGAGGAGTTCTGTTAACTTCAACTCCATGCACTTCATTGGGATGATGACAGAACTACATGAGGAGATCAAGGCCTCTACACTTGGGAGGAGGAGGGGGGGCTACAAGCTCATCATGGACCATGCAACTCAACACTTCTCAAATTTCTCCAAGGATGCCTTGGAGCAGTTGGGTGTGAATGTGGTTGAAGGTTACCCACCACAATCTTGGGACTTGAATATCATTGAGAATGTGTGGGGGGTCCTACACAATAAGATGCACAAGAAGAACTCCAAGAATGGTGCTGGCTGGAGAGGACACATAGAGAAGGCATGGGAAAGCATTGGCATCAAAACTGTAAATGCTCTTCATGATGGGTTCCAAGATAGGCTGCAACTAGTGCACAGCAAGGGTGGAAGGTGGTGCCCCCACCACTAGGTAGGAGTGCTTTTAGGTGTGGAGGTCTATGTAAAGTGAATGATGTGGTGTCACTTGGAAAACATAGATGAATGGGCATGCCATATGTGGAATTATGAGGATGCCACTATCACTGTTTGGGATGCTAGTAGTGTTGCCTAAGTCCCAACTTCATGACATGCACAACCATTTCAAGTTTTACATAAATTGGGATTTTTTAATATTATTGATTAGTATGTATTCCAAAGCACCACCTTTGAAAGTGATTCATCCCTTGTAAATATGGCCCCTATCTCCACCAATGACCCAATACATGTGACTGTCATACTAAATCATTCTTAGTACATGATTTCATGTTCATTGGAAATACAAGTCACCAGGATTGACAGGGTATGTGTAAAAAAGGAAAGGAAACCCATGAATTCAAGGGCATACATAGGGGCTTCCTTTAGGGTCCCCAAAGTTTAAGCCCATGTATGTTTATTTTTGTATATTTCATGTGAAGATGGATTCATCACATTGTGTGTGGGCTGCAGTTGGGCCTTTTTACAAGTAATTTAATGATGTGGTGCATGGCCATCCTTTTGCTGGGTTCTCCTTGTATTCCCATGCCTCAAATTTGATGTAAATAGGCTATTCACGTTACACACACAAACCAAGGGTGGACCTTAAAAACGTACAAGTGAACGGACCAAGTTGCAAGCTATGGTTGGGTGCCCATGTGGCCTGTTTGGGTAATACATGGAGTACACATCCATAGGAGGTAGAGCTGTAAGGTGTGCAACATGTGCCATGTACTTGCAGATGTATGCCACATGACACTGCCTAGGCACCCCCATTAAGGCTTGCCTATGTGGGGAGTGCTCATGGTCCCCATGAGGCCTAGCTAGACCTTCCCCCCTACATGTAGGTGTACCCTATGCATCCCCCAAGTATGCTTTGTGGCTACCTAGACAAAGCTTGCAACTTGGTCCGATGACTTAACCATTTGAACGTCGCACACCGGGAATAGATCACCAGCCTGGCTCTGACCCGAGTTCCGATCTCGCTCCACCACCGAGCCTGGCCTTAGACATGGAGCTGTCTGAGAAGATGCAATTAAAGTTGAGCCCAAGTAATCTTGCTATGATGCAGTATGGAAGATGAAATTCGCCGAAAGCGTCGTTGCCCTTACATAAAAGTGGCGCCATGGGCCTAAGCTCTGCGCGCCCTATGCGCAAATGGGGTGGTATACCCCTTAATTTTGCAATGCGCGTTGTTATAGGTGCTCTCAAGTCGAGTGGGAAGATGATGAAGGTACCATATTGTACCGCCTGTCTTGGGCCCAAAAAACTGGGTGCCAGAACGTGGGCGCCCTGTCCTACCTACAAACGCTACCCCTCAAGACGAGGATCAAGAGAATGGCCAAGGATGGTCATTCTGCGAGAGCCATTGCCTCCAAGCTTAACCAAGGCGAGGGGATCAAGATTTCCTGCACCTCAGTGTGCAACATCTTGCATGGGGGAAGGAAGCCCCTTCGATGGCTCAGGGTTACACACAAGAGGGTGCTAGGTGAGGAGAACAAGATAGCTAGAGTGGATTTCTGTGGCAAGTGGATGGACTGCAGGTCTTCAACTTTTGATTCTTGGGTCTTCCTGGATGCCAAGGACCTTTATTGCTACAAGTATGACAAGGGAAGGCTGGATTTTGCTTGGCAAGAGGTGGACAGTGAGCCCCCCCCCCAACTTGGGGCCCAAAGCAGGGGCACCTTGGGTGTACAGGTTCTATGGGGCTGTTGGCAAGAACTTCAAATCCAAACTGTATTTTGTACCCCCCTCCCCTGAGTCTAACTCAAAGCAAAAGAGGAGTTCTGTTAACTTCAACTCCATGCACTTCATTGGGATGATGACAGAACTACATGAGGAGATCAAGGCCTCTACACTTGGGAGGAGGAGGGGGGGCTACAAGCTCATCATGGACCATGCAACTCAACACTTCTCAAATTTCTCCAAGGATGCCTTGGAGCAGTTGGGTGTGAATGTGGTTGAAGGTTACCCACCACAATCTTGGGACTTGAATATCATTGAGAATGTGTGGGGGGTCCTACACAATAAGATGCACAAGAAGAACTCCAAGAATGGTGCTGGCTGGAGAGGACACATAGAGAAGGCATGGGAAAGCATTGGCATCAAAACTGTAAATGCTCTTCATGATGGGTTCCAAGATAGGCTGCAACTAGTGCACAGCAAGGGTGGAAGGTGGTGCCCCCACCACTAGGTAGGAGTGCTTTTAGGTGTGGAGGTCTATGTAAAGTGAATGATGTGGTGTCACTTGGAAAACATAGATGAATGGGCATGCCATATGTGGAATTATGAGGATGCCACTATCACTGTTTGGGATGCTAGTAGTGTTGCCTAAGTCCCAACTTCATGACATGCACAACCATTTCAAGTTTTACATAAATTGGGATTTTTTAATATTATTGATTAGTATGTATTCCAAAGCACCACCTTTGAAAGTGATTCATCCCTTGTAAATATGGCCCCTATCTCCACCAATGACCCAATACATGTGACTGTCATACTAAATCATTCTTAGTACATGATTTCATGTTCATTGGAAATACAAGTCACCAGGATTGACAGGGTATGTGTAAAAAAGGAAAGGAAACCCATGAATTCAAGGGCATACATAGGGGCTTCCTTTAGGGTCCCCAAAGTTTAAGCCCATGTATGTTTATTTTTGTATATTTCATGTGAAGATGGATTCATCACATTGTGTGTGGGCTGCAGTTGGGCCTTTTTACAAGTAATTTAATGATGTGGTGCATGGCCATCCTTTTGCTGGGTTCTCCTTGTATTCCCATGCCTCAAATTTGATGTAAATAGGCTATTCACGTTACACACACAAACCAAGGGTGGACCTTAAAAACGTACAAGTGAACGGACCAAGTTGCAAGCTATGGTTGGGTGCCCATGTGGCCTGTTTGGGTAATACATGGAGTACACATCCATAGGAGGTAGAGCTGTAAGGTGTGCAACATGTGCCATGTACTTGCAGATGTATGCCACATGACACTGCCTAGGCACCCCCATTAAGGCTTGCCTATGTGGGGAGTGCTCATGGTCCCCATGAGGCCTAGCTAGACCTTCCCCCCTACATGTAGGTGTACCCTATGCATCCCCCAAGTATGCTTTGTGGCTACCTAGACAAAGCTTGCAACTTGGTCCGATGACTTAACCATTTGAACGTCGCACACCGGGAATAGATCACCAGCCTGGCTCTGACCCGAGTTCCGATCTCGCTCCACCACCGAGCCTGGCCTTAGACATGGAGCTGTCTGAGAAGATGCAATTAAAGTTGAGCCCAAGTAATCTTGCTATGATGCAGTATGGAAGATGAAATTCGCCGAAAGCGTCGTTGCCCTTACATAAAAGTGGCGCCATGGGCCTAAGCTCTGCGCGCCCTATGCGCAAATGGGGTGGTATACCCCTTAATTTTGCAATGCGCGTTGTTATAGGTGCTCTCAAGTCGAGTGGGAAGATGATGAAGGTACCATATTGTACCGCCTGTCTTGGGCCCAAAAAACTGGGTGCCAGAACGTGGGCGCCCTGTCCTACCTACAAACGCTACCCCTCAAGACGAGGATCAAGAGAATGGCCAAGGATGGTCATTCTGCGAGAGCCATTGCCTCCAAGCTTAACCAAGGCGAGGGGATCAAGATTTCCTGCACCTCAGTGTGCAACATCTTGCATGGGGGAAGGAAGCCCCTTCGATGGCTCAGGGTTACACACAAGAGGGTGCTAGGTGAGGAGAACAAGATAGCTAGAGTGGATTTCTGTGGCAAGTGGATGGACTGCAGGTCTTCAACTTTTGATTCTTGGGTCTTCCTGGATGCCAAGGACCTTTATTGCTACAAGTATGACAAGGGAAGGCTGGATTTTGCTTGGCAAGAGGTGGACAGTGAGCCCCCCCCCCAACTTGGGGCCCAAAGCAGGGGCACCTTGGGTGTACAGGTTCTATGGGGCTGTTGGCAAGAACTTCAAATCCAAACTGTATTTTGTACCCCCCTCCCCTGAGTCTAACTCAAAGCAAAAGAGGAGTTCTGTTAACTTCAACTCCATGCACTTCATTGGGATGATGACAGAACTACATGAGGAGATCAAGGCCTCTACACTTGGGAGGAGGAGGGGGGGCTACAAGCTCATCATGGACCATGCAACTCAACACTTCTCAAATTTCTCCAAGGATGCCTTGGAGCAGTTGGGTGTGAATGTGGTTGAAGGTTACCCACCACAATCTTGGGACTTGAATATCATTGAGAATGTGTGGGGGGTCCTACACAATAAGATGCACAAGAAGAACTCCAAGAATGGTGCTGGCTGGAGAGGACACATAGAGAAGGCATGGGAAAGCATTGGCATCAAAACTGTAAATGCTCTTCATGATGGGTTCCAAGATAGGCTGCAACTAGTGCACAGCAAGGGTGGAAGGTGGTGCCCCCACCACTAGGTAGGAGTGCTTTTAGGTGTGGAGGTCTATGTAAAGTGAATGATGTGGTGTCACTTGGAAAACATAGATGAATGGGCATGCCATATGTGGAATTATGAGGATGCCACTATCACTGTTTGGGATGCTAGTAGTGTTGCCTAAGTCCCAACTTCATGACATGCACAACCATTTCAAGTTTTACATAAATTGGGATTTTTTAATATTATTGATTAGTATGTATTCCAAAGCACCACCTTTGAAAGTGATTCATCCCTTGTAAATATGGCCCCTATCTCCACCAATGACCCAATACATGTGACTGTCATACTAAATCATTCTTAGTACATGATTTCATGTTCATTGGAAATACAAGTCACCAGGATTGACAGGGTATGTGTAAAAAAGGAAAGGAAACCCATGAATTCAAGGGCATACATAGGGGCTTCCTTTAGGGTCCCCAAAGTTTAAGCCCATGTATGTTTATTTTTGTATATTTCATGTGAAGATGGATTCATCACATTGTGTGTGGGCTGCAGTTGGGCCTTTTTACAAGTAATTTAATGATGTGGTGCATGGCCATCCTTTTGCTGGGTTCTCCTTGTATTCCCATGCCTCAAATTTGATGTAAATAGGCTATTCACGTTACACACACAAACCAAGGGTGGACCTTAAAAACGTACAAGTGAACGGACCAAGTTGCAAGCTATGGTTGGGTGCCCATGTGGCCTGTTTGGGTAATACATGGAGTACACATCCATAGGAGGTAGAGCTGTAAGGTGTGCAACATGTGCCATGTACTTGCAGATGTATGCCACATGACACTGCCTAGGCACCCCCATTAAGGCTTGCCTATGTGGGGAGTGCTCATGGTCCCCATGAGGCCTAGCTAGACCTTCCCCCCTACATGTAGGTGTACCCTATGCATCCCCCAAGTATGCTTTGTGGCTACCTAGACAAAGCTTGCAACTTGGTCCGATGACTTAACCATTTGAACGTCGCACACCGGGAATAGATCACCAGCCTGGCTCTGACCCGAGTTCCGATCTCGCTCCACCACCGAGCCTGGCCTTAGACATGGAGCTGTCTGAGAAGATGCAATTAAAGTTGAGCCCAAGTAATCTTGCTATGATGCAGTATGGAAGATGAAATTCGCCGAAAGCGTCGTTGCCCTTACATAAAAGTGGCGCCATGGGCCTAAGCTCTGCGCGCCCTATGCGCAAATGGGGTGGTATACCCCTTAATTTTGCAATGCGCGTTGTTATAGGTGCTCTCAAGTCGAGTGGGAAGATGATGAAGGTACCATATTGTACCGCCTGTCTTGGGCCCAAAAAACTGGGTGCCAGAACGTGGGCGCCCTGTCCTACCTACAAACGCTACCCCTCAAGACGAGGATCAAGAGAATGGCCAAGGATGGTCATTCTGCGAGAGCCATTGCCTCCAAGCTTAACCAAGGCGAGGGGATCAAGATTTCCTGCACCTCAGTGTGCAACATCTTGCATGGGGGAAGGAAGCCCCTTCGATGGCTCAGGGTTACACACAAGAGGGTGCTAGGTGAGGAGAACAAGATAGCTAGAGTGGATTTCTGTGGCAAGTGGATGGACTGCAGGTCTTCAACTTTTGATTCTTGGGTCTTCCTGGATGCCAAGGACCTTTATTGCTACAAGTATGACAAGGGAAGGCTGGATTTTGCTTGGCAAGAGGTGGACAGTGAGCCCCCCCCCCAACTTGGGGCCCAAAGCAGGGGCACCTTGGGTGTACAGGTTCTATGGGGCTGTTGGCAAGAACTTCAAATCCAAACTGTATTTTGTACCCCCCTCCCCTGAGTCTAACTCAAAGCAAAAGAGGAGTTCTGTTAACTTCAACTCCATGCACTTCATTGGGATGATGACAGAACTACATGAGGAGATCAAGGCCTCTACACTTGGGAGGAGGAGGGGGGGCTACAAGCTCATCATGGACCATGCAACTCAACACTTCTCAAATTTCTCCAAGGATGCCTTGGAGCAGTTGGGTGTGAATGTGGTTGAAGGTTACCCACCACAATCTTGGGACTTGAATATCATTGAGAATGTGTGGGGGGTCCTACACAATAAGATGCACAAGAAGAACTCCAAGAATGGTGCTGGCTGGAGAGGACACATAGAGAAGGCATGGGAAAGCATTGGCATCAAAACTGTAAATGCTCTTCATGATGGGTTCCAAGATAGGCTGCAACTAGTGCACAGCAAGGGTGGAAGGTGGTGCCCCCACCACTAGGTAGGAGTGCTTTTAGGTGTGGAGGTCTATGTAAAGTGAATGATGTGGTGTCACTTGGAAAACATAGATGAATGGGCATGCCATATGTGGAATTATGAGGATGCCACTATCACTGTTTGGGATGCTAGTAGTGTTGCCTAAGTCCCAACTTCATGACATGCACAACCATTTCAAGTTTTACATAAATTGGGATTTTTTAATATTATTGATTAGTATGTATTCCAAAGCACCACCTTTGAAAGTGATTCATCCCTTGTAAATATGGCCCCTATCTCCACCAATGACCCAATACATGTGACTGTCATACTAAATCATTCTTAGTACATGATTTCATGTTCATTGGAAATACAAGTCACCAGGATTGACAGGGTATGTGTAAAAAAGGAAAGGAAACCCATGAATTCAAGGGCATACATAGGGGCTTCCTTTAGGGTCCCCAAAGTTTAAGCCCATGTATGTTTATTTTTGTATATTTCATGTGAAGATGGATTCATCACATTGTGTGTGGGCTGCAGTTGGGCCTTTTTACAAGTAATTTAATGATGTGGTGCAATGGCCATCCTTTTTGCGGGGTTTCTCTTGTATCCCATGCCTCAAATTTTGATTAAATAGGCTATTCCCGTACACCACAAACCAAGGGTGGACCTTAAAAGTACAAGTGAACGGACCCAAGTTGCACAGCTATGGTTGGGTTCCCATGTGGCCTGTTTGGGGTAATACATGGAGTACACATCCATGTAGGGGGGAAGGTCTAGCTAGGCCTCATGGGGACGTAAAACACAAACAATGAGCACTCCCCACATAGGCAAGCCTTAATGGGTGCCTAGGCAGTGTCATGTGCATACATTCTGCAAGTACATGGCCCCATTTGCACACCTTACAGCTCTACCTCCTATGGATGTGTACTCCATGTATTACCCAAACAGGCCACATGGGCACCCAACCATAGCTTGCAACTTGGTCCGTTCACTTGTACGTTTTTAAGGTCCACCCTTGGTTTGTGTGTGTAACGTGAATAGCCTATTTACATCAAATTTGAGGCATGGGAATACAAGGAGAACCCAGCAAAAGGATGGCCATGCACCACATCATTAAATTACTTGTAGAAAGGCCCAACTGCAGCCCATACACAATGTGATGAATCCATCTTCACATGAAATATACAAAAATAAACATACATGGGCTTAAACTTTGGGGACCCTAAAGGAAGCCCCTATGTATGCCCTTGAATCCATGGGTTTCCTTTCCTTTTTTACACATACCCTGTCAATCCTGGTGACTTGTATTTCCAATGAACATGAAATCATGTACTAAGAATGATTTAGTATGACAGTCACATGTATTGGGTCATTGGTGGAGATAGGGGCCATATTTACAAGGGATGAATCACTTTCAAAGGTGGTGCTTTGGAATACATACTAATCAATAATATTAAAAAATCCCAACTTATGTAAAACTTGAAATGGTAGTGCATGTCATGAAGTTGGGACTTAGGCAACACTACTAGCATCCCAAACAGTGATAGTGGCATCCTCATAATGCCACATATGGCATGCCCATTCATCTATGTTTTCCGAGTGACACCACATCATTCACTTTACATAGACCTCCACACCTAAAAGCACTCCTACCTAGTGGTGGGGGCACCACCTTCCACCCTTGCTGTGCACCAGTTGCAGCCTATCTTGGAACCCATCATGAAGAGCATTTACAGTTTTGATGCCAATGCTTTCCCATGCCTTCTCTATGTGTCCTCTCCAGCCAGCACCATTCTTGGAGTTCTTCTTGTGCATCTTATTGTGTAGGACCCCCCACACATTCTCAATGATATTCAAGTCCCAAGATTGTGGTGGGTAAGCTTCAACCACCTTCACACCCAACTGCTCCAAGGCATCCTTGGAGAAATTTGAGAAGTGTTGAGTTGCATGGTCCATGATGAGCTTGTAGCCCCCCCTCCTCCTCCCAAGTGTAGAGGCCTTGATCTCCTCATGTAGTTCTGTCATCATCCCAATGAAGTGCATGGAGTTGAAGTTAACAGAACTCCTCTTTTGCTTTGAGTTAGACTCAGGGGAGGGGGGTACAAAATACAGTTTGGATTTGAAGTTCTTGCCAACAGCCCCATAGAACCTGTACACCCAAGGTGCCCCTGCTTTGGGCCCCAAGTTGGGGGGGGGGCTCACTGTCCACCTCTTGCCAAGCAAAATCCAGCCTTCCCTTGTCATACTTGTAGCAATAAAGGTCCTTGGCATCCAGGAAGACCCAAGAATCAAAAGTTGAAGACCTGCAGTCCATCCACTTGCCACAGAAATCCACTCTAGCTATCTTGTTCTCCTCACCTAGCACCCTCTTGTGTGTAACCCTGAGCCATCGAAGGGGCTTCCTTCCCCCATGCAAGATGTTGCACACTGAGGTGCAGGAAATCTTGATCCCCTCGCCTTGGTTAAGCTTGGAGGCAATGGCTCTCGCAGAATGACCATCCTTGGCCATTCTCTTGATCCTCGTCTTGAGGGGTAGCGTTTGTAGGTAGGACAGGGCGCCCACGTTCTGGCACCCAGTTTTTTGGGCCCAAGACAGGCGGTACAATATGGTACCTTCATCATCTTCCCACTCGACTTGAGAGCACCTATAACAACGCGCATTGCAAAATTAAGGGGTATACCACCCCATTTGCGCATAGGGCGCGCAGAGCTTAGGCCCATGGCGCCACTTTTATGTAAGGGCAACGACGCTTTCGGCGAATTTCATCTTCCATACTGCATCATAGCAAGATTACTTGGGCTCAACTTTAATTGCATCTTCTCAGACAGCTCCATGTCTAAGGCCAGGCTCGGTGGTGGAGCGAGATCGGAACTCGGGTCAGAGCCAGGCTGGTGATCTATTCCCGGTGTGCGACGTTCAAATGGTTAAGTCATCGGACCAAGTTGCAAGCTTTGTCTAGGTAGCCACAAAGCATACTTGGGGGATGCATAGGGTACACCTACATGTAGGGGGGAAGGTCTAGCTAGGCCTCATGGGGACCATGAGCACTCCCCACATAGGCAAGCCTTAATGGGGGTGCCTAGGCAGTGTCATGTGGCATACATCTGCAAGTACATGGCACATGTTGCACACCTTACAGCTCTACCTCCTATGGATGTGTACTCCATGTATTACCCAAACAGGCCACATGGGCACCCAACCATAGCTTGCAACTTGGTCCGTTCACTTGTACGTTTTTAAGGTCCACCCTTGGTTTGTGTGTGTAACGTGAATAGCCTATTTACATCAAATTTGAGGCATGGGAATACAAGGAGAACCCAGCAAAAGGATGGCCATGCACCACATCATTAAATTACTTGTAGAAAGGCCCAACTGCAGCCCATACACAATGTGATGAATCCATCTTCACATGAAATATACAAAAATAAACATACATGGGCTTAAACTTTGGGGACCCTAAAGGAAGCCCCTATGTATGCCCTTGAATCCATGGGTTTCCTTTCCTTTTTTACACATACCCTGTCAATCCTGGTGACTTGTATTTCCAATGAACATGAAATCATGTACTAAGAATGATTTAGTATGACAGTCACATGTATTGGGTCATTGGTGGAGATAGGGGCCATATTTACAAGGGATGAATCACTTTCAAAGGTGGTGCTTTGGAATACATACTAATCAATAATATTAAAAAATCCCAACTTATGTAAAACTTGAAATGGTAGTGCATGTCATGAAGTTGGGACTTAGGCAACACTACTAGCATCCCAAACAGTGATAGTGGCATCCTCATAATGCCACATATGGCATGCCCATTCATCTATGTTTTCCGAAGTGACACCACATCATTCACTTTACATAGACCTCCACACCTAAAAGCACTCCTACCTAGTGGTGGGGGCACCACCTTCCACCCTTGCTGTGCACCTAGTTGCAGCCTATCTTGGAACCCATCATGAAGAGCATTTACAGTTTTGATGCCAATGCTTTCCCATGCCTTCTCTATGTGTCCTCTCCAGCCAGCACCATTCTTGGAGTTCTTCTTGTGCATCTTATTGTGTAGGACCCCCCACACATTCTCAATGATATTCAAGTCCCAAGATTGTGGTGGGTAAGCTTCAACCACCTTCACACCCAACTGCTCCAAGGCATCCTTGGAGAAATTTGAGAAGTGTTGAGTTGCATGGTCCATGATGAGCTTGTAGCCCCCCCTCCTCCTCCCAAGTGTAGAGGCCTTGATCTCCTCATGTAGTTCTGTCATCATCCCAATGAAGTGCATGGAGTTGAAGTTAACAGAACTCCTCTTTTGCTTTGAGTTAGACTCAGGGGAGGGGGGTACAAAATACAGTTTGGATTTGAAGTTCTTGCCAACAGCCCCATAGAACCTGTACACCCAAGGTGCCCCTGCTTTGGGCCCCAAGTTGGGGGGGGGGCTCACTGTCCACCTCTTGCCAAGCAAAATCCAGCCTTCCCTTGTCATACTTGTAGCAATAAAGGTCCTTGGCATCCAGGAAGACCCAAGAATCAAAAGTTGAAGACCTGCAGTCCATCCACTTGCCACAGAAATCCACTCTAGCTATCTTGTTCTCCTCACCTAGCACCCTCTTGTGTGTAACCCTGAGCCATCGAAGGGGCTTCCTTCCCCCATGCAAGATGTTGCACACTGAGGTGCAGGAAATCTTGATCCCCTCGCCTTGGTTAAGCTTGGAGGCAATGGCTCTCGCAGAATGACCATCCTTGGCCATTCTCTTGATCCTCGTCTTGAGGGGTAGCGTTTGTAGGTAGGACAGGGCGCCCACGTTCTGGCACCCAGTTTTTTGGGCCCAAGACAGGCGGTACAATATGGTACCTTCATCATCTTCCCACTCGACTTGAGAGCACCTATAACAACGCGCATTGCAAAATTAAGGGGTATACCACCCCATTTGCGCATAGGGCGCGCAGAGCTTAGGCCCATGGCGCCACTTTTATGTAAGGGCAACGACGCTTTCGGCGAATTTCATCTTCCATACTGCATCATAGCAAGATTACTTGGGCTCAACTTTAATTGCATCTTCTCAGACAGCTCCATGTCTAAGGCCAGGCTCGGTGGTGGAGCGAGATCGGAACTCGGGTCAGAGCCAGGCTGGTGATCTATTCCCGGTGTGCGACGTTCAAATGGTTAAGTCATCGGACCAAGTTGCAAGCTTTGTCTAGGTAGCCACAAAGCATACTTGGGGGATGCATAGGGTACACCTACATGTAGGGGGGAAGGTCTAGCTAGGCCTCATGGGGACCATGAGCACTCCCCACATAGGCAAGCCTTAATGGGGGTGCCTAGGCAGTGTCATGTGGCATACATCTGCAAGTACATGGCACATGTTGCACACCTTACAGCTCTACCTCCTATGGATGTGTACTCCATGTATTACCCAAACAGGCCACATGGGCACCCAACCATAGCTTGCAACTTGGTCCGTTCACTTGTACGTTTTTAAGGTCCACCCTTGGTTTGTGTGTGTAACGTGAATAGCCTATTTACATCAAATTTGAGGCATGGGAATACAAGGAGAACCCAGCAAAAGGATGGCCATGCACCACATCATTAAATTACTTGTAGAAAGGCCCAACTGCAGCCCATACACAATGTGATGAATCCATCTTCACATGAAATATACAAAAATAAACATACATGGGCTTAAACTTTGGGGACCCTAAAGGAAGCCCCTATGTATGCCCTTGAATTCATGGGTTTCCTTTCCTTTTTTACACATACCCTGTCAATCCTGGTGACTTGTATTTCCAATGAACATGAAATCATGTACTAAGAATGATTTAGTATGACAGTCACATGTATTGGGTCATTGGTGGAGATAGGGGCCATATTTACAAGGGATGAATCACTTTCAAAGGTGGTGCTTTGGAATACATACTAATCAATAATATTAAAAAATCCCAACTTATGTAAAACTTGAAATGGTAGTGCATGTCATGAAGTTGGGACTTAGGCAACACTACTAGCATCCCAAACAGTGATAGTGGCATCCTCATAATGCCACATATGGCATGCCCATTCATCTATGTTTTCCGAGTGACACCACATCATTCACTTTACATAGACCTCCACACCTAAAAGCACTCCTACCTAGTGGTGGGGGCACCACCTTCCACCCTTGCTGTGCACCAGTTGCAGCCTATCTTGGAACCCATCATGAAGAGCATTTACAGTTTTGATGCCAATGCTTTCCCATGCCTTCTCTATGTGTCCTCTCCAGCCAGCACCATTCTTGGAGTTCTTCTTGTGCATCTTATTGTGTAGGACCCCCCACACATTCTCAATGATATTCAAGTCCCAAGATTGTGGTGGGTAAGCTTCAACCACCTTCACACCCAACTGCTCCAAGGCATCCTTGGAGAAATTTGAGAAGTGTTGAGTTGCATGGTCCATGATGAGCTTGTAGCCCCCCCTCCTCCTCCCAAGTGTAGAGGCCTTGATCTCCTCATGTAGTTCTGTCATCATCCCAATGAAGTGCATGGAGTTGAAGTTAACAGAACTCCTCTTTTGCTTTGAGTTAGACTCAGGGGAGGGGGGTACAAAATACAGTTTGGATTTGAAGTTCTTGCCAACAGCCCCATAGAACCTGTACACCCAAGGTGCCCCTGCTTTGGGCCCCAAGTTGGGGGGGGGCTCACTGTCCACCTCTTGCCAAGCAAAATCCAGCCTTCCCTTGTCATACTTGTAGCAATAAAGGTCCTTGGCATCCAGGAAGACCCAAGAATCAAAAGTTGAAGACCTGCAGTCCATCCACTTGCCACAGAAATCCACTCTAGCTATCTTGTTCTCCTCACCTAGCACCCTCTTGTGTGTAACCCTGAGCCATCGAAGGGGCTTCCTTCCCCCATGCAAGATGTTGCACACTGAGGTGCAGGAAATCTTGATCCCCTCGCCTTGGTTAAGCTTGGAGGCAATGGCTCTCGCAGAATGACCATCCTTGGCCATTCTCTTGATCCTCGTCTTGAGGGGTAGCGTTTGTAGGTAGGACAGGGCGCCCACGTTCTGGCACCCAGTTTTTTGGGCCCAAGACAGGCGGTACAATATGGTACCTTCATCATCTTCCCACTCGACTTGAGAGCACCTATAACAACGCGCATTGCAAAATTAAGGGGTATACCACCCCATTTGCGCATAGGGCGCGCAGAGCTTAGGCCCATGGCGCCACTTTTATGTAAGGGCAACGACGCTTTCGGCGAATTTCATCTTCCATACTGCATCATAGCAAGATTACTTGGGCTCAACTTTAATTGCATCTTCTCAGACAGCTCCATGTCTAAGGCCAGGCTCGGTGGTGGAGCGAGATCGGAACTCGGGTCAGAGCCAGGCTGGTGATCTATTCCCGGTGTGCGACGTTCAAATGGTTAAGTCATCGGACCAAGTTGCAAGCTTTGTCTAGGTAGCCACAAAGCATACTTGGGGGATGCATAGGGTACACCTACATGTAGGGGGGAAGGTCTAGCTAGGCCTCATGGGGACCATGAGCACTCCCCACATAGGCAAGCCTTAATGGGGGTGCCTAGGCAGTGTCATGTGGCATACATCTGCAAGTACATGGCACATGTTGCACACCTTACAGCTCTACCTCCTATGGATGTGTACTCCATGTATTACCCAAACAGGCCACATGGGCACCCAACCATAGCTTGCAACTTGGTCCGTTCACTTGTACGTTTTTAAGGTCCACCCTTGGTTTGTGTGTGTAACGTGAATAGCCTATTTACATCAAATTTGAGGCATGGGAATACAAGGAGAACCCAGCAAAAGGATGGCCATGCACCACATCATTAAATTACTTGTAGAAAGGCCCAACTGCAGCCCATACACAATGTGATGAATCCATCTTCACATGAAATATACAAAAATAAACATACATGGGCTTAAACTTTGGGGACCCTAAAGGAAGCCCCTATGTATGCCCTTGAATCCATGGGTTTCCTTTCCTTTTTTACACATACCCTGTCAATCCTGGTGACTTGTATTTCCAATGAACATGAAATCATGTACTAAGAATGATTTAGTATGACAGTCACATGTATTGGGTCATTGGTGGAGATAGGGGCCATATTTACAAGGGATGAATCACTTTCAAAGGTGGTGCTTTGGAATACATACTAATCAATAATATTAAAAAATCCCAACTTATGTAAAACTTGAAATGGTAGTGCATGTCATGAAGTTGGGACTTAGGCAACACTACTAGCATCCCAAACAGTGATAGTGGCATCCTCATAATTCCACATATGGCATGCCCATTCATCTATGTTTTCCGAGTGACACCACATCATTCACTTTACATAGACCTCCACACCTAAAAGCACTCCTACCTAGTGGTGGGGGCACCACCTTCCACCCTTGCTGTGCACCTAGTTGCAGCCTATCTTGGAACCCATCATGAAGAGCATTTACAGTTTTGATGCCAATGCTTTCCCATGCCTTCTCTATGTGTCCTCTCCAGCCAGCACCATTCTTGGAGTTCTTCTTGTGCATCTTATTGTGTAGGACCCCCCACACATTCTCAATGATATTCAAGTCCCAAGATTGTGGTGGGTAAGCTTCAACCACCTTCACACCCAACTGCTCCAAGGCATCCTTGGAGAAATTTGAGAAGTGTTGAGTTGCATGGTCCATGATGAGCTTGTAGCCCCCCCTCCTCCTCCCAAGTGTAGAGGCCTTGATCTCCTCATGTAGTTCTGTCATCATCCCAATGAAGTGCATGGAGTTGAAGTTAACAGAACTCCTCTTTTGCTTTGAGTTAGACTCAGGGGAGGGGGGTACAAAATACAGTTTGGATTTGAAGTTCTTGCCAACAGCCCCATAGAACCTGTACACCCAAGGTGCCCCTGCTTTGGGCCCCAAGTTGGGGGGGGGCTCACTGTCCACCTCTTGCCAAGCAAAATCCAGCCTTCCCTTGTCATACTTGTAGCAATAAAGGTCCTTGGCATCCAGGAAGACCCAAGAATCAAAAGTTGAAGACCTGCAGTCCATCCACTTGCCACAGAAATCCACTCTAGCTATCTTGTTCTCCTCACCTAGCACCCTCTTGTGTGTAACCCTGAGCCATCGAAGGGGCTTCCTTCCCCCATGCAAGATGTTGCACACTGAGGTGCAGGAAATCTTGATCCCCTCGCCTTGGTTAAGCTTGGAGGCAATGGCTCTCGCAGAATGACCATCCTTGGCCATTCTCTTGATCCTCGTCTTGAGGGGTAGCGTTTGTAGGTAGGACAGGGCGCCCACGTTCTGGCACCCAGTTTTTTGGGCCCAAGACAGGCGGTACAATATGGTACCTTCATCATCTTCCCACTCGACTTGAGAGCACCTATAACAACGCGCATTGCAAAATTAAGGGGTATACCACCCCATTTGCGCATAGGGCGCGCAGAGCTTAGGCCCATGGCGCCACTTTTATGTAAGGGCAACGACGCTTTCGGCGAATTTCATCTTCCATACTGCATCATAGCAAGATTACTTGGGCTCAACTTTAATTGCATCTTCTCAGACAGCTCCATGTCTAAGGCCAGGCTCGGTGGTGGAGCGAGATCGGAACTCGGGTCAGAGCCAGGCTGGTGATCTATTCCCGGTGTGCGACGTTCAAATGGTTAAGTCATCGGACCAAGTTGCAAGCTTTGTCTAGGTAGCCACAAAGCATACTTGGGGGATGCATAGGGTACACCTACATGTAGGGGGGAAGGTCTAGCTAGGCCTCATGGGGACCATGAGCACTCCCCACATAGGCAAGCCTTAATGGGGGTGCCTAGGCAGTGTCATGTGGCATACATCTGCAAGTACATGGCACATGTTGCACACCTTACAGCTCTACCTCCTATGGATGTGTACTCCATGTATTACCCAAACAGGCCACATGGGCACCCAACCATAGCTTGCAACTTGGTCCGTTCACTTGTACGTTTTTAAGGTCCACCCTTGGTTTGTGTGTGTAACGTGAATAGCCTATTTACATCAAATTTGAGGCATGGGAATACAAGGAGAACCCAGCAAAAGGATGGCCATGCACCACATCATTAAATTACTTGTAGAAAGGCCCAACTGCAGCCCATACACAATGTGATGAATCCATCTTCACATGAAATATACAAAAATAAACATACATGGGCTTAAACTTTGGGGACCCTAAAGGAAGCCCCTATGTATGCCCTTGAATCCATGGGTTTCCTTTCCTTTTTTACACATACCCTGTCAATCCTGGTGACTTGTATTTCCAATGAACATGAAATCATGTACTAAGAATGATTTAGTATGACAGTCACATGTATTGGGTCATTGGTGGAGATAGGGGCCATATTTACAAGGGATGAATCACTTTCAAAGGTGGTGCTTTGGAATACATACTAATCAATAATATTAAAAAATCCCAACTTATGTAAAACTTGAAATGGTAGTGCATGTCATGAAGTTGGGACTTAGGCAACACTACTAGCATCCCAAACAGTGATAGTGGCATCCTCATAATGCCACATATGGCATGCCCATTCATCTATGTTTTCCGAGTGACACCACATCATTCACTTTACATAGACCTCCACACCTAAAAGCACTCCTACCTAGTGGTGGGGGCACCACCTTCCACCCTTGCTGTGCACCAGTTGCAGCCTATCTTGGAACCCATCATGAAGAGCATTTACAGTTTTGATGCCAATGCTTTCCCATGCCTTCTCTATGTGTCCTCTCCAGCCAGCACCATTCTTGGAGTTCTTCTTGTGCATCTTATTGTGTAGGACCCCCCACACATTCTCAATGATATTCAAGTCCCAAGATTGTGGTGGGTAAGCTTCAACCACCTTCACACCCAACTGCTCCAAGGCATCCTTGGAGAAATTTGAGAAGTGTTGAGTTGCATGGTCCATGATGAGCTTGTAGCCCCCCCTCCTCCTCCCAAGTGTAGAGGCCTTGATCTCCTCATGTAGTTCTGTCATCATCCCAATGAAGTGCATGGAGTTGAAGTTAACAGAACTCCTCTTTTGCTTTGAGTTAGACTCAGGGGAGGGGGGTACAAAATACAGTTTGGATTTGAAGTTCTTGCCAACAGCCCCATAGAACCTGTACACCCAAGGTGCCCCTGCTTTGGGCCCCAAGTTGGGGGGGGGCTCACTGTCCACCTCTTGCCAAGCAAAATCCAGCCTTCCCTTGTCATACTTGTAGCAATAAAGGTCCTTGGCATCCAGGAAGACCCAAGAATCAAAAGTTGAAGACCTGCAGTCCATCCACTTGCCACAGAAATCCACTCTAGCTATCTTGTTCTCCTCACCTAGCACCCTCTTGTGTGTAACCCTGAGCCATCGAAGGGGCTTCCTTCCCCCATGCAAGATGTTGCACACTGAGGTGCAGGAAATCTTGATCCCCTCGCCTTGGTTAAGCTTGGAGGCAATGGCTCTCGCAGAATGACCATCCTTGGCCATTCTCTTGATCCTCGTCTTGAGGGGTAGCGTTTGTAGGTAGGACAGGGCGCCCACGTTCTGGCACCCAGTTTTTTGGGCCCAAGACAGGCGGTACAATATGGTACCTTCATCATCTTCCCACTCGACTTGAGAGCACCTATAACAACGCGCATTGCAAAATTAAGGGGTATACCACCCCATTTGCGCATAGGGCGCGCAGAGCTTAGGCCCATGGCGCCACTTTTATGTAAGGGCAACGACGCTTTCGGCGAATTTCATCTTCCATACTGCATCATAGCAAGATTACTTGGGCTCAACTTTAATTGCATCTTCTCAGACAGCTCCATGTCTAAGGCCAGGCTCGGTGGTGGAGCGAGATCGGAACTCGGGTCAGAGCCAGGCTGGTGATCTATTCCCGGTGTGCGACGTTCAAATGGTTAAGTCATCGGACCAAGTTGCAAGCTTTGTCTAGGTAGCCACAAAGCATACTTGGGGGATGCATAGGGTACACCTACATGTAGGGGGGAAGGTCTAGCTAGGCCTCATGGGGACCATGAGCACTCCCCACATAGGCAAGCCTTAATGGGGGTGCCTAGGCAGTGTCATGTGGCATACATCTGCAAGTACATGGCACATGTTGCACACCTTACAGCTCTACCTCCTATGGATGTGTACTCCATGTATTACCCAAACAGGCCACATGGGCACCCAACCATAGCTTGCAACTTGGTCCGTTCACTTGTACGTTTTTAAGGTCCACCCTTGGTTTGTGTGTGTAACGTGAATAGCCTATTTACATCAAATTTGAGGCATGGGAATACAAGGAGAACCCAGCAAAAGGATGGCCATGCACCACATCATTAAATTACTTGTAGAAAGGCCCAACTGCAGCCCATACACAATGTGATGAATCCATCTTCACATGAAATATACAAAAATAAACATACATGGGCTTAAACTTTGGGGACCCTAAAGGAAGCCCCTATGTATGCCCTTGAATCCATGGGTTTCCTTTCCTTTTTTACACATACCCTGTCAATCCTGGTGACTTGTATTTCCAATGAACATGAAATCATGTACTAAGAATGATTTAGTATGACAGTCACATGTATTGGGTCATTGGTGGAGATAGGGGCCATATTTACAAGGGATGAATCACTTTCAAAGGTGGTGCTTTGGAATACATACTAATCAATAATATTAAAAAATCCCAACTTATGTAAAACTTGAAATGGTAGTGCATGTCATGAAGTTGGGACTTAGGCAACACTACTAGCATCCCAAACAGTGATAGTGGCATCCTCATAATGCCACATATGGCATGCCCATTCATCTATGTTTTCCGAGTGACACCACATCATTCACTTTACATAGACCTCCACACCTAAAAGCACTCCTACCTAGTGGTGGGGGCACCACCTTCCACCCTTGCTGTGCACCTAGTTGCAGCCTATCTTGGAACCCATCATGAAGAGCATTTACAGTTTTGATGCCAATGCTTTCCCATGCCTTCTCTATGTGTCCTCTCCAGCCAGCACCATTCTTGGAGTTCTTCTTGTGCATCTTATTGTGTAGGACCCCCCACACATTCTCAATGATATTCAAGTCCCAAGATTGTGGTGGGTAAGCTTCAACCACCTTCACACCCAACTGCTCCAAGGCATCCTTGGAGAAATTTGAGAAGTGTTGAGTTGCATGGTCCATGATGAGCTTGTAGCCCCCCCTCCTCCTCCCAAGTGTAGAGGCCTTGATCTCCTCATGTAGTTCTGTCATCATCCCAATGAAGTGCATGGAGTTGAAGTTAACAGAACTCCTCTTTTGCTTTGAGTTAGACTCAGGGGAGGGGGGTACAAAATACAGTTTGGATTTGAAGTTCTTGCCAACAGCCCCATAGAACCTGTACACCCAAGGTGCCCCTGCTTTGGGCCCCAAGTTGGGGGGGGGCTCACTGTCCACCTCTTGCCAAGCAAAATCCAGCCTTCCCTTGTCATACTTGTAGCAATAAAGGTCCTTGGCATCCAGGAAGACCCAAGAATCAAAAGTTGAAGACCTGCAGTCCATCCACTTGCCACAGAAATCCACTCTAGCTATCTTGTTCTCCTCACCTAGCACCCTCTTGTGTGTAACCCTGAGCCATCGAAGGGGCTTCCTTCCCCCATGCAAGATGTTGCACACTGAGGTGCAGGAAATCTTGATCCCCTCGCCTTGGTTAAGCTTGGAGGCAATGGCTCTCGCAGAATGACCATCCTTGGCCATTCTCTTGATCCTCGTCTTGAGGGGTAGCGTTTGTAGGTAGGACAGGGCGCCCACGTTCTGGCACCCAGTTTTTTGGGCCCAAGACAGGCGGTACAATATGGTACCTTCATCATCTTCCCACTCGACTTGAGAGCACCTATAACAACGCGCATTGCAAAATTAAGGGGTATACCACCCCATTTGCGCATAGGGCGCGCAGAGCTTAGGCCCATGGCGCCACTTTTATGTAAGGGCAACGACGCTTTCGGCGAATTTCATCTTCCATACTGCATCATAGCAAGATTACTTGGGCTCAACTTTAATTGCATCTTCTCAGACAGCTCCATGTCTAAGGCCAGGCTCGGTGGTGGAGCGAGATCGGAACTCGGGTCAGAGCCAGGCTGGTGATCTATTCCCGGTGTGCGACGTTCAAATGGTTAAGTCATCGGACCAAGTTGCAAGCTTTGTCTAGGTAGCCACAAAGCATACTTGGGGGATGCATAGGGTACACCTACATGTAGGGGGGAAGGTCTAGCTAGGCCTCATGGGGACCATGAGCACTCCCCACATAGGCAAGCCTTAATGGGGGTGCCTAGGCAGTGTCATGTGGCATACATCTGCAAGTACATGGCACATGTTGCACACCTTACAGCTCTACCTCCTATGGATGTGTACTCCATGTATTACCCAAACAGGCCACATGGGCACCCAACCATAGCTTGCAACTTGGTCCGTTCACTTGTACGTTTTTAAGGTCCACCCTTGGTTTGTGTGTGTAACGTGAATAGCCTATTTACATCAAATTTGAGGCATGGGAATACAAGGAGAACCCAGCAAAAGGATGGCCATGCACCACATCATTAAATTACTTGTAGAAAGGCCCAACTGCAGCCCATACACAATGTGATGAATCCATCTTCACATGAAATATACAAAAATAAACATACATGGGCTTAAACTTTGGGGACCCTAAAGGAAGCCCCTATGTATGCCCTTGAATCCATGGGTTTCCTTTCCTTTTTTACACATACCCTGTCAATCCTGGTGACTTGTATTTCCAATGAACATGAAATCATGTACTAAGAATGATTTAGTATGACAGTCACATGTATTGGGTCATTGGTGGAGATAGGGGCCATATTTACAAGGGATGAATCACTTTCAAAGGTGGTGCTTTGGAATACATACTAATCAATAATATTAAAAAATCCCAACTTATGTAAAACTTGAAATGGTAGTGCATGTCATGAAGTTGGGACTTAGGCAACACTACTAGCATCCCAAACAGTGATAGTGGCATCCTCATAATGCCACATATGGCATGCCCATTCATCTATGTTTTCCGAGTGACACCACATCATTCACTTTACATAGACCTCCACACCTAAAAGCACTCCTACCTAGTGGTGGGGGCACCACCTTCCACCCTTGCTGTGCACCAGTTGCAGCCTATCTTGGAACCCATCATGAAGAGCATTTACAGTTTTGATGCCAATGCTTTCCCATGCCTTCTCTATGTGTCCTCTCCAGCCAGCACCATTCTTGGAGTTCTTCTTGTGCATCTTATTGTGTAGGACCCCCCACACATTCTCAATGATATTCAAGTCCCAAGATTGTGGTGGGTAAGCTTCAACCACCTTCACACCCAACTGCTCCAAGGCATCCTTGGAGAAATTTGAGAAGTGTTGAGTTGCATGGTCCATGATGAGCTTGTAGCCCCCCCTCCTCCTCCCAAGTGTAGAGGCCTTGATCTCCTCATGTAGTTCTGTCATCATCCCAATGAAGTGCATGGAGTTGAAGTTAACAGAACTCCTCTTTTGCTTTGAGTTAGACTCAGGGGAGGGGGGTACAAAATACAGTTTGGATTTGAAGTTCTTGCCAACAGCCCCATAGAACCTGTACACCCAAGGTGCCCCTGCTTTGGGCCCCAAGTTGGGGGGGGGCTCACTGTCCACCTCTTGCCAAGCAAAATCCAGCCTTCCCTTGTCATACTTGTAGCAATAAAGGTCCTTGGCATCCAGGAAGACCCAAGAATCAAAAGTTGAAGACCTGCAGTCCATCCACTTGCCACAGAAATCCACTCTAGCTATCTTGTTCTCCTCACCTAGCACCCTCTTGTGTGTAACCCTGAGCCATCGAAGGGGCTTCCTTCCCCCATGCAAGATGTTGCACACTGAGGTGCAGGAAATCTTGATCCCCTCGCCTTGGTTAAGCTTGGAGGCAATGGCTCTCGCAGAATGACCATCCTTGGCCATTCTCTTGATCCTCGTCTTGAGGGGTAGCGTTTGTAGGTAGGACAGGGCGCCCACGTTCTGGCACCCAGTTTTTTGGGCCCAAGACAGGCGGTACAATATGGTACCTTCATCATCTTCCCACTCGACTTGAGAGCACCTATAACAACGCGCATTGCAAAATTAAGGGGTATACCACCCCATTTGCGCATAGGGCGCGCAGAGCTTAGGCCCATGGCGCCACTTTTATGTAAGGGCAACGACGCTTTCGGCGAATTTCATCTTCCATACTGCATCATAGCAAGATTACTTGGGCTCAACTTTAATTGCATCTTCTCAGACAGCTCCATGTCTAAGGCCAGGCTCGGTGGTGGAGCGAGATCGGAACTCGGGTCAGAGCCAGGCTGGTGATCTATTCCCGGTGTGCGACGTTCAAATGGTTAAGTCATCGGACCAAGTTGCAAGCTTTGTCTAGGTAGCCACAAAGCATACTTGGGGGATGCATAGGGTACACCTACATGTAGGGGGGAAGGTCTAGCTAGGCCTCATGGGGACCATGAGCACTCCCCACATAGGCAAGCCTTAATGGGGGTGCCTAGGCAGTGTCATGTGGCATACATCTGCAAGTACATGGCACATGTTGCACACCTTACAGCTCTACCTCCTATGGATGTGTACTCCATGTATTACCCAAACAGGCCACATGGGCACCCAACCATAGCTTGCAACTTGGTCCGTTCACTTGTACGTTTTTAAGGTCCACCCTTGGTTTGTGTGTGTAACGTGAATAGCCTATTTACATCAAATTTGAGGCATGGGAATACAAGGAGAACCCAGCAAAAGGATGGCCATGCACCACATCATTAAATTA